>CM032340.1:9490884-10090884 GCA_019022885.1 Schlechtendalia chinensis | reverse complement strand
TATAAATAATAAATTAATTTTATATCATAAACGAAAAATCAATAAACGAATAAATCAAATAAATTTCCTAAATTAAATTTATAATTTTTTACAGATTTATGTAGAAATGTAGGAATAACAATTTGTACGTACTATTTAATTAAATTATATTTATTTTATATGCATGGCGTATGATTTTCAGTATTTTTTCAATGTAACAAAGTTTTTGTTCATTAAGTATTTGAATTCCAAATCAGGTCGTATCAAAGACACGGTGTAAAACCAAAAACATTCGTATAAATCACGTCGTTTATTTCTTTATTCCCGACTTTTAATCCTCTAAAAACATTAAATGATTATGGTTTGCGAACCACTTGTTTGAAAATGAAATTGTATATAGTATATTTAGTACATAGATAATAAATTGAACGGAATTAAATTTAATAGAATATTAAAAATTTCTGTGAAAAATCTAAATTTATTATAAAAATATTAAAAAAATATCATAAATAATATAAGACGTAATAGCAATATAAAAAATCCTAGCGACAGTATCTATTAAAAAATATGCATTGTTCAAACAACAAAAAATGATTAAAATAGTTTTCGAAAATTCTATACTTATTTCAAAGATTGTGAAAATGATATCGAATGCATTCAAAACAAAAATAAATAAAAAAATATATATAGGTCTATTAATTAACATTAATTATGAACAATGTAAACAAGTTTAAAATATTATCAAAAATATTTAAATTATGTAAAAAGATCTCATACCAGCATACATTTTAACGCGTTTTTTGATATTTTCAAACGTTTAAAACTAGAAATTTCTAAATGTATTATGTCATTAAACAACATGTGTGTCTAATGTAAAATGTATAAAAGGTTCTACAAAACTTTTTCAGCATAATTTTCACTGAAAAACCCCATTTATTTTTAAATATAATGTATAAAAACATTAATACTTTACTTTAAACACGAAAAATCATTTACTACAACATAATTGCGTTGTATTATTAGTAAATAATTGAATATTGATACTAATTCATCATTTTTATTAAATATGCATTTGTATTTTATATAGTTTTAAATAAAAACCAATTAAAATCAAATTCTATATTAAATTTCCTTTTGATTTCTAATTCGCACGCAAATAAAATTAAAACTCTGTATACAAGCGCTTTTCTCTCTCTTTGTCTTGTAATTTATGACCTCATTGATGAATAAATACAACTTATTTTATATTAATATATCAACAGCATTCTGTAAATAAATTTATATTAAAATTGATTTTTTAGTTATTATTCATTATTATCATTATTGTACTTAATATATATTCATGTATTCTATCACATTGTATTTTAATATTTACCAAATAGTCTAGAAAATCTATTGTTACTTTTTTCGATTATTTGATTTGTTTATCAACAAATATTATTGTAATTTTTATTTGTATTATACTATTTTCTACTGTACAAATTTTTTAAATTACTATTTGACAATTTTTAAATCGTATGATTATACCTATATTTAAAAATATATATATTTATAATTTCATCACGAATTATTAACTTAAAATTCAAATAAATTGCATCTTTTAATTCATATTTTAAGGAAGTAATTCAAAGCTGAGTAAATTAATTTACATATAATATATATAATACGAGTTAAAATAATATATAATTATATAGTTATATAATCGTAGTTTTATTATTATTATTTTTTTTTTTTTTTTTTTATACGCGTGTATTAAACAATAATAATGAATCATTTCAGTTTAGTTAGTACAAGTTAGTACTTGTAATTTATATTACCACTATAAAAATTAATCATTTTTCAATTTTTAATTTTATAATATCAGTATTATATACAATTATGCTTTGAAGGAAACAAACGTGCACTATTTTCCCTATTTTCGACTTGATTTAGCGGTAGTTACCTCTTGAAAATAAACTAGAGCTTTGATCATTCCGCCTTAAAATGTTCGTACCCGATTCACAATCGAGTAGCTAACCACCATTGTAATTACAGTACATTATATTCGGAATATTTTAGTTTGTGACGGTGTTCAAACATTAACATACACTAACAAATAAACACTGCGTTTAATAATTTCAAAATCCACCAAGTAGTTAAACGCTTAAATTTAAACGGTGTAAATAATAATTATATTGACGTATTCTGATCTATGGGTGTAATATACATAATAAATGTTATTACCTACCATGCTTTGAACAAACAAACAACCTACACGCAAATTCCAATTAAATTTGATTGACTGTATAATTAATCGATGATGACCAAAGTTGAATTTATTAAATGCCATATACAAAATGCGAATAGTAATTTCATAATGGACATTTTTATTTTCTCAGCAAAATCATTTTCATAAATATATGTATATCTAGTAAATCTGACTAAATCTTTTTATAACGTCGGTGATCTCTCTTACGATTCCAATATTATTGCAGTTTATAGTATTTAGTTAATAAAAAATAAAAAAATAAATAAAACATACGAATATATATATATATATATATATATATATAATTTATATACCCTTTCATTGAGAGTTTAAATATGTCGCGGCACAGAAGTCAATAAATCATTGTATAACGTATAATATCAGCTTTGGGGTGGTAGTTTCTTGCTTTTGAAAGGTTATAAAAATACTGAAAAGATAAAGTTTTCCCTCGACGAGTTCCAAAGGGATTTAGTGGTGGCGGAGGAGACGGACGTGCCATTAATTTATTTGTTTAAGATGAAGGATAAGAAGCCCGGGGAAAAGACATATATGGAAAACTGATGTACAAATAACTCAGTATTTTCTCATTACTTCGACGCTCTTCCTCCATGCGTATGTGCGTGTGCGTGGATGAGTGTGTATACCAAACTAACCACAGTAAGGCATTCTATTTGCACATTGTTGCAGTCAAATAAAAGCAAAGTTCTGCGTACGCCGGCATAAATTGTGTATCCTACCGTCTCGATTTGCAGTCCACTCAGCGATGACATAAAATGGCGATAGGCATTGGGACAATGTACTCGCACAAGAACAACCGTCTGAACGATTTGTTTGACTTGGGCAAATGTGACAATAACGAAGAAATTACATTTTAATGCGTAATAAATTGCTCAGTGCGTAATAAAAGATATAGGACGGCCGTTTGAATAGTGTTTTCAAAATGTGTAACCACCGCAAAAACATTAAAAAATAAATGTAGTGTTATTACTTCCACAGTAAAAAGAAATTGTGTTTAAAGATGTCATGAATACCTTAAACGCCCGCGTTGGCAGTTTGTTCGTCATGATAGCTCGTTACTATGGTAAGTATTATTTGCTATGATATTATGTCTTATACTTTATTTTCGACATTTGTCATCGGATGCGTTAATCTACATCACGAAATTTTATAGATATTATAAAGTCTAGGCTAAAATGTATACATTATATATCAACACAAATTTTAAAGTTATTATTTTTAAACGCGTATAGAAAACTCGTAAAATTAGCACGCTCGAAAAATGAGATTTTCTCCACTTATTATATTTAAAACGTATTCGAATTATATAACTTAATTTATAACCGTTTAATAAAACATTTTCATTTAAAATAATGATTTTCTTCTACTCTAAGACTTTTTTTATTAACTATAACAAGTGTATTCGAGTAGAATCAATAAACAAACGGGTCATTAAATTATATTATTCTCGTATACATTTAAAGAAATTATTCGAATATAATTTTAACATGAAACAATATACAACACTATTCGCACATTATAATAACCAAATACCATTAATTAATCAGTTAAAACAAGTAATTTTACCATCAAAGAAGTTTCAACATAAGCAATAAACAATAATTGTCTACATTAAAGTATGAAGCAATCAACATTTTCCCTATATTCATTATAGGTATTTTATTGTTTTATTATTTTTATTATGTATTATTATTTTGCCAATCAATTTTAAATGGAAAAATATACCTATCATACATATGTATATTCTCATTTAGGAAAATAAAAAAGGTAAGGATATTATGATTTGAAGTAATGAATGGCATGCTTTTATTCGTATCTTATAATAGATATTAATTCAGATAAAATTATAATGAACCGGCAGTTCATGATATCGCTTATTACTTCAAATTAAAACATTGAATTCTATTCATTTGATTTACAAATCGTGTGGCGATAAATACAAATACCGCCACAAAAAAAATATCACATGTAGACATATTTTATTACATTTATTATTACTACGTAATCACTCGGGGAATACGTATATGTATATAGTCTCTCGGGGTATGGAAAAACTCATATTAGGTTTTTGCGATGATAAAAATAGTACGTTATAATTGAATATATGAACATATGAATTAGTTTACAATGTTGTGATTTTTTTTTAGTTGTACAAACTATTTGTATAATATAATATAACATAATATAAGATCACATATTCGGGCGAAACTCCAAGCGTTTCGAGCGACTTTATCTACAAATCGTTTATAGTATACAGATGATAAATTAGAGAGGTCATGTAAGAAAACCTTGACAGCTATAACCCAGATTATTAATTTCCACTCTAGATACACGTATTTAAAAACAAAATTTTTTTATAATGTTTCGAACCTACGCCTTTAGAATATATCACAACTTAAATTAATAATACAACTGTGATCGTATACATATAAAATTATTTAATATTTAATACATGTCATGTTATTAATAACAATTGCATCGGAATTAGTTAAGTGTTAATGTTATTCGTAAAAGTATAGTAATTTCCATGAATACAATTTTATCTGATTACAATACATTATTTCGTAATGAACAAAATATTTTATATGAAAAAGTCAGCTTGAAGTTTTTCAATTTCTTAGAATATACCTCATTAACTAATATTCGAAAAATTAGTTAAATAAAATGATGGTAGACTTGTTATTCGCTACATTGTTTTCGATTAGAAAGGCTAAAAAATTGGTCACATTAAAGTTTATCAAAACTGGTGGGAGAAGTTTTTTCTTTTGAAAAATTTTATGAAAAACAAGTTTTCGTAGAATTCGACGCTTACAAAGTTTCAGAAGTTTCTGTAAATAGCCAACCAAATTGACTAAAAGTTTTTAATGAACTCGAAACTTAGATTATTGAAAGATTCAAAACACTTTTACGTATTTTATAGATAAATATATACACATAAATACATATAAATACACACACACACACACACATACACACACACACACATATATATATATATTGTTACTATAAAACAGATAACATTTTTTTTTAACCAACATATAAACTGTTAAATGATATTAGTCAAATACATGAATATAATTCATATATTCTTCATTAATTAATTTGTGTTATTATTATACAGAAATCTATTTTAGAACAATAAGATAACGTAAATTACAAACAATAAAATAGAAAAATAGAATACAAAGTTCATTTTTTATTTAAATTTAAACTTTAAAATTTAGATGTTCGCTTTTGACGAACTGTGGAGGAAGGTATAGTATTATTGAATATTTAAAATCATATTCAATTTGTAAATAATAATTATCACACGTTCAAAACTATTGTTAAACATACACAAACAATGGTTTACGATATGCGTCAAAATGACTACCCTAAAACGCTATATAAAAAAAATTACGAAAAAAAGAGTAATAATTGAGAATAAAGAAGAAAAAAAAAGAATATTTCAATTTAAAATCAATAACAGTGCCACTACGCTTACTACCAAGCCGTTTCGAATCCAATGAATATTTCAAATTCACGAACGAAGCCATTGATGACAAACAGAAAAATATGAAATACAAATCCACGAATGACTGAAAACGTTGAACGAACATAAGAGCGCAGAGATGTCCCCGACGTGTGTTTTCCCCAATTTATTGTCACTGTGCGCATATTATTCAATATCGATGATCTGCAATGGTTTCACGTATAACTTGGGTACAATTTTCGGGAGGGTGAAAAATAACACGTGGCTTCGTTGGACATTATTCAGACAATGCTGGTTTTATATATAGTTTTTTTTTTTTTTTGGATTAATCGAATGCAAAATGTCATTGGGGCGTATTAAATACATTTTTTTTTCGTGCACATGTATAGGAGGGAAGCGAACCACAGTTTGAAAGGCTTTTATAAACGCACTGTGGATTTGCACTATCGGCCATGCTCGTTGTGTTTATGTTATTACGATAATGACAGCAATACTAATAAAATTTAATAATAATGCTAACAGGGGGAAACGATTGATTTTAGCAGATGGTCAGAAATGATTTGACGTGGGTTTTTTTTTTCGGTAGAACATAAAATATATTTCAAAGAAATCCATACTAATGGTTTTCAGACATCGCGCGCAATAATAAATTACTGTTGAGTTTACACGTATGTTTTGGTTTGATGTCCTTGTAATTAAAAAATTTAATACGCCTACCTTATTTTGAACGTATATAATGTTTCCACATAGATTTAAGCGGTATATTTTATTAAGTGTTGTATCAAATCTGTACATCTATAATTATAATTTCACTAAACAAATCACAGTTATATTATAGTATTTTATTCGTATTTTTTTTTAACATCGATTCGTGTATCACAATAACATAATACAATAAAGTGTTATGTAGTGTTTGTAACGTTTTAATTTAATATTCTTTATGTTATGATTTATCACTGTCATTTGATATTATTTCATTACTGACGTAATGACTTACGTCGAATATACCATTATTCCGATGTTAAGTCATTAGTTAGCTATTTTCTAGACAACTGCAGATTTGTAGGATTATTATCATAAAATACGGTTTGTTTTTGGAGTTTATATTTTTCAGATATATCCTTATGTTTTTCATGTAATATATTATTTTATCTACTAAGTAACAAATTATTCGTAGTTAAATAAAAAGTATTCTTCTTTTTTTTTAATATCATACATTAATTATTACCATAACATTATAACAAAATAATAACCATAAAGTAATAAAATACGTTTTTTAGATAACATTATAGTGAATCCGAGAACAATTCCAAACAAACAACTACCAAAAGATAACGAGAAACTAACCTTCAATGTGAAATTTTCACATTTTTAAAACAACTTTGAGACGATATCATATCTCACACAGTTTTATAGTGAAAATATATTTATACACTTATTTATAAAATGTTTATTTAAATTTTTTATTCATTTTTTAAAACAAATGTTTAACGTGAATTCAACATTTTTTATTAATACTGTTAATTTTAATAATATATTACAATGTATAAGTAGTGTACATATCAATCTAGAAAATATGTCGATTATAATAAATATGATATAATGATTTACTTTTTAGATTGAAACTTTAAAAAAACATTCATATATTTTAGTTTTGTAAATCATTTGATATATTTTGTTAAGAATGTTCACGAGAGTAAAAAATGTCATCGACTTAAACGAGTCATTATAAATAATATATGTACTATACTCATTACTCGTTATGTTATAAGTATATTATAGAATACAAGTGATAAAAATTATCATTATACAGTTGAAGTGTGTTTGTAAATCTAAAACTTATCAATTATTTACATACGCGTGCGCAAACATCAATTTCCGGTAGAGTCTGAAATATTTTTAGGTCATTTTCCATAAAAAAGAACCCTAATCATTATTTTTTTTTTATAATAAATAGTCCTCATTGCCTTTGGAAATTCGAGAATACTTATAATTAATACACATATATATGTAGATTTAGGGACCTCTTAAAATGTCTCTGGTCGAATATAGGCTCGGCCGTTTCACCTCGTGCGCACGCTTATGATTATTTATCAAATTAATAACTTAAAAAGATTAAACGTATATACTTTTATTTCTAAAAATATTATATGTTATATTTAATCTGAACAATTGTACAACAACATTTTAAACGTTTATGTAAAGTTGAAAAAAATATTTATATAATACATTTTTACCGTTCATTATAGTATAATATACGAGTACGTCAATTTATAAATCATTACGACTTTTCCGCACTCTCGTATTCTGCAAATGAGTAATATTCTAATGAACACACCTATATGAACATTACAATAATTGGTTTTTGTCTTTATATAATTATCAATTACGGCATGTTAATTAAAATGTTAGTAGAGTAAATCAATTTTTTTTCAAATTAAACAAAACACTCAAACGAAGTTGGACATAATCGTTTTCGTTGAATAAATGGAATATTATTTGAAACTGTCATCGGGAAGAAAAGAATATTGTGTTTCGTAAAATTGAATTAATATCATCCGAAGCTGTACCTTATAAGCCTTAGATTAGTAGATAAATTGATATTTATAATATTACTATACATTATTATACACGACGACGACGGGCGTCGGGCAGTATCACGGAAAACTTAGCTTTGACTTTAATTTAATGTATTAATTTTCGTATGATCTAACAGTATTGAACTTTTAATAATTGACGTTCAATAATAGTTCGTATCTACAGATTTTTATAAGCTGAGTCTATTAACTTCTAATAAGAACATTGCCAAACGCGAGATCTTTAGCTAAATCGCTTTCTTGTCCGCGAAAACGTTAGATTTAGCGTCCTTTTCATTGAACTCTTTTGAGCCATTTTCGAAATGAATGTGTTGCATATACACAATGATTTCAATCTTAATAGTATTGAATATTATGATCGTACATTATTATATGCAGTATATGCATATGTATATAAATAAATATATATATATATATATATATATACACGTACCTACATAGGTATATATAAATACGAGTATATAGTTGTATATATGTTCCACAATGTTACAACATAACTAGGCCTTTTCGCGTACCTTGTAATTATTTTAATAAGCATTTTCAACGGAAACCGCAAATGCATATAATAATATAACTAAAAATAATAAATATCAGAAAATGATATCGTAGTGTTCTCAAATACTATTTAATGAATATTTTAATCTAGAAAGTCGGTACTATATATTATTTGTGCGTACATATTATATTGTATTTTTTATAATTATACACTGATATAGTGTGTAATTCATAAGTTTACCTACTTGTATATATATTTGCCGTTTTTATTCGATATGCATATTATATTATATGTTTTGGTTATTATTAAGAGAGTATATATTTTATATTATAATATTATCTAGAAAAAATGAGTAATTATTAGGAAAATATAATATTTTTTATTCAAAAAAGATCTTATTTTACAACATAGCAACTCAATTGTTATAATATTTAAAATTAAAATGAGTTGAAAAATGATATCGTTGGCAGAATACAATTATTTATACATGGCCACCTGCAGATGACTTGTGTAACTGACCAAAACAAGACTTAGATAAAAACCGTTGTCCTGCAAGTTGGTTTTTAATTATTGTTTAATCATTTACGGAAATCACCCTCTTATGGTACACATCCAGTAGAAACTACATTTATTACTCTAACAGAATTGTACTCCAAACGTACTTAGTACACTGTATATTATGTATTATTCAGTTTAAATGTGTAAGTATACCTTAATGACAAGAACATATTACTATATTTTATTATTCAAATGAATACGATTTGCCCATTATTTTGCATATATTATTTTAATAATAATTTACATGTATCCACATGAAAAAACTCAAATTAAAATTTTAAATATTCATAAACTTGAGTAACAAAAAATTAAATATTGCAAAAACAAGTTCCATTTAAAATAAATACTTATGCAATGTACTATACACTATTTTAAAGTGGTAAAAACGTTAATATTGTTCGAAAGCTCGACATGTACGCACATTAACAGTTTTCAAAGATTAAATGATATTTTACCATTTGTGTATTATATATTTTACTATCGTAAATTATAACGTAATTATTAAAACTATAATTGATCGTGATCCCTATAATCATATTTTCTTACATAACAGTTCTAAATAGTGTTACAATATGATATGCACATTAATAAATAATTTGAACTTACATGATAATTGCTTTTTGTGGTATGAAAATTATATTTACAATTTTCAATTCACTTAAATCAAAAACACTAAACAAACCGTCTGTTACATTTTAAACCAAAAAACATTATACATAATAATAATAATAAATAATTAAAACAAGAATATTGTGTCGGCATATTAAATAATTGAAAATTTGAACATGGATTCGAACTCATTATAAAACAATACAAATTCTTTCGCATTAAAATGTTATCTCGTTATTACAAACATTATATAACAGAAATTATCAGATTAAATGAATTTGAATCGAATGATATAATAACAATTGTCCAACAGGAAATACACATTTTATTCACTTCGTCCAATTTTCAAACATCTGGCAGCCTATAATAATATTAATTAAAATTGTTACACTGTATTTATAATTGTATCGCATTATATTATACAATACACTTTATAAATATTTGTTCATAATACAATATTATTATATGAACAACTAACGTATTATATTGTTTAAGTCAAACATAAACTCGAAGTATTTATCCATTTGAATAGTATTTGCGTATAACTATTTAATATTATAACACCTCTGTTGTCATAATTCATTTTAAAAGTAATAAACATGTGTTAGCTATCAAATTAATTAACGTCTGAATAAAACAGTATACTGTTCATATTATGATACGCATAAAATAGAAGATTTAATATTTATGGAAGGAAAAAAGTAAAATTACATGAAGTACTATTAACACTAATAATTAATATTGAACTTTTACCTTATTGTGAAATTGACTAATTTCCATTCCAAAATTTTCATTGTTATATTTATATATACACCGAATAATAGAAGATTATATATATATAGATTCATCGAAAAATATTAAATTAATATTTTACAAAAAACCAATTATAACTATCCGTATACGTGCGTAACTTATATTTTCTGTTAATTTAATAGGCTGAAGAAAATTCGTGATAAAATATAAGCTCAATGCTTCTATAAACATTATAGATGATTATATCTATTTCGAATTTAGCAGCATAAACGTTGCCAAAGCACAGTACTAGTTTCAATAAAAGGTAAAATAATCCATTTCGTTCCAGTGCTGTGGTGTTTATTTAATATCGTGTTTATTCATTTATTATTTATAGCGATAATATAATAAATTAATAGTACTTCACTTTATTTAAATACAAACCATTTTTATAAAACATCGCACTCTGTCGAGAGATGTTATATTATATTATATTGTGTAATGTTATATAACAATAGTCGTAATAGTCTAAACAGGAGTCCGAAATCTAATAATTGTAATAAAAACATACGCATTAAGTCTGTATGATAATAATTTTGTTAATATTATATTATGTTAGTACAGTAAAGGCTATATTGGAAGTTTTTACTAATGAGTTATCAATATCGATGTTTGTTTTTAGTGATACTAATATTGTATAAGCTAACCATATCTGGGATAAAGAAGCTAAACAGTTTTTACTTTACTAATTATACGTTGAGAAAATTGACACATTTCAAAAAATAATCCATACTTAGTTAAAACAAATATATATATATATATTTATTTATATATGTATGTATGTATATAAGTGTGTGTATGTTTGTCTATTTATAGTATTGATACAATAAATACAAATATAAATACTAGTCAAATTTATTTTAAAAAACTATATAAATTCACGAAAAATTAAATGGTGTTATAGATTCGTTGAATTAGGTCACGAAACGATCGTAATCTAACGCCTGTTGACTATAAAATATTTAATAATGAGTAGTTCAAAATATTTGAAATTGAAATATCAAATATGTTTATAAATATAACACGAGTTATCATTTATTTCAATATGAAATTACCAATTTGCAAATATGTAAATCATACATCCATAAGTTCTGTAATGTTAATTTATTGCAAAAAATTCTGCTATTCGATAACGTGAAAAACAAATTATTGAAATTAAATTTATAACTTGATTTATTGATCGTATATATTCGGTATTATCATTTTCAATTTTACAAAATATTGCACAACTAAATTTAGCATCTTAGAAGAATTATTATTTGTGGTTTAGAAAATAATATAATACATATTTAAATTGAAAAAGTTCTATAATTTGTAAATAAGAAAATAATTAACACAAAGAACGTGATTAAAGTTATATAGTATATTATTAACAGAAATAAACAGAAAACGACATTTATAAATTAAAAAATGTTAATTGTAATAAAAAAAAAATAATAATAATAATAATTTTAGTTCAGGAACTTGTTCAATTATATATTTTGTTGAATTAGTTTGTTCGCTTTACACATTAATTATGCGTCAATGCCTTTACTAATATTTAAATTATATATTATTATCTTATGACATTAACTACAATCTAAATGTAAATCGTAAATCTTAAATTTTTATTTTACACACATTTGTCAGAAATCCAAAACAAAATATTTGCTATTTTCATTGTACACAACTGAATTCCGAAATTATATTATGTTAAAATGAATACTTTATTATTATGAAAAAAATCATATAAAATTAAAAGATTTATGTATTATTTTCACTGATAGAAAAACGCGCTATATCTGTGTAAGTGATATTCAGTAATAGGTTATATTCTTAAAGAACAATCGTCGATAGAAACACTTATAATAATAATTCTAGAAATAAGAATTATGAATCAATGTTTTATCGATGAATCTCTCTAAAATACACTAAATATAATTATTACATTATTGTCAATACGAAAATTGCATTAAGCAACTTAATCTTCATATTTTTGTTTATATTATTGTCAAGTCAATAAATTGAGTTTAATGGTTACATCATGTTATGAAATCGCGTTTTAAGATTTTCACTTTTAAACATAAAATAAAAATGTTTTATTTTAAAAACTTATAAGTACGTTTATGCTGACATATTCTTTAACAAACGTGTAAAACGTGTTTAAATGTGTAAACACATTCGTCCTTTTCTTTTGACAAAAAATGCCATATTTTCAAAAATTCAGTAACCTGGAAACACACAGAAGAAAATTACGAACATTAGGCAGATGTTTATTTTTTTATTCTATTTAATAATTGACAACCACATTTCACATCAAAGCTCAAAGGTATTTTAATATATATTTTTTTACAAGTGTTCGCTTGATTTTTATATTCCGTGTATAAACTATACAGTCTACATGTGAAAATTTAAAATAGAGAGAATTTCATTTTTATTTTGTACGTGTACAAACATCGTTTACGTACTGCAAAGGTGATCAAAGACCATACTTTTACGTTGCTTCGTTTATGATTATAAAATATTTTTGTTTTTTGTTTATTTTTCTCGCCTTTTTATTTTTTAGAAATTACGATGCACGACAGTTTTGAGAAAATCGTTATGTTAACTGAACGTAAATAAGGCGTTAACAAAGAAACTACTGTTATTATAATTAATATTAAAATTGTTGTTATTTTATTTTCTCAAGCCCATAAAAGATGAAAGAAGAGTGCACAATAAAAAGGCAGAACATATGAAAATAAAAACTTAGTGCAAACCATATGTTTTAGACTTATTCTCCTCCTTTGTTTTAGAACGACACTCTATACAGAGCCCTTTCAGTGTTTTTATCCCTTTCGTTTCCCATTTTGAAGGGGGAAACATCTCCATGGAGTAAGTAAAGTATAAGTATAAAAATACACTTTAAGGTGTAAACACAACACATATATAAATTGTTCTGTAACTCAATATTGTACTTATTTTTATTTATTGTATTATATCTACTTGTATTTTTAAACAGCAGATTTGTTTCTTTTTTGTGTATATATATTACAATGTAAATACAACATAATATAGCATATAGAAACAAATTAACCACTAAAAGGTTATAGGTTATATTACTATTATTGTATATTAGTAATAAGTATTTGTATTATTCATGAGGGTCTGTAATATTATTATTATTGTTATTATTATTATTCTATCATCATTATGATGAGCAATATATATAATTACATAATATATTAATAATTAACGTATATATTTTATTATTTTCTAAAATAAACGTATTGAATAACATTTCAATTTTAAGAAACGTTGAAACATCCAAGTCCCATATGTGGTTTAATTTTTTATATTTGCTTAAATAAACCCTTTAGGGAAAGTACATTATCAAAAATGGTAAGAAATATCTATAAATATTAATACTAAATTCATATATATACTTTATCTTGTAGTTTTTTTTTAAATTCGAGTTTTGAACTAAACCAACTACAATCTTTATGAAGTATATTGTACTTACCATACCTTAATTTTTATGTAGTTTATAATTTACTGCACCGTTGTTGTATTATTTCATCAATTAAAATGTTTAGTCTTATAGTTTTATTATAATTATATATTAAATAGAACATAACATAAGAACTTTGTTAAGTTAGGAAACTAACTATACAATTTGTGTGTTATATTTATAGATTTAGTTTCCTAGTTATTTTTACTATTCAAACTAATTTATTTTGTAAAGATAAATAGTAGTTTCTATAAAAATTAGAAAATGTGATATTGTATGAAAATGATATTGTTAAATCGACATTGTTATATCAACGTAATTTTAAATAATTCAAATATGTTTTATGTTTACCGTAACTTAATTTCATGCACGCCCTTGTACCCGTAAAATCTTTCATTTATATTATAATTTTATGACTTCCGTCATTTTTAATTACTTTTTAAAATTACACAATAAACATATATGCATGACGTGCGATCGTTTTAAAAGATCTAAATAAATCGTATTTAGAACCATAAATATTTTGACATTTGAAGTAGACATATGAAATCAACAAATTATCAACAAACATTTTAATTAACTATACAAATAATGAAAATAAAAATAATATTTTTTGAACTTTTAAATCAAATTTAATCATTTGATATTTATATATTCATATTTTTTTTTAAACATTCAATTAAAATGTAATGAAAAACAAATCATTGTTATTTTCACACTTTTAATTGCTATACACTAAAATCGATAACATTTTAAACCACGGCTTTTTGTTTCGTGGTATAGAATAAAAAAAAAGAGGGTAAAAAATTAGGAACCGGATTGGCGTTCGTGTTGAAGTATCTGAAAATTAATCGTAATTAATGTCCCTTTTGAAATTCGTAACAGTCTGAAGGGTTGTATATTCAAGTGTCGGTAAACGTTTCGAAAACACATGGCTCTCTGCGTGGTGGTTGGTTTTTGAAGTGCGCCAGCGATTATACGCGTATTTTAAAATGGTGCAGTTTCACGTGCTCAATGGTTTATTATAAAACATACTTATTTATATGTACGTGTATCATAAGAGTTTTTATTTAATATAGTGGTAAATTAAATTGAACATTCACATTTTGTGATTTATAATTATTTTACAATATTATATAATTCAACATAATTTGAAGTACACCTCTAGTTAAAATATCGCTATGTAGCATCTGTAAAATAAAACGATTAATTTCGATTATCAAAGTATTTCTATACCATAATATTTATAAATTACAATAAATTGACGATAATGATTTATAACACGTGCATTATATTTGAGTAAGCATTGTTTTCGTGCCAATTGTATTATACAAAATATAGGTCTTACGTTATATAATTTTTGAAATGTAAAAGATAAAACTTTTTTATAATTAAATTCTTTTCAGGTATTACGTATTTATTTTTAAAGATTTCGAATACAATTTTTAGTTCCTTAACTATATTTAACAGTAACGTGGTTCCTTTCCGTGTAACATAATTAATATTACAGATTCATGATTAATTTTCATGGATATTTATGTAAATGTTTGTAAATTATATCACAAAATTATAATTGATTTACATATTTAATTTAAGATAAATGTAGATACTAAATATTTATTTAAACATAAAAATGTCTCCATAATTAAAAATCAACTTCCAAATAATTTTAAAAAATATCATATAGTTATTATAATATTAATACATAATTGATTTGATGTCGATTGAAAAATAAATAAAGAGTACAAAAACAAATAGTTTAATAGTTATTAAAACGTATAATCAATAATCATTTGACACGTATGAAAAATTGATTATGCCCAAAATGTATTTATTGGTGAAATGATATGATTTTTAATTTTATTAAAGTCAATCAATAATAAAAAATAATAATTTGTTATGTTCATTTAAATATATTATTTAGTTCTCAAAGTGCAATTAAATAATGAAAAATATATCTATATGTGTGTATGAGTGTCTTAAATAAATGAAATGTATAAAATATAAATTTTTCAATATAAAAATGATAAACATGTAGACTAAAGATAAGAGATTTAAAGCCAAAAACATTTTTTAGTGGCCCACGATAAGATATCAGTTTTAAAATGTAGTTTCAAAAATAGTTTGTCATAGAATTAAGCGTGGTTATTAGAGAAATGGACCTTTTAGTATTTACGTAGTGAACATGCCGTCAATAGGAATCGTATGATATTTCTTTGATCATATAAATAGGCGTCATAAACTTCACATTACATTATTACAATTAGAATATTATGCTTGATCCAAAATGTTGGTTTGTTAATTTTATAGCTATAATATATTTTTCACTGTGGCTAACTATTTAATGTTTTATTAAACATTATCAACTTTTTGTTTTCTATACATGTATTCAAACGTATACAATTAACTATTTTTAAATAATAATAATTTTAAAAGACTTAACTCAATTTGGTTTAAATACTATTGTTGACTTCCAAAAATTAGTACCTAATTATATTCACTATTTCATAAAAACATCGATAATACGTACAAATGTTCAATATACAACATACAAGATTTCGAAGTGACATAAATATTTGTATTTCCTCCAAGGCCTATACGGTAATCTAATAATGAATAATGACTAAGTGACTGTCTGTATACCTATTATAATACATACAATATTAGATGACTCAGATGTACGTTTAAATGGAATTCATTAATATATTACATATTCGAATGTCGCAATTTAGGATTTATCATCCTATTAGTTAGGTCATTCATTCCGTACTTTGGCATATATATATATATGAGTGAGAGAGAGAGGAAAGATAAATAATATCTGTTTATAAACTGCCCACGAATTCGGAATATAATATTTGAATGCACTTCTCGTCGAAAAGAAACGACTACGTATTGTTTGGCATAAATATTTCGGCCCACCCACCGCGTGTATATTGCAAACTTGAACACGCATTATTTGTACGATATGAATTATATGCGTTGTTCAAGTGTATGCTAAATATAAAGTATGTAAGTCCTGTAATTAGTATATTTCATGAATATATGTCATTTGTTGATCATTCGTGCATCGTGAATGCATTAGATAAGCATATATATATAGATAAATAGATAGATATATAGATACAGAATATAATGTAATATGTATATATTCGGAGGCGGATTTTTTTGGGAAGGGGCTAGGGGGCCTGGGCCTCCACGAAACGGAGGCCTCCGTATAATACGATTTTTTTACATCTCAATTTAAAACACAATACAACAAAAATTATCATTTATAATACAGATTAAAATCACAATATTCTAATCAAAATATCACTAGTATATAGTTTAAAAATGTATAGTGACAAAATCTAGAAGAGCACCAATATAATTATAATAATTTACATTACTTAAGTACAGTACATGTTCATAGAAATGTTAAGATAAATTAAATATTATTTAATATGATTGGAAAATAATTAATAATATTTTTAGTTTATTATTCAACATAATTAAATTTTTCAACCTTACTTTTGTATAAAATATTATTTTGCAGTGAATTATACAATAATAAATATATTATACATCAAATACACTTGTAGTGTACTAATATCAGATATATGTAATTGAAAAATGGAGTCACCACTAAAAGTGAGCCCAGGGCCTTCACATTTCTAAATACGGCACGTATGTATTGGTGAAAATAATATATGTTATACACTAAAAGTATATAAATCAATATACATATATGTGATTAAAACAATGTGAATACAAATTTATAAGCAATAGAGTTTTTATTAACCGATGAAAATGTTTTAATTCATTTTTCTTGATCAAATATAATAATTAAATATATATTAAGATGATTTACCTAAGGTAATAAACGAAAAAAATTCTGTTTATTAATTTAAAAAAAAGAATATTGCAACTAAATTATATTTAAAAGTTTGCATGTTATGGCTAAATGTAGATTAGAAGCTTACATTCATTTTAATGGCCTGTAACGTTGTAATTTATTTGAAAAAAGAAGTTATTACCTTTTAACAAGTTGTTTATAACTGGTGACGCCCTAATTTCAGTACCTTACTACGTTTTGTTGTTTAAGTTATTAAAAGTAAAAAATAAATGTGTACTTTAGATTAATAATTATTTTCTTTTTTGCTATTCAATACTATTCAAAAGTTTACGTACAATTTTGTGAATTGCCCTTAGTTTATTCTCTTGTGACATATTTACTTACGTACCTGTAAGCTACAAAACATTTTTACAAGAGACCTATAAAATAAACTCGTTTTACAAAAATATTGTTACATAAAATTGATTTGTTTGTATAAATCTGAAGAAATATTGACTTTAATATTGATTATATTCGTTTTTCAGATTTAGTTTATCCAAGCAACATTGAAACTGTATTTTTTCCAATGACTCACTCGAAGTTTTTAAAAATAATTTTACTGATAAAAAGATAAAATTTTATAAGAACGTTAGTAAGCAATTTTTTATTTGAAAAAGTATATTTTGATAAGGAAAATTGAATAATTTATAGTTTCATATTATCAACAAAAAATACACATTAACAAGAACTACACTTTTTTGTAATATTACATTTATAACAACCAAGTAAATATTTATTTAACCGAGCTAAATGCTGAATGACTCAAAAAATGACGATACGTAAGTCTACCAAAAATGGTTTAGCTGTTATTGTTATTTTCTTTAAAATATTAAATAATATAATTTATGGATCATTTTTTTTTTTAAATTTATATTGAAATATTTCTTACTGCTAAATTCGATTATTGTTATTATAATTTGTAAACATTATAGTATGTAAGTAGCAAAGGTACTACGTTCCATTAGAAACAGTTGAATGGGTACGATTCTGAAATTTAAATGACTGCACATTAGATAATAAGTTGATTTACCTGCCACAGGACAAGGTCCATAATCAAAAGATAAACACTCAAGTTATATATTATAGTATATAATAGTGGTAATTTCTTAATAAACTAAGTAAGTATTTATAAACGAATTATTTTAATAACTTTATTACATAGAGATAGTTTTAGCTACTATCAATGTTATACAAAATACTAATAAACGTTTTCACTAGTTTATGTACTTATATATCTCAAATATTTGTATAAAAATTAACGTTATTCATACATTTCATACTTCAAAATTAAAAGATAAATAAATCGTATATTTATTATTTAATAACTTATTCGTATTAAATGGAAAAACATTGGTAATACTTTTTTTATATACATATGTATGTTATCTTGTAAACATATTGGTTATAATAAAAATATTATAATTTAATTGTTATAAAACTTAGAAAGAAGAATATCCTACATTAATTGATATATTTTTAATTGTTGTACTTGAAATAAAATTAATAAATTAAAAAACTAAATAAGTAATAGACTTATAGAGTTATAACAATTATGTTTTTATACAAATATATTTATTGATATATTTAAACCACTCTACTATAGTTAATTAGTTATAAATGTTATGCAATTGTATATACGTATTAGGTCTAAAGAATCATTTTTCTTCAAAAAGGGTTATTTTGCATTTTGACAACCGATTAAGCGAATGTATTGTTATGAATATGTAGTACGTAATCATTTAAGTTATTAATTGAGTAATCTGAAAGACCATTTACAGTATCTTACGCTAAAAATGTACGTAGCTACTAAAATCGCTCGACTACATCAACGAATTTTACACATCGACAAAAGTTTTATAATTAACATCATGCACGTTTGTATTCAAAGTCAAACAATCACAGCCGAGTCATTCGCGTTTATAACGCACGGGGTTTTAGGATGAAGTGTAATTTATTATCATCGTTATACCACGACGAAACATTTACAGCGATACAAACGATTTTTGATACGTCTATACTTGTATACATAATATATTGTGATCGTTTAAAATTACCAGTCAACCGAGCTGATTTATCATGTATTCAGGTATGTTCAAGACCTGCTGAACTTATACTTCAGAAACAACATTAACGGGCAAACAATCTAATAATATGTATGTTAAAATAAAATATCTATATACACATTATTTAAAATGTTTAGTTCAGATAAAACATTTGGCATATTCGACGATTTCGATGACGATTACGCGATTACTTATTTTCGTGTCGTTTGCTTATGAACATAATTTTTCAAATTAGTTGTTCATTGTTATAATATACGAAATTCTATATAAAATATATTTTACACGACTTATTTAAACACTAAAATTTGTTTTGTGTTCCTGTTATAAGGAAAGGAGCAGCACAAAAACGCTTCTTGTAAATACGCAAATCGTAGTTAAAGACGTTTGGCTTTTCTTGAAGAAGAAGAAGAATGTGCTGTCGCTTCAAGACAACGCACTTGTTCATACTTCAGTGATCGCCATGGAGAAATTTTAAGAATTACAGTTCGAATTAATTGACCACTCACCGTATTCACCGAATCACTGAACCCTTTTTCCTTAAATCAAAACTTAGCTTGGGATTTTAATCGAACGAAGAGATAGTCGCAAACTGTATATGACTATTTTACAGAGTAAGACGCAAACTATTATTTGGAAGGGTTAAAAAGGCTAGGTTATCAATGGAAAAAACATATTTGACTTAAATGAAAACTATGTTCAAAAATAAAACGAAATTGACCTAAAAAATATTTGTTCTTTGCTGAAAACTAATCTGACATTATTATTCATTGTAGTTTAATTTTAATTTAAACTTACACTCAAAAAAAAGTTACGACAAAAGATTATTGAATTTTGTTTTAAAATATTGTTAAAACGCTAATGCGTAAACTTGTAACACATTTTTAGATCTTAAATGCAAAAAATATGTCCAAAACGGATATGTTGACAATCTTATCAGTTTTTTGCAAATTTGTTGAATATTTTCGGTGATTTTTTTCTTATTATTGAGAAAACGGAAAAATGTGTCAAATAAAGTACCGACAGGGTCAGAGTAGCCGGTCGGAGGCCGGACGGAATGCGAAAGCGACGATAGGCCGTAGAATGTGGCCTACAGCAACAGACTGAATTAAAATTATATTCTCGCCACTATCGCGACCGCTTTCTACCTCACCCGTATCGATGAATATTTTCATCGTTGGAAGATCACACACTGCAACACGTATAAGTGTATATATATATATAGATATACATATATATGTAGATCGTGTACTGTAATAAAATTATCACAATGATAATCGATGAATATTAATAGAATGAATATTTGTTCGCGACAAATCAGACAAGAGTTTTCGACGGATTTTTATTCGTTATTTTTACGTAATTTTTCATCAGTATTCGAAATCTCCAAACATTATAATTAATTATCTCTGTATAAAATGCAGTTTTAATTATCTGTCCACGAAAATGTGTAATGAGCGATCGAACTCATCACATACTCAGCACTTATGTATATTATATAAAAACAAATTCATAATGCGTTCTATGTACGAATATACATATAATTGCATAAATATGGGCCCAGATTTATTTGAAATAAGTGTATTTAGTATCACGTTTTGTAATTTTGTTTTACAATACGTCATTATAAATTATATATTTAAAACGTATATCCTCTAACTAAATGTTAGTTTCAATATTTAAACTAAAAATTAATTTTGCATTTTGTTTAGTAAATATATATATTTCTCGTTTTCGATCAATTTTATAACCACCTATACAGGTATATGGCTGTCCCGGCGGCAAAGCTAAACAATTGACATCATACAGCTAAAACTAACAAGACTTGATGGGTAAAACTCGTAGGAAAATTGGACAACAAATATTAGACGGTGAACTTAACCAATAAGTATTGATTGTTTTTCAATTGACAGAAATGGTTTGTGTGACATTGCATTCGCTATATATATATATATAATAAAGCATGGTATATTACATAAGATTCGATAAAATTCCAATTAATAAAAATTCTGCGAAACGTTATTTTAAAAATGATCTACAAATGTATTCTTCTACATTTTGCAATATAGTTTTGACATTAAACTATTATATATATTATGTATTTTAATTTTGATATTAACTGAAATTTTTACATTTTAATCGCTGGTTATACATGTTTCGAAAAATTCGTTGCAATATAAATGTAAAACTGAATTTAATGGTAGGTTTTCGACGTTTTTTTTTTTAACTTTCGATAACTAAAACATCTTAAACTACTAACGATTTTTTTAGAAAATTTTGTTAATTCAACATACGAACCAACAGCGTATACTATCAACATTACTATCCAAATTTGAATTCTGATCATCTAAATAATATGATATATTTAAGATTGATGTATATTTCCATATTTTAACGTTTTTATTAAATAACCAAAAGAAACAAAAACATTTTCTATAAAACGATAACAAAATCTTGCTCTTCGCGCTCGTCATTATTATATGATCGGACACGTTTGATGTAAAGCCCCTGCAATGGTGCTTTGTGTTTTTAACTTATAAAGGATGTTATGTAGACAATCTAGCCATGTAATGCGGGTAGGCTCAATTGTGTGTACGTAGTAAATGATTATTACGATATATATATATTATACCCATGTAATGCGGGCAAATGCCAATAATAATGGCAAATGCGCAGAAGCTAGACGCTTGCAATTGAACGGACAGTTACGATTTTCTTTTCAGTCAAAATATACGTAGTTCTGAATACGACATGAGTTTTATTCTGATAAAAATGATGAAATATGATTTGAATTCAGAAAGAATCGTTAAAATAATCTTCCCATTTTAGTGCAGCTGAGAAAATAAGTGTAGGTTTTGTTAACTTGAGCTAAATGAAAGCGAAGGACCAGTGATTACGTTGGGTTTAGGTAGAAGTGGAAGTGAAGGCAAAGATGCCAGAACACGCTTTTACATACTATCGATACTAATTAAAATTTAATTTGATAAATTCTTACTTATTAATTAGCGAGTTAAAATCAGTGACTAATTAATAAACACGCAAATCCCAAAGACTTAAAAAACAAAACAAAACAAAAATGTTTGAAATGTAATATGAAAATAATATATTTTTAAAACATATTGTTTAGAACCTAAATAAAATCACATATGTATACACACACATTGAAATATTTTACATACCATCTCTGTTTTCTAATAAAAACAGTTATGATTTATTAATTGCAGTGATGGTCTGGCTCTTAATAAATATTATATTTAAAAATGTTTCAAGTATTAATTGCCACGTGAAAGTATAGTATTTGTATTTCAGTCATTTCCATAACTACATAGGTAGGCTATTTATAACATTCAATTACGTATAGCACTGCAGTAGTTAATAATAGTAAACTAAAACTATATGCAACGAGTAGTCGCAGTGAACCAATCCAGCAGTCATTCATATTAAACTTGATGATATTGTCCCAACGTGTAGTCGGTTCACACGCGTGGCACGAATCATAAATCCGGTCCCATGGCCTTCCTGTCTGTCTGTTTAAACGTAATATTTTTTACGTTGAACGGCTTAAACCAGTTTAACGCGCATTTATCCCACTCGTCCGTTTTAAAGTTCTCGCGAACGTCTTTTAAATGCACGTCGTTATTTCGCATCGAATAAATTACGATGATTTAAACGGCTTGATTACTCGAGTATTATAAACGTTTAGCTTGAACGCAAAACGTTAATTTAAGATCATTCTTCCAGTTCTATTTATTAAGCATTCATGAACCGGCTAACTTCATTCGTAGTTTATCATCACACATCTACGTTAAGACAATGTAGACGGTAACCGGTAGCCCGAGATAAAGTAAAACCGAGAGTTGACGAACAGCTAAGGAATCGGGAAACCGCGCAGTCTGACGTTCATTCTCGAACGACGTAAACTCGTGTACGGGAATCGCGTTGGTATTCTGTCCGGATATACCGCGTGATAGAAACGTAACGGATACGAACCAAAATAACATATTGCCCATAAATATTTGTCGGTATCGACGGGATTGCGATAAGCGTGCGTGTCCGTTTTCGTACGATATGAGAACGGACGACGACGACGACGACGACGGCGGATTCGTGTGATGTCGAGCATGTCCGCGAGCGGGAGGGAACGGACGGGTCTCACGTGCACACGTCTTGACGCCGGGGGGGGGGGACGTTTTCGGGCGTCGCGTCACGATCGCGCGACGGTGACGACGCGCGGCAAGAACGCGAACGCAAACGGAGCGCTACGGGCAATGAGCCGGACGAACGCACGCGAGGAGTCGCGGCCGCGGACGTTCGACGACGGTCGCCGACGGCCGGTCGGTCCCCGTCGGTTTTAACGGTCTTCGGCGCGCGGCGGTCCGGTTGTGACGACGGCGACGGCGACGACGACGACGACCGTCTACGGCGACACCGCACGCCAGTCGGCTTTCAGCACCCGCCCGTTCGACGCGTGTTCGTCTGCGCGTCGTCCGTGTTTCCGTGCGTGCGATCGCGTGCTTGCGGGCGTTTCTTCTTTCTTTTTTTTTTTTTTTAAGTTTTCGTTTTTATAAATCGTCTCTAAGCGTCAGTTGGGTACCCGCCGTCGCGTCCATTTATGTTATTGTCGAGGTGCGCGCGAATCGACCGACCGACTTCCATCCGGACATCGCGCGATCATCATTCCGTCATGTCCGCCGGATTCTCGTAGCCCCGGAGGGCTTGCGACGTTCCTTTTTTTCCCCGCCGACCGTCTGGTTCGTCCCGCGTTACCGGATCGCCGAACCGCCGCCGGGACACGGCCCTACTCCGGCAGTCACGATGCTACGGACGAGCCGCCGAGGTCCGTCGCGGCTGACGCTGCTGCTGGTGATGTTTACGGCGGTGGCCGTTGGAACGGACGGAACAACAACCAGGTGAGCGCAGAGATGTTTAACGTCCCGTAACCTGCAACACTGTCTTGTGCGTGCGCGTGTCGTTTGCGCGTGCGTGCGTGCGTACGTACGTGCTTACGCTCGCGCGCGCGCGCGCGCTTACACACAATACACGACGACGACAACCGGTTTGCGCTGTGCGTGCTGAACGCGTCGTCTACCTGTGCTCTTTGTTCGTGCCACGGTCGTCGATCGGCGGGCGGACGGGGGCAGGGAATTTCTTTCTCCGTTCCCTTTTTCCGTAGCGCGGGCCCGTTCTACCGCGTGTAATAATAATTATTATTATTCCCCGCGCGTGTGTGTACGCGCAACGGCAGGTGTTCCGTCGGCCGAGAGAACCACCGGTCCTGTTGCCGCTGCCGCCGTCGGTTGCTCCGTGGTCGGGATAGATGGACGACAAAGGAACGCGGCGACGAACCGCTGTCGTTTTCTTATTTATTTATTTTTTCCACCCGCGCACTGGGGTTGGTTTTTTTATTATCATCCCCTTCGACGTACCCACGTAAATTATTGAATAGAAAAAAAAAAAAATAATAAGAAAATTCACAATCTCCATACAAAGTATATTACTAGTTAATCGGTAGCATCGTCTCGTGGGAAACTGTGCGTGGGACGCGTTTTACAGAAATTGTCGTCTCTGACGACACGAGCATTCCGATTTTCCTACGTGCGGTCCAACGATACCGAATACACACGCGCGTGTGTTCATTTGAACAAAAAAAAAAAATATATCCGTCCAATTCGCACTGTTTACAGAGGTTATGTAGTTAACGAATTCGCTTGTCCACGTTGTGCGCGTGATGATGCGACGCGACGATCGGTTTGTTGAAACGGATTACGAATAAAAATAAAAATAAACCGTTTTTAACTGGGAATTCCGCTGATTCACGAACGCGGTCGACCGGCGGTTTCTCAGAATCGGCTTTATCGTACCGCGTTTGTCCGTATTACGATTGTGTTTACGTTGTTATTATCGTTGACATTTCGAAATACAACAGAAAAAACGAAAAAAAACCTCGGCTATGTTTATATTTTTCAAAAAAAATCCCACCGTTTCCTTATTAATACGGTTCTGTTTACACGGTATTCGAGACAATTATGGCGAACAACGTGATCGTGTTTTCGTGTTGTTTTTTCGCCGTACGTTCGTCGTGTCGAATATTTTGTTTTTGTCCAACAATAATAATATCACCCACCAATGTATGATAAAATATTATAACATACGTGTTAATACCGACAGTTGACGTTAAATCCTAAATCGATATTTCGGATCGGTCGGAGCGCATTCTATTTGTTTTAATGGCACGTGTTATTTGAATCGCGTTTTAATTTTTGTTTAATACGTTGCAAATGGACATTTGAGTGTCTACGACATGATACGAAAAAAAAACGTACCTGTGAAAAATGCGTTACTTGTGGGCTTGTATGGCCAAAAAATAATAATCTATCATTATACAAATGAATATTACCAACAACAAAAAATATGTTTCGAATAAATAGAAACATATCGAGTACAATATTTTATACAATGATGAATCAAATGTAATTATATCGGTTGACGATGTAAATCCTCTATATTAATAAAATTTAAAAAACTACACTCAACATTCGGATAAGAATATATATAATATAAAAATATTATTAGTCTTTCTTAAAAGTCTTTCTGAATTGTCATTAAATGTTATGACTTGTGACTATGAGTCAGCAAACTGTTGTCGTCGTCGTCGGTTTTGTGTCAACAAGTGTCTTGGAGCGATAACGATTTCTTGTTGCGCCATTGCATTCCACCGTTGATAAAAAGAATTATATTATAGGGAGTATTGCTGTACGTGACTCATTTGTATTATAAATATTATGTCGATCTTTATTTCCGTTATGAAACGTTGACACAAACCAAACTTGATTTCGGCTATGATAAAAATGTATGATAAACACTTGGGATATTGGTTTTTGTTTTTAGAAATAGCAAACATTTTATACCAACATATTTTTGTTTATTTAAATAATAATAATAATAATAATAAATAATAATTAGGTAGACACATAATTAAATGAATGGTTTTATGATTTTTAAATATGTATAAAATGAAACATAGAGTATAAGAAAAAAAACCGTATAAATGTAGGTACTTTTTAATATGTTTATTTATTGATAATGATTCGGTAATTAGTCAATACTTGAGACGCAAAAATGAAATGCAACCAAGCGTTTATAGAACATTTGTAAAAGTAGCCATAATTGATTTGGTAACAATATTATTCAACACCCAATAGTCTTTTAAAATAAACGTGTTTGGTTACTGACCACTGTATTAACTAACCTAACCGATAATTACCATTAAAATATAATTTATTGGGTTGGTATTATATTAATCTACTTTGGATAAGCTTTGAGCTTTTCCGTTGGTGTAACACAAGTGCCTCAGATGTAATGTAAGTGTATAACCTGCAGTGTATAAAAGGTAATATGAAAACAATTGATAAATTATTGTTTCCGATCATACTCGTATTATATACAATCGAATTTTGTTGTGCCCTTGTATTTATTTCTTTATCATAGATTATAAATAATATAATACTTCTTCTCACCCAATATGGTCTTATTGTTATTTATCGTTTTGAAACTATATAGTTTAGTCGTATCGGTGACCATAACCACGCGATGTATGATCTTATTATTTTCCCAAAAGTTTGTTATTTCGTAAAATTAAGTGATGTACATTTACTATACATTTATTTTTTTTTAATATGATTTGATTGAACTCAATGTTTTAGTTTTTTTAAATTATAAATTATGATAAAAAAATGTATCATCTTATCCCGTTTAATAACTATAATGTAAATAGACTACATAATACTATTTTAGGTCTCACTGTTTACAATTGCAAGATAAATTTTAGCATATGATATATTGGTAGGTACTTAATTATTAACATTTTATACTTTATCAATGTAATTTTTGTAATAATCGTTGTATTATCGCTTATTTTCTCAGACGTTTTTTCCCAACACAATTATTATTTCGTTAACTTATGACTGTGAATTTATACGTGCGAGACGATTGGTACAAAAGTTTTTCATCTCGGTAATTTTCTTTCTTCGTCTATAGTAATGAACAGTGTAATATTATCGTGTTTAATTAAACAAACGAAAGTTATGAGAAATGTTTTAAAAGAAAAATTCACACGTTCTCGCTTCACTATACCTAATGGTTAATTTAGAATTAAAAAAACACGTATAATATATATAATTCTATTTTTATTCATTCAATTGATGTACAGTATATATTAATATTGTAAAAAAATGTACATTTTTATCATACTGTTGTGTTGGAAATAAAATGGGTCATATAAAAATTAGTGCCTAATGACTAATGGCAATATATCGAGTGTGATTAATTGTATATATATATATAGATGAATTGTATAAAGATTATATATTGTATCGCAAGTTATTAAATTCGTATTTCATAAGTGGTTAAATATTTTCAACTAATAATCAACATTTCCTCTATATAATTTAAAGCGATATTGTTTTATAAAACCACCACCTCCTAATATTACAATCAAATTTGAAAATAAACCGACGATTGTCTCTGTAATGAATGATATAATTCGACGCTTAATATTTAAACAAACATTCCACAATCCGGAATTTCCGGTATGCTGATGATGGTTTATGTAGGTGCACGGCTAAAACACAGTTTATGCACGGCAGCGGGTTCGATTCGCCAGTAACAGTGTTGTATGTCGAAGGCGGCGGATGGAAAGGAAACCGTTATATGGTCTCTTTATTTATTATTATTTTTTACATTGTGTCACGTACACTACTCACAGGATTGCCCAAACATGTATATGTGCATTGTACGTGTGTGTAAAATTACGTCCTGCATAAACGTAAAGTGGTATTTTGTTTTTTTTAATTAATTTTGAACCGTAGTTGTACCTAAATAGTTACTGATTTCGATCAATCATCTCGTGTATCGTGTATTAAAAAGCCAAATTATTGTATTTTTTGAATTTCACATCCTCTATAGGTACCTAAATATTTGGTAATATCGAAACGATATTAAATATTTAAATATATTTCATGTATTTAGATAATAATTACGAATTCGATTGGATAAATACAATTGTTTAACTACGAAGAAAATACACAAACGGTTTAGGTGTTACAAAACAATAGGTTCTCGTTAGTATAAAAATAATATCGTTTGGTAAATTAAATATGTTTGTAATAAAAACAAAAATGTGCCTTCTACTTTGATATGTATTGTATGGAGACGACATCATATCCAGTCGTGAGAAGATGTTTGTTTTTATCGTCCATAACGAATTTCAATTAGGTAGGTTACAGGTGTTTCAGATTAGGTAGTTTTATTTTTATCTAACCTAAATGTTAAATTAAATTCACTGTATTTTTTATCTTTAAATTAAATATGTGTATATATTGTTTTATAGATTGGTATAATTTATATTATGAATACAGTTTTATTTTAAAATAAAAAATGGTGTTTTTCGTCGATATATATATATATAATTATTCACATACTTTAATTTGAATATTTATTTTTTTTAAATTAATTTATATATTCAATTATTTTCCACGCTTTTTCTATTAAAAAATTAATATTTATATTTTTTAGTTGATAAAATACATTGTTTCATACCGTATAATATATGTTTTATTGTTTTTATATTGATTACCAAAATCAACGTTCTAATTTTTTTTTACACAATTTCGAAAGAAATTGTTATGTTAAATATAGAAAAAAAAATACGTTCACTAAATAAAACATTTTAGTCATGTTCTCGTCGAATATATGTTTAAAACGGTGATTATTTTATTTTATTTGTTTCGCATAAACAAACGTAATAAGATAACAAACCAATGATTTGCCTTCGTCAACAATTCTATATACACAAAGAAAATATGCTTACAAAAAATAAACATATATGATATAAGTAGGTTTCATTTAAATTTTTTCATTTATTCCTATAAATGTATTTTCTTGGATTTGTATAGTTATTAGATGTTTAAAAATTATTTTTTTAGTCTACATTGTATTTTACTTTTATATTTAAGTATATATTTCAAGGGTGGCCAACATGAATATGTTAGCTAGCCGCACCGATAAATACAATGATATCAAGAGTCAACAAAATTTTTTTTAATCATTATTAGTACATTTTTGTTTTTTTAAATAAGACGTGAGCCGCAAGTTGGCCACCCCTGATACATTTAATACAAACCGTGGATATATTATGATTTATGAAATGATGTATTCATATTAGAATAAAAATATTCGTGGTTGGAATTCAATTTCTCTCTCCCCTCTGCGGACGTTTAATTATACTACTATCGTGTTATCTGATATAAAAATAATAATTAACAGTATTATAGAAAAAAGTGAGGAATACTTAAAATTAATTTCTTCGTCGTCGTAATTAATAATAGTTTTTAGTTAAAGAAGGTATGTGCTAACTATAAAACTCGAGGATTTTATTTTAAATATATTATTCATTCAATAATTTATTTATTATTGCCTAAGTCATTTTTCTTTTTTAGGAATCAAAAAATCTTAATGTGTGTACGTATATGGTATGCGAATACAAATTTGAGTTGCTTAATACCTCTTTATTATATATAATAAATAATATATATATTATATATATATATTATATATATATATGTTATTGTATAAAAAAACTAGTGAATGCTGATTTTAAAATTATTTAGGTAATAGTGTTACTAATCTCTGTAATACACATTATATGTACCTATATACATTTTTATTTCAAGAAAATAAATGTCTCCAAATTAACAATATCTTGAAGATTTTGAGTAGGTTGCATAGTCTATTTGCCTAATGATTGTTCGTACGTATAGTTTCTAAATTGATATCGTGTGCCAGGCCTCGGGCATGTACCAATTGCCCTCTGTGGATGACCTAAACCATTAAAAATTGGCCTTATAAGTGCTCCTATAACTGATTGCTCTTGACTGCACAGCTGCATTTTTTTAAACTGGCCCACGTTACATTCTAGATATTAGAAATATTTTAATTGAAAAGTATAAAGTATGTAGACAATTTATGAAAATAATAATAAATATAATGTACCAAATTATAATCCATTTTCTACTTGCAAGTATTACAAATAAAAGGTAACAATTTGTTTATTCTCAATTCAGAATAATAATGAACATAGACTGTTATAAAACATTTTTGCACTTTGTAGTGTATTTCATTCACGTGTAAAAATAAAAGATAATAATAATTTGAAAATATTGAAATACTGATAATAAATTATAATGATTGCTGTTTCGAAAATATTTTTCGCTATTAATTAACTTAAGTTGGTATATGTTTTTGACGACTCAATGTAGTATGTGATGAGATGTTTATATATATATATATATATATATTTTTTTTTTTTAACAATTTATTAAATATATTTTTCTAGTAAAAATGTTTTGTGTTCAAAAATTTCAAATGAAAATAATGAATTGTTGTTTGTTTAAATAAAATAGAGAGTTTTTTATGTAAAGATATCCAAAAACTACTTATCAATACCTACGTACCTCATTTTTGTACCAAGTTACTTTTATAATTTATTCACACAGTTTATGTTAAAGTATTATGCAATGTTATTATTATTATTATTATTAATTATTTTTTATATGTATATGTCATGTTATAATATTATCCGATTATTTACTTTTTTTTGTTTAATAAAAATGTATATTTTCCGGGAAATATTAATCGGAGAATGGAAAATTTTGCCGTCGGTCGTAAATTCTATTTCTTTTGTTACTCGTATGCCCATCGTTATTATAATAAATTAACGTTAGCCCTGCAGTCGTTTTGGAACATTAATCGTGTACTTTACGACGCAAGGTTAATAGATACACGTAGAGGTCTTGGAGACGAGGGAGGGGGGGGACTGTAACGAATTTCGTCTGGGAGTCGTATACGAAGTCATTGCGTTAAATAGAAACGCGCAATCAGGTAAACTGTAATAAAGAGTATCGCATAGGGTTAGTCAGTCAGTATTTCCCGCGTACACCGCGTAACGTAATCAGTCATAACGCGTGGGCACAACAAAACGGTCAAATGAAAGCAATGTTATGCGTCAACGTAGAATCTTGTCTGGCACGTTATTGAAATGTCCGCCGTGCGTGTAATATTGAGAGAAATATCATCCGTCCACCTCGACCGGATGAGTCATTTATGAATAGCGTGTAGTATAAGGTTTCCGAGTATCGGTCGTCATTGCGTCAGTATTTGACCGGATATGGTTTTACCCAGTTTTACTGTTGAAACTTTAGGAATGTAAATTTTCTTCTCTCCATCGTGATAATTTATAAAAATCGCTTTTGTAAAATTATTTCGATATACCTCTGTCAGTCATGAGTTTCGAACAATTACAATTTTCAATTGTTATTACATATATAGTTGACGTGCATTCGTTTCAAAAGTAGTGCTTGGAATGAAAAAAAAATTGAATGGTTATGTATTATATTAATTAGTATGTAACTTGTCGAGTAAATGCCTGATGCTCTTCACGGTGAATTAATAGATAATACAATTATGGTTGTAATTCGGTTTTGTAATATTTAATTTGTCTTATGAATTCAAAGTTCAGTACAAATCGATCAAATACATAAAAATTAAATGGTTTTGGGGGTCAAAAACTAGGCTCGAAAAACCTTTTAAATAAAACAGCACTACTGTCTAATTCACTAAAAGTTTTATAACTTGTAACGAGTCAATAATAATTCAAACATAAAAACATAAAAAAGAACTTAAAATGAACGATGAAAACATAATAAAACATATGTTTAAAGTAAAGTACAAGTAATATATTAAATGGAATTATGATATAAAGTCATGAAGTACCTACTAATAAATTGCATTATCTAGTTATTCAAATAGCTATAAATAAATAATAAATAAAATGAGTATATTTTCAAGTATGTATAAAGTATATTATTCAAATCATCTCTAACGGTTAGAATATAAATTTTGTGAGACTAATTTCAAACAAATTATTACATTAAATTCTATGTTTTATGTTATCTATAAATTAAAACACTATTTTTTTGAAATTATTATTTGTATTAGTAGGTATTTTTCTTTATATAAGTGTGTTATCTTTATATAAGATGTTTTCAAAATTTCTATTTTTGAAGTTAATTTATAAATTACAAAATGTAATTTTAGAATTGAATATAGTATATAAACATATCTAAAAATATCTAAAAATATATTTATTGCAATTTAATATCAGACTTGTTATTTGCTTTGAAGCTTGAGGTAAAAATAAAACGTGCATTGATCAATGTTTAAAATACTTGTTTTAATGTAACATAGGTAAGGTTTGCAAAATAAACACTACAATTGGATTACATACATATGAATGACAATAAATCTAATGGCATTCCTCTCATTTATTGTAGTAGATCTATTTCATATTTGCAGTTGTAATAGGAAGGAAACAAGAACACCCAAGTAGACTTTGATAATTTAATTATCAAAGTAGAAGTGTAAATTTAATTAATCATGATGTCAATTTGTTGATTTATATATATACATATATGTATATGTATGTATGTATGTATTTATGTATGTGTTGAGAAAAGGTAGTATATATTTTAATAACGATGCCACCAAATAATGACTATTAATTTTACATTTTAGACTTAATGGATATTGTTCTAAGACATTTAACATTTTATCGTATATTTTATTAATTTAAAAAATCAATAAATCTATCATAAGCATTAGATAGTAAATATATATATATATTTGTTCTTCCGATGACAACTAGCTATTTAATTTCAAATATTTGATTTAATTATAATTAATTGTTTTTGTAATTAATTTAAATTTGACTCGAGTTCCTGTTGATCAATTTTACAAATAAGTTATTTTGGATTGTGAACTTGTATAATGGGCAATAAGAACATACATTTATTAGAAATTGATGTTGGACTAAATATGATGGAGGACAAGGACGGGAGATAATGCTTAAAGCTAAGTGATTGTAAATCCCACGATTAGAGAATTAAACCGGGCAAAGCAAAAGCAACGTTTAAACTTTTAAAACATTTCTGTTGTGCAGGGACTCAACAAAAGCCACTGCGTGAAAACTTTACAAACATTCAAATAAATATTTCAGGTTGATTGTGACGGTTTTCCTCTGTGTAATATTCTGTGGTCTAATTTGAAATCACAGATGACGTGAACGTGTGTCATAAACACGAATTTATACTGTAACATAATTTGTCACCACAGAAAACAATCTTTCATTTTGTAACCGACTGCTAATTTTATTAATAAAAAGAATTACTAATAAGAAATAATTTAATATTTTAATACTTTTAGTCAATTGTTTTATATATTTATCTTCCTCAAGTGTTATTTAATAGAAAAAATAGATTGTATTTTAATTTTAATAATTTGAAAATTATAAAACTAAAACACAATGCACATTTCAATTTTAAATATCGATGTTTATATATTTTAAATTGAAAATGAATCTTATACTAATGATTTTTTTATTCTATTATTTTATTATTTTCTAACCTTTCAAACCTATTTTAAAATTGGGTTTTGTTTCTACCTATTCGTGCCAAGTCTGTATAATAATAACATTGATAAAATGTTAAGTATGACGCAATTATTGTTGTAGGTAGTGCAGAATAAGTCACGATTTTCAATAATGTAAAATAGGCATAGCGCAACCACAAAGTGTTGCATAAATATCTTAAAGCTATTATATAAAAATACTATAAATATTACATACCTATTTAATTCAATCGACCTAACCTTATACATCAATTCAGAAACATTCATTTTTTTGTGTTAATAAATTTAATGATTTATAATTTGTATGTACCTAACAACTTCATAAATTTGTATATTCTTTTTAATGATAATTTTGATTATATATGTCATAAATCGTATGAAATTTACAACGGAATGGTCGAGCTATATACGTGAATATGATTGATTTTCTTGATTTATTTAATTGTTTGTCTAACTGGTAAGGAAAATTTTTTAATTGTCCCTGTTTCCTGTAGTACGACCTTATTTAAACATAATAAGGTCGTTTTAACATAATATATGTATACCCGTTCTTTAACTTTTCCTTATCTAATATTATCTTAAAACGGACAGTTGTTTTATAAGCTTTTAAGAATGCGTTTCATATTTTAACTGGCTTTCTCGTGTAACTGAAAAGAATTTATTTTTAGTTCAAATTCAAAATCAAATTTCGAAATATTATATTTCCATTTAATATATATGGTTTATAATCAAATTTGATCGAGACTACAAAGACCTATTAAATTATCGATACCTAAATTATTTTTTTAATCTTCAGTTAAAAGACATTTGAATATCTATTTGCACAGTAGTTGATTGTATATATTGTATACACTCCATCATTTTTTTTAAATTGAAGCTATTTTCGCCGTATAAATTTTCAAACAAACCCTTTTTTACCATTCATATTCCACTCACAATATTCACTGTATCTGGAAGTAACGTGTTCTTTTTATATTAATTAATAATTTTAAATAATTTCTTATATATATATATATATAAATAACTCGTTCAACGTATATTTGTGTCAAAGCACACTCCTCGATATATGTTAATAGAAATATGTAATTTCCCTAGGATATTCCCCTTATTGTCCTTCATATATTTTATGTAATATTATAACTACATCTTATGATATTTTTACTCATTATAACCTCACCCAGAAAACTGTATTATATTCACATATAGAAATGTTATTGTGGTTTATCGAAAATATAAATATTTAATATGTATAATTTTGGAACAAAATATATTATAAAAAATTATATGTAGATATTATAATGTTATTGTTATACATAAATTATACATGTTACAGTTCTATATAGTTTGATTGTTTTTTTATAAGCAGTGAAAAGTTTTAGAATAAATGTGTTTGGATTAATTAATGACTACATTGGGATATGAAAATAACCTGATAGTCAATGTTGCTTATTAATACGTATTCAATTTTTTTTTTAAATTTGTATACAAATAAAATGTCCTCCAACTGAACTTTTTACCCTTTTAACTCATCCTTTACGGTCTAACCAATTCGAGCTTTGCGCATTTCGATTAGCAGGGTCTATCATTCGTTAGTCTACTGTAACAGATGGGGTTTTTCTCCCCATTTGCTGTTGTCCGCCTACCCAAAAATACCCATCGCACACAAAACCACTATTATATAGAATAATGCTCGCGGTGAGAATATTGAATGCATGCATTTAATATATTACATTTTTTATTTAAATACGTTTTACCGTCCATTATCATAGTTGCTTTCGAATTAAATCAGACGATTATTTTGACTCTCAAAAAGAAACAAAACAATCTCAAGGGTAATCCATAAGAAATTTCAAATAACCACAAATACGTCAAGTCACGTTAATTTGTTAGAAAAAAAAAAAATGATATCGCCTACGTTTAACGGCTTCTTGACGTTGAGTCATGGTGCCGACGCCATTTGTCATATACGGTAAAACATATGTCTCAGCGCATTTTTATACTAGTTTATTTATTTTTTTTATTTCCGAACGACAGTGGTGCCCTACTAATATATATATAATTCGTTTAAGATACATTCTTAACCCCCTGTCTCCTCATCAATAATCTAACGACAGGATATTGTATTTTGAACTCGTGAAAACTATAAGGGTTGCATTTTATATATTATGTGACGCATATTTATTACTTATATTATAAGATAGCATAAATGGACTTCATAAATAATTTCAGTGTTCAAAACGTGTTTCGTTGAAGATTCTATAGATTTCTAGACTTAAATCGGTATATTAAGATGATATAAAATCTCATAGAATTTCAAAAATGCGAGAGAGCATTATGTGAAGGTAAAGAAGAACGTTGGGATGACCACGGGCCATTATCACGTACGACGATCATTGTTAGAGAATCGCACAGTTGTTTATTTCGTTGGAAACTCAACAGGTGTCCACGTTAGGTAAAGTATACACGAGGTGTTTTTCCCAGAGGATACTATTCAAACTGCTCGGCATTTTATATGATAGTTATTCTATTGTGAAATTTAATCTTCAGTGAAAAATCATTTTAACTTCAAAATATTACCGAATTTATGTATTCATTAAGGAATGTAGAAACACCTTTAAAAACAAAACATAAATAAGAGATAGATATATTAAAATAATAGTTTTCGTAAATACCTATATCATAAATAAATACGTACTTAAATATTATTTTTCATTAATTAATTTTTACTTTTATGAATTTGTATATGATAATATTATTAGTATACCTAATAATTCTAAGAAAAATGATTAACTCTTTTATTTTAAAATATACACTTCATAATTTGTGAGTTGACTGATATATGCATGATTTTTATTTCATTCGAAAATCTGTCAATGTCTCTTTCTTTATAAACGCATGACCATTATTTCGATGTCATTAATCATTTGGAAATAAATGAAATAATAACAAAATGTTTTGTAAAAATAAGTTTTATTTGTAATGTTTTTACTTATTACCTAAATCAAAAAAATAATGTAATTATGTCTTTGACATTAGGGTTTTAGCCAATTAGGTATTTCTAAAATAATTTTCAAACGAATTATATTATTTTTAAATGATTATTATAATCTTAATTATTTAAGTTTACTGGTTTACTAATTGAAATATATATGTAACAGATTTAATATTTTGACCATGGTTGTCCATTTAGCGTGGCTCTGGTATAGATTTGGTCTAGTAGAGTTTCAGTATGTACTCTGATATTGGCTTATACTAAAGTATCATATACTCGGCTCGGCTTAATAGGTCTGATATCAATATACGTCCTTGCTCGTCTTTTAGTATTAATGATTGGTTAACTTGGTAGAAATATGTCTTAAAGCTATATATGTTTAGGCATATAAATTGCAATAACGCACGTCGGATATTTCATAATTTACATCAAGTGTTTTTGAAAGAATAATATACCTTGTCATTAAGCATCTGCGTCCTAATATTCCCCTAACAGACATTATTTAGCTACCGATATTAAGGGTTAGATTAAGGACCTTAAATCCATGGTTGCACCCTTAGACGTTTTCGATTTTCTCGGACTGACAGCAATAATATGCCATGTCCGAATCCTATGCATAAGTAATGAACCATGACTCCGGTCTGGGTTAAATGGATTGTTGTATATTTAAATAATACCTTAAGCACTAAAATGTGTGATAGATAGGTACGTATTTATTTTTTGTATAATAGTGAAGTGTACCTACTATATATTTAGATAAATGTTTATTAACTTTAATATTGAGCATGTAACCTATATAGTTTTTGTTATTTTGCTAAATATACTTTTTTTATTAATATAATCTATCATGTTTATAGTTTAACGTTATAGGTACTCGGTATTATTATTACCTATCAACATATTTTTAAAATAGGGACAAAAGTCAATTTTGTAGTAAAACTGATTAATAATTATTTTACCCTCCTCTTGCCTTTTAAAGTTTAAAATGGAATATGAGCTATTAATGTGTTACACCTGGGACCATTCTTCAAATCGGTTGGATTTCAGTATTAATTACCCCCGCCTGTAGAATAACGTCACTTCCTTAAACTCCTATTCTGCGCTTTCTTGCCTCCAACTGAAATTTTAATAAACGAGGCAACTCGTGATAAATTACTTTGGAGGTTAATAATTTTAAATTGGGCCCCAGTACGTGTGTGGAAGTGAACGTTTTAGTTTAGCTTTGTTGTTGTCTAGATGAAACGAATCGGTATAGATAATTTCATTATAATTGTTTTGTCATCGTATTATAGATATGTAGATAATGATTCATGTTCTTTTATATTATTATATGTTCTTGTATCCTTTAAATATTATATTGTATAACAATTTTATTATTTTATACAGTTTTTCATAGGTTATCGATATTATAATTTTCTAACCTAATATGTATATATTATGATTATATCTGTTATTTAAATTATTATGTAAAACTAATTAAAATTTTGCATTGTGTAAATTTTGTACGTTTTAAAAAGAACTATACACTTTTTTCTGTCCCACTGGGTATTCTCAAAAGAAAATGTCATGGTCACTTTTTTTTTCATTTGTAGATAATTTATTAATTTAATAATTTTCTTTTTAAATTTACAATCATAAAAATAAATTATTATGCAAAAACGTATTCTTTTAGGTAGTTACGTATCGCGCTTTAACTATAGAGTTTAAATTAATGTTTTCAAATCGTAATTTATTTAATTAATAAATATAAAATATAATGTTGGTGTTTTACTGTGTTATAAAAATCTTGATATTTTGATATTTTCAAAACTTAGATTCCTATTATGATAGATCGAATTATGTAATTTGTTTCAATATTTATAAACACAATTTTTATATTGACAATGTTTCGGTTTATAAAAAAATTATCTTGTCAAGAAACTCTTCACCATTTTTATCTTATCCTTTTTTGTTCATTTTTAAATGAAGTAAGAATTACTGTATTTTAAAATGAAGTAAGAATTACTGTATTTTAAAATGAAATAAAGATGAAGTAAACAACCATTGTATACATAATTTATCTATACGAAACAAAAATGTTAATTATAAATAATAAGCGTTATAGTTTATATTTTTATAATACCTAGTGTGTATTTTAAACGTAAGTACCTAACGAAGTAACTTCATAGAAGAATGCAATAATCACAATGTGATTATTTATGTTTTCATATACATTTGAGATCACATATAATGATGCAATAGTGAAATGCATAATGGATAATAGTTAGGTTTCATCTGCCTATTATATAGTTTGTTTGCATATAATTATATAAACCTGCCTTAAATGATCTTATGTAATATAGAACAATTGAATTAATATTAACGCTATTGTACCGAATCGATGACTGGGAAAAAGTTGGACAAAGTGTAGATGGTAAAGAATATGTCACCGAAGGAATGGAATACTACGGACTTAAGTCGCTGGAGTGTGTCTATTGTTAGAAAATTGTCCCGGTTTACAATTCGTTTGACTTGATCAATAAGCGTATATATATGAGATTATTATTAATCTATATTGCCTATTATTAGATTTTAACTTTTTCCCCATTTTCTTTATTTGTTTATTTGGTTTTTTTTTTTTTTTGAATTTTAATAATTACATTTTATCTAATTATTGTAATGCAATTATTTACTTCCAGTCGTAGCAAACAAGTGATGGTGGCTATTTATCCCCAATATCTATCACCAATATAAAATATGAATGAAGTTTTAATAACTTCAGTCTAACCCTTGTACAATAATAAATAACGATAACAACGGTGGTCTTTTATTATAAAAATTAAGGAGCGGGAGAGAAAAATAAAAAAAGAGATAATAATGTGTTTAATATGATAATCAGTGTTTTCAGTTTTCAAAGGAGAAAAATAAAAGCTAATTTAACCAAGTTTCTTTATAATAAAATTATTCTGCGTTTATTTATATTTTCCTATTATTTGTGCTGATCGAGTACATACGGAAAGTAAAGTAATTTATACAATAACATAAAGACGTATATGTGTACTACCTACAGAGTTTGTCCGAAAAGTAATGTCAGTAAGTCGATTAAAAAAATATATTTATCATATAGGTATATTACATTAAAAAGTTTCAAAATATGATCTTCCTACGTCGATACATCGTTTTCAACGAGATTCCATGCATCGAAGGCGTCACGGTAGGCCTCTTCTGGAATGTCCTTCAGAGTCCTGGTATATGCGTCTTTGACTTTGTCAACTGTTCCAAAATGATTATCTTTCATTGGAGTTTTCAATCGGGGAACAGGAAAAAGTCTATAGGAGCCAAGTCAGGACTGTAGGGTGGATGGACAATCGTTGGAACTGTTGAATCAACTAGAAAGTGTGTCACTAGAAAGCCGGTGTGAGCTGGCGCATTGTTGTGGTGCAACTTCCAATTATCCGCGATTTCGGGCCGGACGCGATGAACTCTTCTTTTAAATCTCTTCAGAACTTCTACGTAGAACTTGGCGTTGATTGTTGTACCATGTGGTACAAACTCATGGTGAACAAGTCCTCTGATGTCAAAGAACACGATGACCGTTGTCTTGATCTTTGACTTGCTCATTCTGGATTTCATTGGGCGAGGAGAGGCCAAGGTGTGCCATTCCACGCTTTGCCTTTTTGTTTCGGGGTCATACTCGAACATCCAAGACTCGTCACCTGTGATAACGTTATCTAAAAAGTGAAGGTCATTTTCACACAAATTCCAAAGTTCCTGGCACGTTTCAAGTCAGCGCAACCTTTGGTCGTCTGTTAACACTTTGGGTATCAGTTTCGAGCACACTTTTCGCATCTGTAAATTGTTCATCACAATCTCGTGAACGGTACTTTTTGGGATGTTTAATGTCTGAGACACTAAACGAACACTCAACCGACAGTCTGTGTTCAAAAGTTCTCTCACACGCACCACATTTTCGTCGATGGTGGTCGTTAATGGCCGTCCGACGTGGACTTCATCGCTGACCTCTCACGGCCTTTTAAAAAGGCCCTGTACCACCGGAAAACTTGACGTTCCGATAAAAAATCATCACCAAATGCTGTCTTTATCATACAAAAAGTTTTTACAGAGGACTTGCCAAGTTTCACACAAAACTTGATGACAAATCTTTGCTCTTTTGAACGTTGCATTGTGGCTTGCACGGGAGACGAAAACTAGTACGACGGAAAAACACGTTATCGTTTGCCAGATAATCGGAGACCACTGGCGACTGCGTGGTCGTATACCTGACTTCTCCCGTTATCAATTCCAATCTAATCTAATCACGCAATGACGAATAGATATTTAAAATTAAATCACTGACATTACTTTTCGGACAAACCCTGTATATATTTTTAATCAGTTATTATGGATCAGTATATTTTGATGAAACTGTTATGTTCATTTTACCACTCTTATAGTTTTCTTAGGTAAATATCTCATAACATACACGAAAAATAAAAAAACTTTTAAACGTCTTCAAATTAAATAAATATTGTTAATTAAAACTTATAAGTTAAATATATCTAATCATTAATCGTTGTTGTTAGCATAGGTATACCTACTATTTAGGAACGCCATGTTTATAGAAACAATAAAAGTGTCATTGTTCTAAATAAATTACATCTTACAATTGGCATTGTTCGTTATTATTCACGATATATGTCTTTATTATATTATAGTCTTCTCGTCCCCTCATGTGAGTAAAAACTATCTTAGTTCTTCCTTATCAGTTATCAGACTACAAATTAAACGTATACTGTAGACTTTGAAACTAACCTAAATAACGACTGGGTAATTCGGCTTCGACGATTTATTGGTGCGATGCTGCTGATTTATGTATGAGGCTGTAGACCGTCAATGTTTTCACTACACAATGGCTTAGTCCCATCCCTCTTACTTTTACCATAACTATACGACCCCTTAGCAATTTGTTTGTAACATGTGTTCCCTTTTTTGAACCACCCGTTCCAGCATGTCCTCGCATCCTTAATAGAAGCAATATTTTTTTTTTTTTTATCTAAGCTGCCTTAATCTAATTCCATATTTCACATCACTACGCTACAGTAATATTATGTATTCAAAACATTTATAGATACTCATTTGGTACATAACTACGGTCACTGGTGAGTGTAAACTTCAAATAAACGACTCCGGAAATTGAGCAGTCATATCCTGGATATTTTTAGTCGGAACCACTACTTAGTTATATTCTATATTTTAACATAAAACTTATTTGATTACTTGGTTAGGTACTTTAATACTACAAATGTATTTACAATAATGACAAATAAATTATCGAATGTATCATAAACTTTATTGATACAGTACATTTTTTATTTATAATATAATAGGCACACATTATAGATATTTGAATAATGAAATGGAATTTTGTGGGGGAAAAGGTACAATTATTTTCGTACTCTTCATTTCTCTTAACTTTAAACGCTATAAATAAGAACCTATTGGCTAAATATTCAATATTTGCTTATAAAAATGTTAATAATATAAAATTTATATATGGCCAAAAACGTTTACAAGAAATAAATATTTTCCCCTAAAAATTGTTTTTCTTTTTTACTTATTATTAATAAACATTTATTTTGTTTCAGGTGAGTGATGACATTAATTATGGAGTTATATTCAATTAATATATTGTAAGTAGTATTAGCGAATCACGTCTGTACTTTAATATAATATAACAACTTTTATACATTATAATAAAGCAACTTTGTAACTATTGATTTCTAAAATGTATTGAAAAATTAATGTAACAATAAAATATACTTATAAATGTTAACTATCATAAAATATTTCATATATAATTTTTGAAAATATTTTCACGCATGCAAAAAATGAATTGTTTATTGAAATGGTCAAGTTTCTTTAAGAACATAATAATAATGCGTTTTGATTACTATATATACTTAAGTAGACTTAAAAAGAGTTAAAAACTTAGTTTTGAGCTTATTCAATTAGAACAAGGATTTAAATAAAAAAAAAATCGTTTGGAAGTTAATTATACCCATTTTATGTATGTAATACGCTTCATTTTTAGTAAATTATATAAATGAAAAACAATTAAATGAAATTTAAAAACGATTTTTATATACTGAAATATGTATGTATATGAGGATAGAAATAATATTTTATAAATACACACATCTTACCTATTTATATTAGTTATACATATATCTATGTGTATATTATATATCTATAAATGATTTAGTCATGGGAGGCTGATTTTTCAACATGAACTTTGAACTTTGAAAACATAAGTCATAATTTAATGATATAAGGTCACTTTATTAAATAATTTTATTATTAAATTATTAGATCTATTTTTAATTTGTTTGCCAAATCATCCAATACTTCATCTGTGGTATTAGTAAATGGGTAATAAACAGCATACTGATAAAACTAATACATAATAACAAAAAGATCATAGGAGGGATATAACCCCCTCATCCCTCTCTGTTTGACCGACACTGACCTATATCCTTTTTTTTTTATTAATCTTAATACTTTATATTAATATTAATAGTTTAATATATATATATATATATATATATATATATAATTGAAGAAAAACGTATAAATATTCATATACACGCTAATTTTGTTTTTGTTATTCTCTTAATTTATAATACTCACTTGTTTATTCGTATAATATTTGATTTAACATAGATTTAAAAGTATATTCTATACTTTTAATAATTTTTACTTCTTCCGATTTTTTGCTTCAATAGAGACTAGATGAAACATAATATATTAATACTCACAAACTAATAACAGCAATATTTGTTTGAGTTTCTATGGATCAAATTACATTAGGGGTGATTTGGTTTTTATATTGGTCTATTGAAAAAGATATATAAGTTCAGCTGACTGAGAGATACTGTGTTTTGTCATTATAGGTTAGGTTAGCATAACATTTTAAATTGTAATGATTAATATCTATAAATGTATATATCTTTATATGTACTCGTATATAAAAGAAATTTACATTTTTAAGTATTTTGTTTAGGTTAGTTTTTATATTATGAAATCAAATCAAATAAGTAACTAGTATTTGAAAAGCGAAAACTGTTTATTTATAATTTAAAAGATAAAATAGGTAGATACATGTTGTCATCGTGTATACAGCATACCGATCAATTCATAAACATAATATTACCGATAATATAAAAGTTAAATATGAATAATGAGTATAGATACGAGCATATGAAATTTATTTTTTATTGTAATCTGATTTTATTAGTACTTTATTTCTAACATTCTTTTTCAATACTTGAAAAATGTACTTGACTTTAAAGTATTATTAAATATTGTGTCAAAGTATTATGCTTATTTGTTACTGTTAAAACTTAACTGTATACCCGCTTAATTCAGTTATATTTTCTCGTTATTTTCATTAAAGTTAATTTGCGAATTAATGTGCAATATGCAGAAAATATTAATGTAAATATTAGCAGAATAAAACGAAGAAACCTTTACTATTGAAAGATTATACATTCTGTTGACCTTCATAGAAGCCCTACAATCGATAAACTACTTTTTTACGTAATTCCAATTAATGATGAATGTAGTATTTTCTAATGGGGTTGAATTTAATTATATTAAAACTTCTATTTCTATTATATTTATGATTTCGTTTATAAGTTAAACATTTTCTTGAAATAAAATTTTAATATAAAAAAAAATTAAATATATATTACAATGACTTAAGTATTTAGAATTTTATAAAATTATATTTTTAATTATATGTAATATTTATACAATATAAAAGGATTTCTAATCTTGTAAGTTAATATTATATAATCATATAATATTTCCCATTGGCATTAATAATCGAGAAATTAAATATTTTCAATATTTTACAAAGCATCTTTCAATAACATAGGTAATTGGGCAGTATTGATATTTCCTATATTTAAATTTTTAAACGGAACATATACATTATTGCACATTTAAATATCATCAATCTGATTTTGACATATATATTAGGTATTCAATGGAGAAAATCCACCTTAATATTTCGTATGTGGGCTATTTTATTTTAAAAGCCTTTAAAGTTTGGGTGTATATTAATATTTTGTTCATCAAATGTATATACAAGCACCACTTCTTATACTATTATTATGATTGTGTGTTAACTGATGGTTTCAATTTAAAAAATAAATTTATTTACTTATATTATATTGTTGTTGAGGGCAACTATCATGTTTTTTAATCTTAAAAAATAACATAATGCAAGCGAAAGTTCCGTTCAGCTATTGTGTAGCCCATGCGAAAGGTCGTCACGTGACAATTATTGTGCCTGGAATGGATAGTTGAATAACCGGTTGACAAAGTTGACAAGGCTATCATTACTCAAGCATATAAAAGATTTAGCATACACTGTGGATCTGTTATATTTTTTATATCATAAAATCATCGACACGTACGTGTACAGGAAATTGGCTTAATTCCTTAGTTCCAATGTTAAGTCACATTTGACGTAAAGGGTAGTGAACACGAGGTAATGATTTTTTCTCTCTTAATAATCTACGTGACCATCTGATGTGACATGATGTTACAGGATGTTTGATTTTTAAAATAACGTATTTCATTCATGGTCACGTTTTGACCAAAAGGCAGGAGATACTCGTATAATATGTGAGTTTCTTTCAAATCTTTATGTGGACTAGTGAATTAAATACGGACTGGGTATTGACAATTCAAAGATATTTTTTTATATCTAGTATTTTTTTCTTTATAATTTAATAATATTTAGAAATCATAAAATAAAATGATAGAATTCTAATACAATATTAATATAAGTAGAGATATTAAAATTGAAAATAAAACTAAAACCGTGTTTTCATTATATTATACTTTGACAGAATATTTTTTTAACGAAATGCATTCATATCTAATTATACTTAATTGAAAATATAAATATTTTCTATATCTATTATACGTATAGAATAATGATTTTTTTTTAAATATGTAAGTAGTATATATAAAATAACATAAATTATAATACTTAATAGATGTACATCATTTTGTACCTTGTATAGTATTTTTCTTTTTACTAGAAGAAATATGAACATAAAATTTATTTTTGTAGTTTCGTATAAAATTTATTGATAAAGTTAAATTTACAGTTTTGTTGATATTGTACCTTGTCCCCATTATCCAAACAAAACGACCAATTACGAAAGATAATTACCAACATTTTGACATGACATGTTTCAATATATGTCATCGACTATTTTGAACAAGATGCGTTGATTATTGATGCTGTGTATTGGTTTATCACAATATACGCGTAGTATCTGTACTAGAGATGAAAATTAATAATATAATTGATGAAAGGATAGAACGTATTGTGTTTGAAATTGACCTCATTGATTAAAATATAGGTATTATAGATGTACACCAAAAGTAAAATTTTAAATCTTTTATACATTAAATTAATTCAGGTTTTAACAGACCCAGCTGAATATATTCGCAATACGTATTTACATTTTAATTAATTTATATTCAATGAAGATATTGAAAATGTAAATGAAAAAAAAATTAATTAAATTAGTTTTTGTTACATGAGAACACGAAAATACATTCTTAAGAAAACGAATTGATTATTATTCATGATAGACATTTTAAAATATTATCGTTCCCAAATTTTATTGATATTGAGACATTCACTGTAAAATAATAATTAAAAACTTTGTTATATCGTTGTATAATTTAAAACATCTAAGATTATAAATAAAAATTTTCTTATAAAATAGGAAATATATTTCAAAGAATATTAATTTTTTTAGTTTACAATTATTTCACAAATTATAAATGCTTAATTTTTGAGTTTTGTATTAATAATAATAATTTTTTTTTTATTTGATATTCTTTTACTTTTTTTTAAAAAAAGATAATGTAATGTACATATTATTCAGTGTTAATATTACATATAATAGCTATTACACAGATCAAGTTGTTATCTATTTTGATGACATTTAGTTCCTTATTCTTAGACTGTAGTATTTGGGTTTCTGCTGTATAAAACAAATTGTATGATAAAAATATCAAATGTTCTTAATTTTCTGTAATCACTTGTGTTAGTGTATTATACAATCAAACGCCTATAATTAGTTTTTCGATAGCTAAAATAAACACATGGAGTATTTAGAGTACTATAATATTACAATTTTAGTTTTTTTATAACAGGGAACTGATTATATAAAGATATATATAAATATTTGTTACATTATCTGGTTTATAAATGTAAGTTTTATCAATTGTCCCATTATCACATTTCCTGTTTGCAAATTTAATTAGTACATCCTGTTCTGATACATATTTTTAATTTAATATGGAAATTAGTCAATGTAAACATCAATATAACAAACAAATAAAAGTTAACTTTCCTATGACCAGAGTTATAGTATTTAGGTATGGTAAATTATTCTATACATATTCAATTTTTCTTAACTAGAATAAGCAAAGAAAGATATTTATAAAATATATTACCTACGCACCTATTTTTAAGTTTGGAGAACATACGTTATTTTTACTGTTATTCTACCGATTTATACTAGACTTAAATCTCGCTGGAGTTTCTCCTTAAAGTTTTGCGATCACTCCCGCTGGGATGTGTGTACAGGCGTTGAAAGATATTTTGTAGATAGTTTTGTTGACGATCAATGTGTATAACCAGGTTCGGTGGTAGTATTGTGTTCCGTTGTTTAGACCTAGGGAATTAATAAATCACTGCCAAGAAATATACGGGGTCTTTTATATAAGTTACTATGTAGTCTGAAATAAACCTCCCTTCTTCACAAAACCGTTATGACAGAATTGATAACGCGCAATTAGTTCGGCGATTGCCTTGGGATTCAAAGAAGACTTCTATAGACAAAATATTAAATCAGAATTATGAAAATGTATTTTCATGCTTTAAAAATCCTTCTGAAGCTAAAATAGAATTTAATAGATTGTTGATTATTGTTCAAATAATAATGTGATTTAAACTTTTTATAGTTATATATATACATACATACATACATATATAGTATGAAATGCAAATATTTATTTTGATAGATTGCGTAATTTATTTATACCTTATAATATGTGGTAGATATAAACACGTCATAACTTAAAAATCAGTTTGACTTGCCTTCAAACATGATGTTACATTAAATATAGTTATATAGTATGTCATATTATATTATAATTACTATATCCAAACGTAAAATGACATCACACTTTTTTTAAAACTAAAACGATGTTCAATGAAAAACATATGTCTGTTCAATTTTCGTTCTTGTGTCTTCGAAAATTACGTCTGGTATTTTTAATAAATAATATGTAGTACGATAATACTACGTTTCGAAATTAGTTCAATGTACAGCTCGTAAAACAATTGATGAGAAATATATTATATTTACTAAAAGGTATACACAAGTGTTGTATATATACTAGTATTTTTTCAAAATGAAAATATTGCCAACTCGCTAAAAAAAAAAATAATAGTAATAATATCTAAAACGGCGAACTGTGTATAGAGACACAGTGGGTAAAAATATGCCGACCCAAACACGATTATACACTCAAAAACGAATCGTCATAACGATATTTCATAACAGCGGGACCATGATGTTATTTATTTTTTTTAACTCCGCGTCATTGTGACGAAGAGGGTGGTAAAAGGAGATAAATCGCTACTTTCCCTTTTTCTCCGTCACTGACGATATTAATTCGACATTAAAACCATCCGATTAAGCGGTCATCACTCATCCTTCTTTACCCTGCTAGCCGACAGATTCAATAACAGTGTTGCATTTAACTGCTGGTATCCGCGATTAATTATATTTTTATCACAACATTGTCCAGATAATTGTTCAGCTATGGTTATGTATACGATGTTTATGTGATCGTAGTCTCAGATAAAATGTACACCAATTTATCATACTAGCATATTAATATATCAATAGTATCAACACATTAGATAATCATCAAATTTAATGTATCTTTTTATCCTTATATCTACCGTTTAGTATTTACTAAATTCTCATTCTACTTTATTTCTAATAAAGTTAATTCGATGTAAAAGTTTATTAAGAGTTTTGAAATTAAAATCGCATTTGATTCTTATTAAATAAATATAAAAAATTTGATAAATATCAATAGTCGTATAAAAAAAAAATATATATATATATATATATATATATATTTCACTTACAATAATAAATCAATAACATTTATATTGGTGTATTAAATATTTACGAACACAATAATATTCATTTTACTATATTTGTACTGATCACCGATGACTAGAAATATTCTTTGTTAGAAAAGTTTACTGACATGTCTCTCTTCGTTCAGCATGAATTTAATTCCATTACGTTACTTTAGATTGCATTCTGAGAGGTCATAATCTCTGGACACGACGGATTGCAATTAATCACCTGGCATCAAGACACCGCTATTTTTTCTATGTTTGTCTAAACCCCCAACCCTTTGAGCTATCAATCATTCTAGTGTGTATTCGACCCGTCCACACGAAATGTCCTGCTGACATCTGTGAGAAACATATACGGATCGGTACACGACGTCGATTAACGTACGATTCAAAAGACACGTGACCTAATACATAGGGTGCTGCCAACAGGCGCAAGGGTTGGAAACAATACTATATATATATATATATTATATCTTTGAATTTGATTGGCACATGCTGTGTTTTTGTCCTCGAGGTATTTTGGGTATAATTTAAATATTATAAAAGAATTGTGTGTAAATGATGGACACGTGTTGTAACATTTGTTTTCGACACGCCGAGCCTAGTGATTTTATTAATTGAATTTTGATTGACTATAATATAGATTTATATGTTTACAGAATTATAGATCGTATGAATTTTAGATTTATATACTCTTGAGAAGATAATGGATTCCTTATATGTCAAACTATCGCAGTCTATTGAAGAAATTAAATACCTACTTATTGCATAAAATCGGTAAAAAGCGTTTATAATAATAACGTAAAAACTGAATATAATTCAAACAAGAAATTTATAAGTAAACCTCCTAAAACTTATACTTTAAATTTTAAGTTATGAATGCTACATAAGACTGTACTTTGAAACTATTTGAAAATTAATATAAAACGGGCTTAATCGACTTTTTCATTTTTATTGTGTCAAATATGTATATATTATAATTTAGTAGTAACTGAAATTAATATATTTTCACATGGCCACATTGATTCACATTGTCCAGGCGAATCAAATTAAAGAAAAAGTCTGACCCATTCTTTTGGACAATATAATTCAGTTAATGGACTTTGCGTGTTTTAGATCATATAATGCCTTTTTGATCTTTCTAGGATAGTCAAGTTTCTGTCACTGTGCATGTGCAGATAAAGAAATTATTAGTTTATAATTTATGGTGTTGTGATATGTGATGTGCTTTAATTATAATATGCAATAGTATGTCGACATAAACGATTTTCGTTGTCTAATGTTGTTTGAGTCTCACAATGTAATAATAAAACAATTTTACACGATTCTGAAGACGTCTAAACATTTTCTAAACAAAATCCAAGATCCACAATATTCCAAAGAAATTATTTTTATTCTTCTAATGTAAAATTTAATATTCCAGTAAGGTAGAAAGTATTATAAAATTTTTGACGATATTACCCGAATAATATGGATTACAGAAATTATTAAACGATCGAAATATTAAATTCAAACAATGTGACCGATTATCGTCTTAACAATTGTTAACAATTAACGATATTTATGATTCGTATTTAAATTTGACATAATTTCACGCAGTTGTTGCGTGTAAATACATAAATACGCCCGTGATGCGATTCATTCGAGTCTTATCAGAATTATAGTAATCATAGATATAGTATTTTTTTTTTAACTTCGTTACGTATATACAATGAAGGGGGGGGGATGGGGAACGTGTTGATACGATGCAACCTGACACCTGCAACGTACGAAATGTCATCAACTACAAACGGCTGCGCGACAATACTCCTCCGGGGCGTAACCGGTTTCGTCGTCGTCGCCATCGAGTCCGTTGAACTCGACGTGTGCATGTAGTAATAGGAGGTGGCGCATTGACTGTTGACCGGGCTGTGCGCGGTTCAAGGGCAACTGCGATACTGTTCAAAACGGTAGCCAGAAAAACCTCGGAGGTTGAGAGGTTGTCAATAAAACATCGTCGTAATATTGGTGGGATTGATATCTTAAGCTTCGTATTATTTGTAAACTGCGCCGATACGTCACAGCTTTATAAAACCGCTGTTTCTTATTATTTATTGTTGTTGTATGGTCACTTAATATTTTACTAACCGTTTAGATCTCTGCAAGTTCAACTAAAACGCACTTTTAAACTGTGATATTAAAACGAAACAAATTATTTAATATTGCCTATAAAAATTATACTCGAATGTTTAAATATAAAATATACATTTTTAAAAGATTTTAAGTAGAATATTTTGAAAATAAAAGATATGTGTGTGTGTGTATTTATTTTATTTTAATACGTTATTAGTATTTAAACCTATGAATATATTATGATTACATAACATGTTGAAGGCTCTCAATTATTGAGTTCTCGACACGTTGTAATTAAAAGTCAATGCATGTTTTTATTGTTGTATATTCTCTTGAGCAAAATGTCTAACGAGAGGAAATGTAACATTTCTAACAATATTGAGGATTGAATAAATTAATGAGCCAGATAACCACAATATACACCGGAATTCCCTCTCACCGACTCATTTACATTTCAAACTGTCAGCAAACATGCACACTTAGGCCCATGACGATTAAATGAACAGTGTGCGCAGATATATCGTGTGATAATAGTAAAGATATTATCGTTCCGATGACTAGTAATAACTTGCATGCTGTTAGAACTTGGAAAGTTTTTGTAGACTTTTGGGAACAGTCCAATGAGTTTAGAAGCCAAAAATGGAATTTGGCTAACTAGATAAGTAATTAACACGATCCATTATAAATAGTCTTTTTAATCAGTATAATAGCTACCAACATCGATACTGCACAGCGCACTATAAAAAGTATATTATAAGAATAATACCTAACTAATTACAATTTAAATATCGATATATTATATATATTATAATATATATTTATATATATAATATAATATAATTCTCAATGTCAAATTTTCATATTGGAGTGTAGAGTATGTGAAAAGGATGGAGTTGATGATGAATAAAATATTAGACTTCGAATATGTAAACCACTAATATCACAAGGGTTATTTTTAAGTATATGGTTTAAAAATAAGACACGGTGAAATATATACGTAATTTGTATTTGAAATATGGATTTTTTTTTATACTAACTCGTTAAAATTGAATATTCATCGTTAGTAATACAAATATGATAATATATTCTCAACAAAAACAAAAATCGTGTTATGTTGCTTAAATAATATAATATTATGAAATGATTAAATTTTGACAAGTTGATCGACAAAGAAATATATACAAATATCCAGTGAAATCAAGCAGCTTAATGATATTTGCCATTTCACAAGCTTTCACAGAAAAAACTATTTCTCAATGTGTTCTCCTTTTTTATTTTTAATACCTCAAATAAAGTTATCGTCTAGTTTGCTTTAATTATTATTTAATATTATTATTGAATTATCATCTAGAGTGCTATGTTATCATAAAATTAAAAATATAATATACGAAAAAACCGTGAATTCAACAAGTAATACATCCATACTATCGCATTACAAGATCAATATTTAACTATAATTAGAAAATTAAAATAGCCATTAGTAAACTTTAGTAAATCGTGTTTATTTCTTATACGTTTCAGTATTGTAGATTAGTACTTTTTATAATTATAAGGACACCAATTAAAAATATAATAAATTAAAAAATATTCCATTATGGAATTTAATTCCTTAATCATTATTCGATTATAGTAGGGCATTATGCAATAATTATACACCTCAATTGCAATAAAAAAATCTCTTAAAAATCCAGAATACTGTAAATTGCTCATTGTAAGCATATGATGCAGGGGTTTCCTTCCGGGTTTAACACCTCTGAATGATTTATCGAAACAGTTTTGGAGCCACTCTGTAGGGTCTAATTAAACTATACTAATTAGTTCTTTGAAAAACCAAACATATATTTTCCATATACATATGTGTACCCTTTCATTTTTTAAACACATAATCTCATTTTCCATGTATTATACTATAGACAAACGTGAATAATTTTAAATATTCGAATTTTGAGTTATGATAGGAGAAGGTTTTCCTGTTGGAACATAAATTTCAATTAGTTACGTTTTTATCCTTTAATAATTTTATTTCATTTAACCAGGTTAAACGAACTAATCCTGATTTTTGCTTTTTTACTGTCATTATTAATTTCATTTTTTTTTTTTTTTTTTTTTTTAATATGTTTTGAGTCGTGAAACAAAATAAGAAAATTGGATTAAATTATAATATTCTTAACAAAGTTTTACTTTCCCAGTTTTAAAAACTATTATTTTAATGGACTCTGAAATCGATTACATGTCAAATTTATGAAAACTAAATAATTGGCATTAGGTGGAAGATTGTTGAGACAAGCTGTAAATGTTATGTTCGTTTGAGTGTGTTTTAACTGTAGGGTACAAACGACGATGACAACGTTACAGAGGAAAAACAAATGTTAGTACGATAAAATAATTTTTTTTTCATTTTACCTCGCAAATACACTCCTTCAAACGGTTAGGTTGGTCTATAAATTGAAGAATGAAAAAAAAATCTATTTGTATACATGATATATTACATTTTTATTAACTATAGAAACTGTGTATGTAATAAGTATGTTTGTTTTTGTTTGTATTATCTAAAACAAAACTATTCGATGGCTTAAAAATTAAAAACGTCTAATTTAACATGAATTAATGAATGAATGAAGACATCGCCCGATGGCTAAAACAGTTTCAATTAAGTTTATAATTCACGTTGATGTGTATAATACACACGGGAAAAACTTATTACGTCCGGTAAATGTCTAATCGTTTTATCATCCCTAATGTTTCTTAGTCGTTCAACCCAAACGAATTTACTTGATTTGAAATTAAATTTCACGATATCCATTTAAAGGAAATTAACTGCTTTCCTTGTCAAAATGGTACAGCCAAAAATTGCAAAAACATTATACATTTACATACATTTTTAAACATTTCTTTTCACCCAGTTTTTGTATATCACTTGCATGTTTTTCCTTTCTATCGTCGATTCATTGTTCACATGGTCATTTAGTAAATTATAAATTATTATTGATAAATATATTTTCAATATAATTCGCATTATTATCTAAGCAATATCTGTCTGTATTTTTCATTATACCACGTAAATGCTTTATTATGGTTTCTTTTGATTGTTTTTTTTTCACTAATCCTTATAAAAACAAGTAAAAACATTTAAATTTCTTCAATACTAACGAACTATAATGTAATATTTCTATATTTGTATTCTTATTTGTATATTTTTAATAAAGGAAAAGTAGAAGTATAGAATATGATAACTTCTATAGAGACTTTATTTCCTAGAATTCTTAAGACCGAAAACATTTTAAACGTATATATATATATATATATATATATATATATATATATATGTAAGTACTGCCATTATCAACCAATTCTCGTAAAATATTAGTTTTAGCCACTTATTATATTTTTATTTTTTAAATATACATATTATTTTTTACGATTTTATAAAATATACGAATGTATTTAATATATGTGAATGGCAATAAAAAAAAAATAAAAAAAAGTCTCAAGACACGCTTCTAAAAGATGTATTGTGAAGAATACATTAGGAAAATAAAAATAAGTAAAATATTGCTTTTCTATCTGTGCACATAAAAATAAAATGTGCTCACTAAGTGTTTAAGAAAGTTAAATTGACACACGATATTCGTGAGTCGTGACTAAAAACCAAATAACCTGAAGTAAACCACCATTATAAAAATTGATTGATAACTTTGACACAAAAGTTATACTCTCAGTATAAGCAATTAAAAAGTTATTGTTCTAATTATTTTTTTTTTATCAATATTTGTTGAGCCTATTGTAATTATTATATATTTTAATGCGTTTATAATTAGAAGCGATTAATGCTTGAACATATCTCCAATAATACATTTTCGTCATTGAAATGGAATTTTTTCCTTTTTAAAACTTTAAGTAGGTATATTTGACAAAGTACTAACGAGCTAAATATATTCACTAACAACATTTTTTTTTCTATAGGTTTTACTTCGACAATAACGTCATACAGTATTCTATTATATTTTAATTGTCTAAAATAAAATAAATTAGAAAAAGAGAAAAAATTCTTTTTAAATATTATGGAATAAGTATTTGATCTAACAATATATAAATTTAAGGAATAAAGCCAACATACGTTTTGTCAACGTATTTTTTTTTTTTTTTTTTTACTAAAAAGAAATCATAATCATTAATCGGAATATATTAAAATCTATATAAATATATTTTATTTTATGTACAAAATTATCAACAAAAAAATCTTTCAATTAAAACATCAACTTGTATATTTTGTAATTGGATAATTTAATAGTTTCAATGTTATACATTTATCTAACCAAAATAACCGTACGTTATAGTTGACATAAGATGTTTCTTATACTATCTTGTAATTGTTTCACTACTTTATATACATATCATAGTTTTATTCTAAATTCCACACATACGGTAAATTGCATTATCATTTCATAGATCTTGTCCCGGAATTTCGAAGGCTATGTATTCAATTACGTCACGACGTTAGCTCATTCGCTAAGAGATTTTTTCCTTTTTAGCACTCCTTTTATTTCATCCTTCCTTTGTATTATTCTTTATACAAAAAAGCCTAAGGTGGGATTTATATGCCTCCTTTCCCTATTCCCCTACGTATCAAACCCGTATTTAACCATATATATATATCGACAAGATTATAGACGTTTATTGTAATTTAGAATTTTTATCGTAAAGGCGTAAGGCTTTTCAAAAACTATCTGTCGATCAAACTAATGTTTACAAAACGAGTAAAGAGGCTTTTAAATTAATAATTTCATGTATGAAGTAGAAGTTTGGTTAATCCTATGTAACGCGTAAATAGAATGCCTGTCATTAGTGAAGGAAAAAACGGTTTCTTATTGTGGCTAATTTATATGGACATCAATTGCATTAGCATTACGAGCTGTGTGAGGGGGTGAAGTGAGAAGAGTAAATTTGTTTTTGACGTGTACCCTTTCTCATATTAGATAAGACACGAGTAAACGCCTTCTACGTCAATCAAATCGCGGAACCCCTATTTAAACACGATTAAAAGTTTAGATTGTTAACGTAATGCCAGTATTTCGTAAGAGAAACTCTGCCACTGAATTACCCTCTTAAGTATAAGATAAGTATTATTTATAAACATATTTCTTTCATTCTTCATTCAAATTCCAATAATCGTATTAAGCTACAGAATCACGCGTGACCAGATCCCGAAGTATTCGAGTAGAAAATCTGGTTATATGATTGAAATATTCCATTCTGATATCGTACTTTTCACAACATATATTTTTGTGCTTTTGAGAACGTCCATAATAAAAAACTCTTAAAGGTATATATATATATATTTGGAATATATATAAAAATTATTACTTTTTACTCTTCATTGTATGTTTATCCAACGAACGCACATTTAAAAATTAAACCATGATATATGAATATATTATATTAAATACATTTGCTTTTGGGAATTATACTTATCTTATATATTGCACAATTAATCCTTGATAAAATATACATAAATATTTTTTTCCCAAAACGTTGATCTCAACATTTTTGTTTGATAAATTTTGAATAATGACTTATGATAATATATATCCTAAATAATTTTAATATTTTTAATTTACAGCAAAAAAAAACTTGGTTATATTTTAATTGAGTTAACTGACGTTGTTTTATCAGTGTTTAACAATTGTAGAACAATTTTTACGGTTTTGGTTAATTCTAAATAATATATGGGTATCAGATATGGTCGATCGTTAATTGGACTTTTGAAATATACGATTTCCCGACTCACTTTTATAGCGAGTAACCGAAGAAAAATTACCCTTTATAATGAAACGATTAAAAAGATCGATAATACTCGTCCTAGTATTTCTTCCATGCGATTTTTCTTTTACACTATAAATTTCAGTCAAAAAATGTTTTGTACAAATGTCACCATTTAGAAGTTATTAGGAAGTTGTATCAAAATAGATAAATAAATAACATTTAAGAGACATTTTTGAAGTCCTGTAAATTATTATAGCGATCTATAAAAACGATTTCCTTGTAAGCACAATTCGGAAAACTAAATATTTCTGTACATTTTCTTTGACAATAAAATGAAAAAAATAATTTCTTTTATTAGATTGGTAAATTTAAGTAATGTCAAAAATATTAAATTTTCCAAAACTATATAGTTATAACTATACTATAATTTCTAATATAACAAGTGACATAATAGTAACAAGTTTTTAATAATGTAAAATATTAGTAATATTATAAATTCATTATTATATATATAAATACTTTTAATTATTGCTTTTTCATTAAGTTTTACAGACATTAATTATTAATCGTATTCGGTATACGTGTTTACAATGCATTTTAAATTTGTATTCTTATATATCTATATATTATATCTGTTTGTAATAGAGTTTTTGTATAAAATATAAACATAATCAACCAGATAATTAGATGAAGTTATTAAATAAATATTCCAACCAATGTTAATATTTGGTCACTTAAAATAGACGTATTATTAATTTTAATATTATTAGTCTTAGAAACAAAGACATTTTATTGTAAATTCAGTACACGTTTAATATATATTATTACTCTAGTGGATATTTTACATTTATTGTATTATACTCAACTAAATGTATTTATTGCGATTCAGCTATTCAAAAATTCGTACGAATGGTCGTGGGAACGTTTTACGCTTAAGACTATTTTTCCGTCATATGTGTAATATGGAGACAAAAGAAATAATAAATACATTATTTTTTTCATTTTTCATGTTTTTATTTGTAATTTTACGGTCTGCGGGACACACTTACATTTTATGTTCATTTCATTAAAATAGTTTATCGCCTTTCCCGTACTACCGTTCAAAAAAATGTTTACAGTATTGTTTACGCTGTTGAAATTTGTGGTAAAAAAAATAATAATGATAGTAAGAGAATATAAGCTGGATTTTGTTTTTTTCATCAGCCTATTGTGGATACCCCAGTAGAATGTTATCATGGTTTGTACAACAAGTTATACAAACAAATAAATTGATTATCTTAAAGCTGAACATAAATTTTAATTTAAACAATTTCGCAAATCAGTGACCTTAACGTATTAAGCCTGTTAATTAAAACATTAGGAGACGAAGAGTGCGTAATTAAAATTGCTTAATTAAAATGTTCAACAAAAAAATGCGTACTTGAATTTGGTATAGAGACAAAAACATAGCGTATTTTTAAATTATATGATAATAATATATAAACTCCTATTCATCACCACGGTATTTTTTGACAATTGGTTGACGTTTTTAAATAATGCACATATAGTATTTTACATGATTTCGTTGAACGTTGAACTGCTTCTTATTTTCGTTAGATTTCAAAATCAAAATAAAATATAATTATTTTCGTTCGTCCTGATTCCTGGAATTTCGATTATTCACACATGGATTTTCGAATCGTAACAACGTGGTCCGGTAACCCGCAGGACGCCGATTCGTGTGTGTGAATTAATTTGTTGAATTTGAAATGCAACGTCCCGTGTTGTGCACATAGTGGTGCCCGCAGCTTATCGGGCCTAATCTCGTATCTCGATACCTTTCGCTTCTATCTGTATCAAACACATCGCATTGTATTATATATATGTACATCTTAAGTGTATGTGTGTGAATTCGCGGTATGATCACAATTAATGTGTGTACTTTATTCGAATTAGTATTGACGGACATATAACTGATATTCATAACTGGGTTTATATAAAATATATATAAATCCGACAACAAATTATCGCAAATATACAATATGTGTGTGGGTGTGTGTGTACGCGCAATATACACACCACGTTTGTTGTCCCAAACACCAGGCCAAATTGATAAAGTCAACAATAGCATCTACCCCTAACGGCGGATTGTCCAAATTAATTTATACTCCACCTCATCAAATGTCCACGTGTTATTAATGTTATTATGTTGATTTAATGATTTTCATGTTTTGTTTGTTACAGGTATGATTTTGCCACAACTCAGTTTATACTTGTTATACCCATCGGATACAAATCGTAACGGTATTAAGTAACTGCATTAAGTTATACTTGAGGTACGAAATACGACACTAATTATGTCACACTTTTACTGAACATTAAGTACGTTTATTTATCACATACCATGTTCCCTTTTTCAAAAACCACAAGTATTTATGTATTTAAGTGCTTAAATATTAAAACTATTGCATGCTATTTTCGTTATTTTAAATTCTACTAATATGAAATAGTAAACTTTTCAATGAAATATTTCATACCAGACATCAAAATAAAATTTAGATATTGCTGTTAAATATTTTAAAATATACTTTTTTGTAAAAATACAATAGATATTATATATATATTATGGATAATATGAGTAATTTTAAAAAAAATATTAACGGAACTCAAGAATTTAATTAGAAAATGATTGTAAGACATTTTGATTAAATTAACAAAATCAATTTTTTCATGTTCATAATATTATTTGCCGTATATGAATGTTTATAAACTACATCGACTAAACTTTTTTTAAATATATATTACAGTCCAAATTCTGTTTACCGGTAAATTTTAGGATTGAAATTCATCTATTGTTTTTTCGAACTTTTACCTGTGCCGCTTATTGCGAGATTGGCTGGCACCAAAAGTTATATGTTCACAATAGTAGAACTAAATCGTTTTCGTTGATTGTGACTTTTTTTATTTATTTATTACTACACTTCAATTAATAAATATATAATCTATCTATATAAAAAAAAAAAAGTAGACTTAAAATATATAATTTCATGCTCTCTTTGTTCTTAATTAAACTGATCAGCGTATCGAAATAAAAGCCTTTTAGATTAAATTTAAACAATACACAATAATTGAAAACTTTTATTTTAATTTGATATTGCTTTACAATTATGATTAAAATAGATTAATGATATATATTAGTATAACAGTCCTTGAGTTAAGTGCAATATATATATCTTCTTCTTCTTCTTCTTCTTCTCCTCCTTTTCTTCTTTTCTTCTCTTCTTTATTAACTACTATATATATATGAATAATTTGAAATAGATGTCGTTAAAGGATAAACACAATAAATAAAGAGCAGTAACATAATATATTCAATAAGCTTATTTTCTCACACTTTTTAATATATAATTTGTGATTTTTTCATGCTATACAGAAATGGTATTTTCTGTTATATTAAACAAATTTTGTAGTACCTACACGGTTACACAATATAGTGTATACTATCAAAACCAATATTGGTGTAATTTTGTGTCATAAATATCTTCATTCCTGATAATTTTTCTTATTTATAATATTAATGATTGTTTCAAATATCTATTTAAGCACAAGATATATTTTAAATAAAATGACAAGTACTCGTAACTAGACGTCGTTTTTTTTTTTAAGCTACCAGATGGGTTGAAGTTAATTGTTTAAAACGGGTCTAATGAGTAGATTCTAAAATCATTATACGCCCCTTCTGGCAACATCTAGAATTCAAAGTAACATTAGTTTTCTCCTCCTGGGGCGGCTAATTTAATTGGCGAGCAATTATTTCATTAAATATACAAAAGGAAGAGACAATTGTAGAGAACTATTCGAAATATGTTACCGACGTCCACTGTTAGGGACCGTCGAATCCATTATTAGAATTTATATTGAACAAATTTCTTTAAAAAACAACATCTAAGCTGTTATTATTTATCTCGGAATTATCAAATTTTCTATAGTAGAAAACCACTATAATGATCAATAAATAATTATTCATTTGCACAGTGTATAAATATATATATATTATGCGGGTATATATAAAATATCTACTCCTGACTTATATCATTACTCTAATCGAGCTTTTGTGTAGGTTGAGAAACAGCTCGTTGTATATTTATTAATTCTGTGAGGTTAGGTTTTATTATTTCTATGTTTATAGATGTCTGGGAACTCGTTTACTTAAACGTTTGGGTACAAGCGATACAGAGTTCCATATAATATCTCTGCAAACTCAATCGCATATTTAGTGTTCATCGGCGGTTATACGAATAGCTCGTGTAAAAACGATTGTTTTCATATGCGCCAAAAATATAATCCATTAAGAGGAAAATGTATACTCGGTACAGAAAGAAAGAAATCAATTATCCTGCTGCATGGTGTGTGTGTGTATGTGTGTGTAAATATGTGTGTAAATATATATATAACCTATAACTTATAATAATTAAACCGTTTTCGCATTCACAAAAGACACGACAGTTGTGGGTGAGGGAGAGAATACAAATTATTGTATGGTATCAAACTTCCTTTTATAAGCAGTTTGATTATATATGTGTTGGCGGCAAGGAGCGGCAAACACAAATTTTGGTTACTACTTCATAGAAGTATAACACGAGGGTATTTAGGAAACACAATCTAGGTCATCATCAGACCCTGACAACACGACCAATTTGGCCAGCCAAACACGAACATTTTCGTATTTCAGTTTTTCTCGCATTTTTCTCATCAATTGCTAACGAAATTTTAACATTTGTTGTTATAACTCGCATTCATCGCCCGCCAAAGGATATTCTAATAATTAACAAATTGTGTCCTAACCTTATTTTCGTTAATGGCATTTTTCATTTTTTTTTTATTATCTCTTTTTAAAATTGTTGATAATTTTTCTTGTTCGTTGTGTCATAATCATATATATTGTCATACATATATATATTGTTTACCAATCCCAATTACATTCTCTATAAAACACTTAATGTTATTATGCATCTCTCTCAATTCTTAACCAATGTACTATTATCAGAGAAATACTGGGAAATAATAATATCATTATCGACTTTTCCATTTTTTTCAGTACCATTATAAATCAAGACGAAAATCTGTAATTTCCATTTTTTTCTCTACGTCCAATACGATATTACGCTATAGACTTAAACTGTTATTATATACTGTTAATATTGTACTTAATTTTTTTATGTCAATGATATTTATGGATTTTGTAGAAATCGTTTTGTTTATAATATGTATGTATGTATAATGTAAATAATCCCGTCTATACATATACACACTTGTATATATTATTATATAGGTGCACAATGATAAACTCGAATGCGTGTTCAGTGATGTCATCCACATTCTCTACGTATATATTATGCTAATATCTCACCAAATGTCATCACGGAGTCCATTGTATATGGCCTACTCTGTGTTCAGGATTTCGCCATGACATGACCGTGTACATTCAATCAGCGTTTCTTTGCCCCGTTTTTGAGTCAATATAGTGTTTATTTTATTAGCAAAATATACATTTTTTTTCGATAAACATTACGACTAATATTATATTAATAAATAAAATAAACGAATCTTTAGTCACTTTAACAAAGTAGTTCCCGTATGACTACGCCAGGTACAAATTAAATCTGTGTATGGTCGAAATGATTCATAAACGTTAAATAATCAAATATATAATTTTTTTTCTTCTGCTTCTTAGTGATTGTTCCTACTGTCTTATGCGAGTTGTTTTCTTCGTTTAGTCGGTTTTGTATAAATTTCCTGAAAACTGGGTTAATTTCCATTTTATACGTTGTAACAACTTGACTGTTTTAGTATTTTTATAAGATACTAAATACACAATAAATATTCTTCTATATTATATCATATATCCTCATTAGAATTTCTCCAAGTGGTTTTGAACGTTTTTTTCTCAAAGTTCATTAATGGTCGCATAAACTTCAGAGTTTCGTATATAGGTTTTTTCTCTCAATATTTTAGTGCTTAACCACTCAAGATACGTGTATTATGTATAATAAAAGAACTATCTTATTTTATTATTACCTATTGTATTATTTTATTTGTAATTGTTTATATTGTGTTTTTATGTATAGTGAAAATTTTTTTCTAATTTGAGACGTAAATGTGTACACTTAGTTAATTGTATAACTAAATCTTGCATTAATTCTATTATCATGATAATTTGCACATGTAATTTAACTGAATTATGGTTAATTTTATACTTTATAATCTACATCTATAAAAGGGAAACTTGACCGACTTACTGACTGATTTATCAACGCACAGCTCAAACCACTGAACGGATCTTGCTGAAATTTGGCATACAAATATCTATTATGACGTAGCGTCCACTAAGAAAGAATTTTTTTAATTCAACCTTTAAGGGGGTCAAAAAGGATAAAGGGGGTAAAAATAGAAAAAACAAAAAAAACATTTTGAAAACTTTACTCATTGAGTTATTTTATTTCGAATATATAATAATATTCATCATATGGTGTATTCATAACGTTTCAACAAATACGTTTCAATAAATACGAATATATAAATGATTCTCTTATTATTTTATTGCACTATTGATTATGTGTGATCAAAAGTTTTATTTTATTCATATATTACATATAGTATTGTACTATTTATACTATCTAATTTAAAATTGTACTTATGTCATTTATTTTTCAAATCTTATTAGCTATTAATTTCCTTGAACTCTTTTACCATTTATCTAAATAGATTTTTTTTTAAAGTTTATGTACAAAACCACATTCTGTATTTTTTAATATATATATACATATAATTCATTGCAAATTCGTATTCGGTGGAATTTTCTTTCTCTGTTTGAAACTGTTAAATTATTATTTCAAGTGAAAATGTAATGTAGTGAAGTGAGGGAATAGGTTAAAAAATTTAAAAAAAAAAAAAAAGTTCTACGTGAGAAGAGCACTTGTTTGTTGCGTTAAAATTTTGACTTTGTTTACTTGATTACTATTTTGTTTATCTCCAAATGTATAACGAAGTATTTTTAATATATTAACTATATATTAAGTTAATTTATATCGACTAGTTTTTCTGTTATTGAATTGATTTTCTACCGCATACGTATCCTGAAATATCAGAAAATACTCGCATACTTCGTCTGAGGTCCGTATATAAGAGTGTGAGTAAAACAACAACGAAAGGAAGGCAACGGCGATACAAGCCTATTTTGTTTGCCGAAACTTATCAAAACTTTGGTACAGAAATATCAGCGAATATAAATATTTATGTTATTTAACTTTTGGTAATTGGAATTCTACAACGTACGTGTGTGTGTGTTGGCGTTCAATCGACCATTGTAAGCTTGACGTGTTATAGAGAATCACCCTGTGTACATATTCAAAAAAAATTCGATCTTCCTATATAAGTAAATGTATTAAATATATTTGCGAACGCGGTGCGTGTGTACTTTTATCATGTTTGGATATATGTTATACATTGAGTTAAGGATTTTTAAAGTTGACGATAAAAATAAAGAAAAATCCTTATAATTTTTTAACATAAATCGAATATGGGGAGTGACAGTAAGTTATATATATATATATACTGAGCATTTAGAACGAGTTAATTTAGATTGGCGTCGGTGGGGAATAAAACAAAAAGACGTTGGCGTAGACATGCACGCCGTTGAATTCGACACGCACATCAGTCGTCCTAGTTTAGAATTTTATTCGGAAGAGTTTTGTATATTGAAAAAGACAAATCAAAATATTCGCATATAATATATTATACTGTTTTCACTCACACCAAAAAAAGCCATTGGACATGGCCTAGGATATTTTTTTTATTTCTCAAAAACCATGTCAGCAAAACCTAAACGCTATTTAATTTAATTGTTATTATTTGAGGACAAATACGTATGGTATAGTGTATATAAGTAGTCGTCATATTTATTTTAATAACATTATTTTATACACAGACGTTTTCTTCGCCGAGAGTACATTATCTCCTTTTAATAATATCGAGATTTATCTGAAACTTTGTATATTATTATTTCGTGTTGTAATTTTTTCCGGTCCATTCGATTCGGTTCAACGCGCATTCGAATCCCATCTGTTGTTTAGAATATTATTATTGTACCGTGGAATCATAATTTATATTTTATAATGTGTATGTATTAATGAACACTATAGTGTATACCAGCAAACAATACAAAATATCTGTTCTACGTACACATTTGTTATTGCATTAAATATTGTATAGGTATCTTCATGTAAAGTCATATTATTAGATACATTTTGCAGATGTCAAAATTTTTTTTTCTACTAAATATATTTTTATATTTTTTTCATTAATCAATTAAAGCTAGATTTAAAGACACAATAGAAAACGTGATGTTTTTGTTTCTGTTTTTTTTATTTATTTTACTCAGCTCTGAATTATTTAGAGTATAATTTAACGTATTATTGGTTTTTTTTCGGACAAATTACAGTTATTAACGGTTTGTTAACGATAAACAAACGAATGATTTACTTTCTATTAAATTCAACCTATTTTTTTTTTCAAAACACGAATTATTGCATATGCCAATAATGAAATTGTACCATTTGTCTCAAAATGTGTAATTGAGTTCTTTTAGTTGTACTATCCCTTAACGTTTTTATTTTAACTGCATTATTGTACTATTGTAATGGCAGTCATCCAACTTTTTCTCTTCGATTGCAAGACGATTTTAGTTTCTAACAAAATATCTTGATTGGTTCTACTCAAAAATATTTTTAAATATTGTTATAAATTTCATTATATTAACTAAAATATGATATTTTTTCCAATAAATGATAAAGTTTTAATTAGTTAGGAATTTTTATATATTAAATAACTATCCCACTAATGTATTTATAAACATTCGGCTAGATTATGTAAGTATACGGTTTTTTATAATATTTTATAACAAAATTGTTTTTGGAGTTCCAATAAAAATTATATTTTAATGTAAACTATTAATATATTATGCCTGCCTTTTTCTCTTGTGTGTGTGTGTGTGTATGTATGTTCTGTTTCTCAGTGTTTTTTTCCGCGACTAAATTTAATATAAAATAATATAACCCTCGAAAATCGTTTAATGTTTGGTCACTAATAGCAATTTAATTAATATTTTTTTCTGAAACAGTAAAAGGCGGTATAACGTTAGAACAGAGGAAATCGAAATTTCCAACTTACCACGATAATAATAGATTTTTATAGATACACGTTGTTTGTACAGTATTTAAACACTCGCCTCGTCTTGCTTTTATTGCGGACAAGAGCAGCCGGTCACGTTTGTCGTTCAAAAAACCGTGCGTCGTGAATATCGATGAGCTTCGGAAGAAATGCCAGAGCATTTCAATTTGGCGATCGGACGTTTTTATTGAGACCGGCGAACTTTTAGCGGTGGTGGGTCGGACGCCACTATAGTTATGTTCCGTCGTAATGACCTTGTTGTGTAGTGTGTACTCTCTGTCATATGAATGATATTCAGGAAATCGACGAAAAACCCGCTGTGTGTATGTTATAATATAATAGTAAATAAGTCTTTTGAAAGTTGTACGTCGTTTTATATTAGTTGGATACGTTTCTCTTTCTCACGGCTTTTACAGGAAACAATTTTGTACCTAGTGATTTGTATTCATTTGTTTTCATCAAATTACCCACGGTATTGTATATATATAAGTATACAAACGAACGTTAGTTGTATGGACTTGTTTGCCTAGTCTGATCATATTTATTAATTCACTTATTTACAAAACAATGTTAAATTGTGTACTACGCGTAAAAACGTACGACTAGAAATCTCAAGATAAAAAAAGCACGAAAACTAAATATTTTTAAGTTTATAAAAAACAAAAAGAGTCGTTAAATACTATTGTAATTAAACGACGTACTACATCTACTATAACACTTATGGTTTGTATTGTGTACAAATAGCAAATCGCGGTTCAAATGAAAAACAAAAACTATAACAATCAGTTATTATAAATATGTGTGTGTGTGTGTGTGTGTGTGTGTGTGTGTTGTGTGTGTGTGTGTGTGTGTGTGTGTGCACTACACACTTTTTCCGAGTATCTGTTCTACTGTTAGGATGTCTCCTGATATGTGCCGCACAATTATATCAGTAATACAATTTGACGGACATCTTTGGTACGTTCCATTACACGCGACACACTCGGCGTAACAGCATTGTGGTCAACCAATTTTAGCCACATTTTTCGTAGTTAATCACGCAAGTAAAGCAAAAGAAAACGAACGTAAGTACGGCATGTGTTAAAAATCGTATTATGTGTGTCTTCCTAACTACATATAATAATAAAACAACACATATTTATTATGGCGTAGTGCGTCTAATATAGAAACATCGGGATAAGATATTGCATTATGTACGGTGTTAAATTTATCTGCTGTAGACTTGTGAAAGACTTATGTATATATATACCTAAGTTGAAAAAATACAGTTTTATTAGTATGTGATTTAATGGAAACAAACGAGAAAAAATGTCAATGGAATTAAGGCAGACAAACAGAACGGATTTTTGCCTTTTGTTACACCGATATTGGTAGTAAAATAATATCAATATATAAGATTTATTTTTGGATTACGATTATCAGAAACGATAATAATAGATAACATAAACATACTATATTATATATATATATAATGTAAATGTAAAATTTTGTATTTCAAATTTTTTAACAAATTACTCTCGTCATTATTAGTTTTAATGGCATTTAAAGTTTTAAAATAAGTTTTAATAACTAATTATTTGTATAAAATATCATACACTCGCTTATACAAACAATTATCTATAGAAGCAACTAAATTAATTATTCTTTTTAGAGGCAAACTCGTATAATATAAATGAAATAGAATGATAAAATCAATAATTAAAATGGTTAAATACAAAATATAAACTAAAGTGTTAATTCAATATTAACTGTATAAGGTAAATAATATATTACTGTAACAGGATTATTATAAAAATATTCAATTCTTGATTTAATTTAATAAAAAAAACCACTTCATATAAATACGACAAATTTATTTTATTCTATCAAAAAGCTTTTATCGTATGCAAGTTTATATAATGTATAGTCTACTAAAATACAATCGTATTGTACTTTAAGTATATTATTATCACAATTCACCATAATTTTTCTTTTTATCTATTATTTACGTAATATCATTTTGCTTTTAACACGCATGAAGTTTTACCTTATAAAAAACATTGGTAGGTCGGTATATATTTTTCTTCTTAAACTTGAGTTAATAATAATTTATAAATTTTCAAAAAAAAAAAAAAAACATAATATAATACCTGGGGTGGTTCTATTTGATGTTTTGAACTAATCAATAATACCAATGAAAACTTTAATTGAATGTTTTAATCGTCATTTACTCAATTCAAGTATATTGTACCTCAGTTGTTTGCGGTGTGATTTATATTAGTCAGACAATAAAAAATAATTCAATTATGCTTGTTTTTAAAGGTAAATGTAAACTTTAATTAGATCAAAACTCGTCAATTTCTAATTATTTTTATCAACTTGCCATTTTCTTTGTCATCATCATCATCAGTCAATTAATCTACTACAATGTATAAATTATAAATACAATATTAAATATAATTTTACTGTGCATGATTTATTTTAAATTCTCATAAAAAATAACTACATAATTATCGATATATATTATCAAAAACAGATATATCTATTTATACAATATATTTTTAAAAGGTTTGTTTTTCCTTATTGATCGTAATATTAGACCTTTGATATTTGTAATCAATAAACTGATCCAAATGTACGAAAAAATATTGTTCCTGTTTTATTGCGTGTGTACGAATGTTCGACAATTTAAACATCGAAACAAATCTATATAACCTTTCATATAAACCTAAATGTACCCAAGATAAACCTAAATGTAACCATTCCCCAGAGAGTAAGAAAGCTGCATATCATGTTATACATGAGACGAGTTGAAAATCTTATGAAAATAGTTCTATTTCTCGTTATTCTGACGAATAATTTAAAAAAGACCTAAACTTAAAATGTTTCTCTGTCTGTGTTTGCGCTTTCTTAATTAAAAACCTTCCGTTTTATAATAAGTTTAAAACTCAATTCAAGCTGTGACGGAAATCTGTCCCCTTTTATAGGTATAGCGTATATTTCATCAGAGCTAATATCACACTTAGAAAATATTTTGAAATTTTGATTGAATACTACTAAAATTTGAAACTTTACAATTTAATAATATTCTGAAATCTAAATACAAATATATTGCCTACATTCTACGGATAATAGATGGATACATAATTTAAATAAATTTATAATATTTTATTAATCTACAAATCAGCGAATAGTTAATCCTTCATAAACCCTATGCGAACTAACCTGCCATTTTTTTCCTATTATATGCATATATTATTTTAATAACATTTAATACAAAATGAATATGAACAGTCGATAAAAGTTTCTTCGTATTATTAAAAATAAAAGCTGTGTAAAAAATTATTTTTTAAAAATTGTGTAATAATTTTAATGCATAATATCTAAAATCTAAATCATCATACAATCCATATATGAATAAATATTTTAATAGATTTGAACAGTTGTCAATCACTATCAAATAATACGTTATAGGTATTTACAATTTGAACGTCTGTACATATGTCATTTATTTAAATAACGTATAAACTATATAATCATATACCTTGTATAATGTATGTATGACCAACGTCATTTCGTTGGCGAACGCGGTCCTAAAACGGAATCAATTATCAAGGAATGTTATCGCACATGATTTACGTCATTTTTACAGTAAGCTTATACAATAATGATTATTATCTTTATTTTTACTTTTATAAGCAAACAAATTTTGAAATATACAAATCATTTAAGGGAACGAGATAATACATTTATTTTTTGTAGTATGAATAGAAATTGGTCTAAAACAGAATCTCAAAAGCACCCAGAAAAAATTATATTTTAAATAATATAAGTAAAACATAATTATACTAAAATACTTAATACTAATAAAAAACTTTAGTAACATTTTAACCGTTTAAAAAAATATTTTAATAGATTAACTTTAAAAATTTTAATACAAAAGGTCTACTTATCGGTGAATTCACCCAAATGAATATAGTTTATTGTTTTTTAATACGACGATTTATCATTTCTATAAAGTTTAAAATATGACAGTTATCTCATATAACACTTACCCATATGGTATGCCTTGTTTGAATTTTATTTTTTAATTATTTTAGAAATTACTGCATCAGTAAGTATTTTTATTCACTAACAAAATATCATAAAATTATAATTAACTTCGTTTAGTTACTTCTATTTGATTAACTTTTGAATACGGTATTCTTAATTTAATTGATTGGCTAGAATTAATTGAGTAAACTTTAGGCGTAGTCTTATTTCCTACGTGTTTAAATTATAATTTCCTTATATAAAATATACGTATAAAAGATTTAAATACTAATAAACGGTCTAATAGAAATTTAAACATCTTTTTATGAATATGAAATATTAGGTAACATGTAAACTATAATTTATTGGCGTATAGAAAAAAAAAGTATTTTCAAACACGGATTTAGAAAAAAATCGATAAATTCTTAATCTGCTTTTGATTCAATAATAGATGTATTATACATGACGTATGTTCGTTTAAAATTATCATATTGATAATTTTGTGGTAACTTGTTCACAGACATGTCATAAAATATCAATATTGATCACGAATGAATTCGTGACATTATTCATTAATATTCTCATCGTTGCGAATAATTTTCTTAGTATTTTTTTTTTTTTTTTAATAAAAGTTTTCATTGCTCCATTTTATAGCCTTACGTTTTGCCACACTGAATAAATAACGTAACCATGTTTTCGCATTTCTTGTCTTTGATTATTGGAATATATATATAATATACGCGCACTATATCTCGGTTTTTCTTTCTTTTTATGGCTCTTTTATTGTCGTATAATAAACTTTTCGAGACTTAAATTGCACGTATCCTTCCCTTACTACGTGAATAATATTTATGATTATATTGTAATTAATATAAACAGATATATTGCCCTTACTCGGAACTTTCGGGTTATATATTCAATGTAGCATATAAAAACATGTAGTTTAAACGTTGTTACCTTATGAAAATTTAAATTTAAAATAAATAAATGACCTCTACACGAATGAAAAAATTAAATAAACCAATAATACCAGCATAAATATTCCGATTGCGGCACAAAAGAAAGTCGCAAAAGCAGCTTCATGTCTAAAATAAAAATATCTCTCAAACGCGTTATTAATTTTTATTATTTTTATTATGTAACATATCGAGGTAACATTTTGGGGAAAATCGTTCGTGTGTCTGTGGTCTTATTGTTTGTAGGCGTTGGCTATAGTGGTTTGTTGGTGGACGACAATCTCGGCGAAAGAGCAGCCAGACGCGATCAGCCCTGACGGGGTGTACGAAAATTTGGTCTCGGAAATGATGGCCGATGAGAATTTCTCAAACAGAGACGTCGCGGAAATGTTGGTGGCGGCCAAGTCGTTGTCCGCGAACAAAGTGATGAGCCGTCAGCAAAAGAAGCTCAACAAAGCACTTCGCGCCATGGACGAGATTCAAAGGAACGTGGCCATCATATATGACGATACTTACGACTGCTATTTGGACCTGTACCCGGCCTGGCGTATGTACATACTGAGCCATGACCCGGTACAACAGGACAGTTTCCTCAAAGACTACGAAGTGCTGTTGAACATGTTCGAAGAAGGCCAGGCTGAGCTGCTCAAAAACTTGGGAATTCTCGTCGCGCTCCAAAAAGCATTGTTGCCGTCCAACGTTTACGTCGACCCAAACAATAGAATCGCGTCCTCAGTCGATATAGCCAAAGTACTCGAAAACTTTTAACGACTCATTAATCTATTGACGTCGTGTTTTTTTAATATCGTTTGTTGAGTATAAACTGTACTACGGTCGCATCCACATTTTTATACAAATTAAACATTATACGTAATCGTCAGTGTTTTTTTTTTTTTAGTGTTTTTAATCTTTTTTATTCCTTCGTAAAAAACTAGTTTTGGTAAATAATGGAATTTTCAAAAAATTACTTTTTTTTTTATTTTTTTTGATTTTTTCGAAAAAAAATTATTCTTTTATTACATTTGTAAACTTTTCGTTAACTACGAAAGGAAAAGAAGTGATTCTTCACTGGTGTTTCGGTGGGTCACTGCGCAGAAGATTTATGAGACTACGGTTACGGAAACAAAAAAAATCATGTCATCCAAATAATGTAACCCATGGTATGTTTCTATATACAGTTGCATATTATGCACACGATTAATTTGCTGAATGTTTGCACTAATTTAGTTATTTTTAAATTTAAACGAGAAGGCCAAACGTACTTCAAGATAATTTGCGCGTCTTGTTTTGCTTGATGTACACATTTATTGAATTGGAACCGACCGACCTGGTTTTTTTTTTACTTTGTGTGTTATTATTTATTAGTATTATTATATGTATACACGAGTGATTTTCCGCCAATTTACCTAATCGTGTCACACACACACTATATTCGCGCTATACGTACCCGTGTCTGGATTTGCTGTACCGTAAATAATGACGTACGGATCCATGTGAACAAACTGGTAACTGATTGTGAAGCTATATACGCGTGACGAACTACTGCCGGCGGAAGAACAAACGAACGGACGCGCTTGTGGACGTGTCGATTCTAAACGGGCAAGGGGACAAGAAAAAAAGACAAAAACTCCCCTTCGTTTTTCTATACTCGGGCGAACTAGCGTTCGCGAAGGCACAACAGCACATTAATACGCTTTATGTATTTCGTACTTTTTGACACCCGTTAAGCCCATTACACGCTTGCACATCTTATTGTACGTACAAATATATATACTTTTGAACGACGTCACATTGAATGTATTATTATTATTATTGTTATAACATAAGTTATCAAATTTTGAACGTTTGGCAAATTTCTTGTTTTTAATAGTCAAAGTAATATACATATATACTATAATCATACGTACATGTTAATCGACGAACTGCCCATCAAAGTTTGCAATTTTCGAGTTGTTTTACATTTTTACGTACGCTTTTTTTGTCTTATCGTTTTCACCTCTTATTTTATTTTTTATTTTATTTATTTGAACTGCATGCGTCCAAATAACGCTTACATTGTTTTCTAACATTCAATATACATAAATATTATTATTATTATTATTATTATTATTATTATTATTATTATTATTATTATGTGTATGTATATATATATATTGTGTGTGTGTGTGTGTGTGTGTGTGTAATACGAACAAAACATAAAACACATACACGACATGACGTCATTGGTGTATTTGAATTTCGGCACTGTGCGCATAAAAATGGAAACTGACTGCATGGTGTACTTTTTAAAAATAATTACCTAACTATAATATTTGTATGTCACAGTCGATGACAATTTCGTATTGATCTTATAAACAATTCTGTCTGTCGTGTGTTTGATATTTTAGAACAGAAAAACATTATACGTTCCAAACATGTATAATTTAACATTTTATTGAAGTATAGTATGTCTGGTCTATATTTTGTTGTATTACGTTCATATCATTTGTCAGACTTCGTGTTACTTTACTTGTAAATATTGGTTTTTGATATTTTTTGTTTTTTTTTTTTTCATTTAAATCATGTGTTGTAGTTTTTTTATGTACAATATACGTTTTTGTGTATTTGGATAAATTATCAAACTTCAATACAGAATTCTATAATATTAGTCACTATATATACAGTGGATAATTTGGTATACAGTATAAAATATATTATATTGAATTAAAAGCAAAAAATTTATGTAAAACGTTATATTGTGATATAAATCTAGTATAAAATAATACTTTCATTAAAAAGAAAAAACAATTCAATTATCTAGAAGGTAGTGAAGTAAAAAATCCAAATTAGTATTATTATTGTGCTGTGTCCTCAAGCGACACTTGAATTATTTATAAGGCGAATATTTAAAAAAAAAAAATAAATACTTATATTGTAATACCTAAATAAATTACGGTAATACCTCTATGATAGTTAAAAATATCATCTGCCTGTATAACTTTATTACTTATAGTATTTATACTACTGAAAACCGTATTCGAAATTTTAATCGATACCATTTTAGACCTTTATTGATGGTAAAATGTAATACATATTAATGTTTTATTCAATAATTTTTGATTTGAAACTTTCATGGGGTCACTAATAATCCCCGAAACACTTGATGTAACTGTTGGTTTCCTTCGTATTTTAAAACCATTAGAACTTTTTTAATATACAACTTTGTATTAGCGATTATAAGTTTCGTATATATATATATTGTTCTTATGCTATTTTGTATTTTTTAACTAGAATCAACAATTCATTCTTCAATAAGAAAACAATTCAGATGGTAAATATGTTGTAAATTCGACGATAATTATTATGTTTTGTTGAACGATTTTACAGAGTTCACGGTCAAACGACTGTCTTTGTATACGTATTGCGTGTGATTTATATATAGTTATATATTTATATTTATATATAGTTTCACGTACGGGAAAAAAAGATTTCTCTGCTGAAATTCGCACGCTCGAATCACTAACTGTGTGGATCAAGAAATTTTATTGTCAAGGTATACCCTTAACAATTATTCCACATCAAACACGAACGAAATATTCAAATTATACGCATTTACCTTTAGGCTTTAGTCATTATAATAATAATGTCGTCGTTGTAAAACGATATTTTTGTGTGTTTACGTTTACGATCATAAAAATTGTGAATTATGTATATATTTAACGTTAAATATATAAATAATCTTTTATTTTGAAATACATCATGTAGGCATTAAACGTGAAATATTGAAAAACGATCTGTATTCTTTAAATTATGCTCTAATCATTGAAAACTACATGTATTTTTCATTTATAACGTATATAAAAAAATAAAATACTGCAGACATCAGTAACGACTTCGTTTAAATATGCATAGAATAATAGACGCTCAGTACTTCAACGATGGGAGTTTTCTTCAATTTGAAATTAAGAAACTAATGAAACCCTCCAAATTTGTAAACAAGTAATATACGAGTAGTTTTAATCAAATCCTGTCTTCGCTTTCGAGAAATGTTCAACGTGTTTCTATTTAAACCAAAAATATACCGAGGATTTTTTTTTTTATTATTATTATTATTATTTCTTCTTTTAACAAACGATTCTATTACCATAAACTTCGTAATAACGAGAGAGTTCTGTTAAATGTGTGAAGTTTGTATTACAATGTTATCTAACCTTATACAACTTTCTAAAACCATTCCAACAAATCATGCTCGGACTTGTTGGACATTGCTAGAATTGAAAAAATTTACGTATTATTTAACATTAAGGCTTATAGTGCCTAGTACATACCCAAATATCTAAGAAAAACTCGTAAAAATAAATAATAGCTATATCTTTTGTTGAACAATTGTCCAATTTGTTGGAAAAAGCTTCATTTATTGACTTTAAATGCCAACTTCATGACCGACCAATCTTAAAAAACTGAATATTTTATAAAAATATTATGTTTGGAAGTCTAGAAACTTTGAACACATGTCTAACAAAATTACTTTGATATACTTAAATAAGAAAAAAATCTAAAAATATTTCAAATAGAATAAGAGCCGATTTATATGCCAGCCCTACATTTTCTTCTATAGCTGTTGAACAAAAATTGAAAAATCTAATTTATAAAAAGGATATTATGTTCGGACCTGAAGCCACTTTGAATACATGTCCGTCCAACAAACTTACTTTGATATATTCCAACGAGAAAACCAATCCTAATGTTCTTATCGAAGTATATCAAAGTAAGTTTGTACATAAATGTGTATAATAACGATAAACAATTCGATCGTTATTATGTCGATCAAAATGATATAAATATATCGATGTATAGTATACCTATAAACAGGTGTTATATCCATTGGACGTTGGAAATCGGTGGCAATACGGCAGAGTACCACCGTATAACAGTTACCGTTTGGCTGAAACAAAAAGCAATTATTATCAACAGCAGACTTGCCTATACTGTCGCCGTCATATCGCTCGCTAAATTATTACACCAACCCTCCCCCCTCCCCCACCCTCCCCGAGGACAAACAGTAAAAATCGCGAACAATATATAGTCGGTATAACTGTGTATAATATATAAAACAATAAAGTTTTAAATTATTAAAATTGATAATAATTAACGTCAAAAAGCATATTGCAAAACCGGGATATTTTGTTGACAGGGTGCTCGTTGACAACGCATGCTCCGGGGTGACGTCTGGAGGACGTATAGGACAGTATATAGTAGTAGGAGTATTTTTTAATTATTTCGTTGTCGACTAGCAGTAGTAAGTGTTCATCATAGTACAGTATAAGTAGCCGTGCATTATATTATAGTGCAGTAGTAACTGTTGTGTATAGCAGTACTAACTTAACCTCTATGTATTATATAGTCCTCGTAAATTTAAATAATCCCTTCCGCTCGCTACCGCCGAAACCTGCGCGTCTCGAAATTATTCGTGCGAGGAAGAAGAATAGCAGCACCACGTCGTGTGCATCACGAGTGTGCTCTCGCATAGTATTGTACTACCTTCGCCTGCGTCGTCGTTGCGCTTTATGTGCGACAGCGTTCCGTTTTAAAAATTTTCCAACTAGTTCTCGAAAACCCGATTTGTTGACGGCCGTAAAACTACACGACACCGACAACGGTATCTGTGACACGCACGAGAAACGCGTTATTTTTCTGTGCGCGTATACCGCACAAACTTCTTGTCAAGACGGCCACAGCGAATAATACGTATTTTAATTACCCGGTATTAAATATTTTATGACCTCCTGCATCCGGAGTGTAGTGGGTGGTACTCTCTCCCCTCCCATATTATTGCGACTTCGAACAATGCGTCCACCACGACTATAATATCATTATCATTATTATTATTATTATTATTATTATTATTATTATTATATTCTGCTAGATATCAGTTACGCTATGCATTTTAAGCTGTCTATCACGTTGTTTAATTGAATAATGCTTATAAAGTTTTTGAAGCACGATTGGGAGAACTTTTGGGGTTTATATTTGAAAAAGTGACGCTAACGGTATAAAATAAAATGTGTTTAGTAGTGAACGCGTATATGCACCGACGACTAATTATCAATGATAAATATCGTTGACGGTGGTGTCTCAATACTATATGAGTAGATCGAATTACTATCGATTATGTTTTGATATGAAACATTATAATAACGTATAACTGTTGGCGAATAAAATGTTTATTTTTACCAATTGTTATATTGTGACCATATCCATGTATGTTTTGTAATATCACTTGAGTATTTAATTTGTATATTAATACATGTTTTACGATTTTTTTTTTTTTACATAGTTTCATCAAACAACTTATGGATTGCAAGACTAAGACACCAAAGGCATCTGTTGGACAAGACACCACACGCAGAACCGTACATATCCGACGACTATTCTATGAATCCGGTTAGTGTACAAAATTATTAATTTTATGTTTAAGAGAATTTAGCAGAGAACATTTTTCGAGTGTCTGATGAATGAGATTGTGAGAAATTATTATATAATTCTACATAGTACATTTTATAAACTTAATATTCTAATTTTCTGTGATGACTGTAATATTAATAAAATTACGGTTTTCAATGTTATTGACTTGTAATATTCTGTTTACAAATTTATATTTCAGAAGTGCATTTGGTATTTCGTGTATATGTTAATTTTTAATTCATTCAGTTAGTACAATTCCTAATGGTTAATATATATATATATATTCATAGTATTATATTTGTTGAGCTCGTTCCATACATTTCCATCCTATTGGTACAGTAGGAACATTTAATCACAATCATTTTCAACAATAAAAGACGATTCTTCAATTTATTTTTTATTCTATGCTATTAACAGATTTATTATATATATATATATTGCGAATACACATGGATGATATTTTATGTATCGACTGTCTGTTTTCTTCTCTATGGATCCGCACAGTGATATACTTTTTCTTCAAAATTAACAAAGCATTTTTTCCTATTTTTTTTTTCTTATCCAGAATGTTTGGATTATTTCCAAACTACAATCAAATTCGATTATTCCGAAAAATTATATTTCTACAATATATTCAATTAATATTTAGTCAATTATATTAAAATTTCAAAGTTGTTTACAATGCGTAATTCCATTAATATGAAATCATAATCAACGTTGTCGTTTAAAATATTGAAATGTCTTAATTATATAAGTAAATATAATTAATATTCAAACATTTTATGAATAGTCGTACAAAATTCGTATTTACATTTTACCATTTAAAAATCTTACGTTATATCTTTTAAAAATATTACGTATCAACTAACATTTCTTCTCGGTCGCTATGTATACATGTTTTGAATAGTGCTTAATTCTGTTCAGAAACAAAAGACGTTATTAAAGGTTCATTTCGTTCAAAAACAATGTTTCATTTTATTTACATCAAATGTGTAGATACGTTTAAATTGTAAATCAAGACTGAAATAAAATAATACGAGGAATCAACAAGTAACAGAAATCTGTATTATACAATTGTTAACGAGACACTCAATAATAAATATTTTAATTTTGACTACTAATTTCTTAAAACTGGTTGTGTTTTCGATATCTAATATTTAAAAAAAAAATGTTAAGTGAAAACTAACTGCATTGTATACTTATTTATGAATAAAATATCAAGGAGTTAAATTTTGAACTTAATTTTTTTTTAACGCACAATTTGAATTGGAATCTTCCAACATTTATATTCTATGCTTACAATATTGTATTAATTCATAACACGTTACATTATTTATATAGATATGGTAATTCTTTCTTATTTTATTTGAAAATTCGTTATTATGTATTTACGCAAAGCTTTTATGGCAATGTGTATACGAAAATTCTTCCATAGTGAATTGTTAACATATAAATTTAAAGAGTTATTAAAAAATCCCGTTGAATATGAAAACTCGATCAATTTTTTTCTTTTTAATTTATTCATTTCGCTCACATAAAAAATAATAAATTATATTTAAAGTCAGTTGAAAGTAGAACGCTCTAGGAAATATTTTCAACACATTAGGTAAAAAATGATTATTGATCCCATAAATATTTTAGATAACAAATATATGTGTGCTTGACGTTTCACTACACGAAAATCAATACAATATTGACTATTAAAATTCGTTTCAGTTTCGATAATATCTCTGCAAACGGTCAGTATATTATAGAATAAAATATCACAATTTATATGTTGTGGTTGTCTTTGACACGGCTCGTGTATGTGTAAACGAATCGTTTACACCACCGAGCCGATATTTATCAACTGTCCATCCCTTTCCGCAAATAACGCTGAACGAAAATACTTAACCGCCGTAAATACATTACGTGCGATCATAAGGTATTTTCGCCACCGGTACACCGACGTAACAGATAGCGAAATATTCCTATTTATAATAATACGATTTCGCGATATGTTAATTAAGCATCAGCTATTGATTACCCGCAAATCGTATTTGGGTATTATAAATAGGAATATTATATTAATTAAAAATACGATTTCCTACGAACGACGACGATTTTGATATGTCGAACCGACATACTCGTCCAGTACGTCCGTAGCCGTATTAGCGAGTGGTATTTTTTATTATACATTTATTAAACATTATTTTACATTATACGTTTTCTTTGTATTTAATTGTATTAGTGTATATGTTAATAAATATACTACCATAGCGGATATTCATATCGTTATTCCAAATACGTCATCTGACGCATTTCCGCCATCCATTACAACCCGTTACAAATTGGCTCCCCGCTGAGGAATTAGTCCCGGTCTTGCGTGATTCCAGGTAAAATTTTTTTTTTCTTAAATTATTTTACTACTTGGCCGCTGCATACCGAGTTTTGAATATATACGGTTGTATAAACTATTAAATATTAATAGTAGGCAGAAATATTGTTTTATTTAGTTCTGTTATAATTACGCCGAGTGGTCGCGCGCTATATTAAGATATACATATCGACATAATTATCGCCAAATATATAGCGCGTCGAGGTCATTGACCAACCATTACGATTATTCGATAATTGCGTTATTTTGGTGAGTGTTGTTTACACCGAGATACACGTCAATTTCCTGTGTTTATAATCGCAGTATTTTCGTATTATACAAAATGAGTAAAACATTATACCAAATGACGTTGACCGAAATCAGGAGGGAATGTGCATTTCGCGGTTTACCCGTGTTAGCTGCCCGTAATGATTTACAATGCATTTTGGAAACGGTTATTCGGGCAGAAGGAAATAATCCGTCCACATGTCTGTTACCACCCCGACAACCGATTGTCGTTACGCCAACGATTGAAAATCAATCGGCGGTGATAGACCCGGAATCGGAACAGGCAGACACTGGTAACGATGATTATACCTCCCCGTTACCGGACATAGAAAATGTCAGATTTAGTGAAACACTAAATCCTCCAATAGACCTGTCATGTAGTCACATAGGGATTGATGCTAATCGATCAACCAGTTGCTACAATCCCACACTCGATGCCGAATTTCCGGATTTTCACACGATTAACTCAATTAGAGCTGCGAGTGAGGAAATAGGGGCATTGAGACAGGACTTAAGGGTCAATACGGCTATCGGACGGTTAGAATTGAGAATAAGCGCGCTAGAAACAGCGATGTCGCGGTTTTTAGATAATCAAAAGTTCATAATGGATAAAATGGCGAAAATCGAAAACGATTTACAAACGAGTAAATCGTCCAGTAGTAGCGCATTTAGGCCTATTGTTACTCCCAAACATCCGGTGCCACATTTCGAACAGAGTGGCCCTCTTTCTGTTTCGAGTGGTGATCGATCACATTTAGGAGAACAGCAACCACCTCACCTCCAAAACCGATTATCGGAAATTGAACAGGAGGTCAGGAAAACAAGGTTAGCTACTCCTATGTTGATTCCCACACACGAAACAGAGAGAACAAGGGCCAATCAACCGTTAATGCATAGCACAAGGAGGGATCAAGAGGAACCAAAAATTGCGAGTCACAGGGAAAACGATTTCACAGTCGATTCCGGACACTCTACTGGATGCGATAATCATCATATCGATAGACCGAATCGCACTGTTCAGTTTTCGAACTCGAGCGAAACGATCATGTGTTCGAACTCGGCTATTGAACCCATTACAGAACATTCGATGCTTATTCCAATTCAGGACTTAAAAACTGCTAGAGCTTCACTATCTCAGTTTTCTGGTAGAAAGGAAGAAGTACCCATACGATTTATCGTAAATTCGGAAAGTATTTTGCGTCAAGCAAATATACATAAATCTGCCTGGGTTAGGATAATGGAATCACAGCTGACGGGAAATGCTGCCGAGTGGTGGAAAACCATTAAGGCACTGGATTTATCGTGGTCCGAATTTAAAAGCGAGTTCGCTGAAAAATTCGATAACCCGGATATCCAATCCCGCCTCCGCGCAGAAATCGTGTCAGTACGACAGGGTACAAACCAACGATTGACCGATTTCGTGTTGGAGAAAAATCAGCTGTCGCGTCGGGTACAAACTGGCCTCTCCGAGTCACAGATAGTTAGTACTGTCGTTGGGCTCATGAGAGAAGAGTTTCGTACCCATGCGAGATTACAGAATCCCGCAACATTTTTGGATCTTAGGCGAATAGCTGGAGTTCTTGATATCTCTTCAGATACAAGAACTGATATGCAAAACTATCAAAACCAGCCCGCGAGATTTAAATATGTTGATACAAAAAAAACTTCTCCCGTACCAGTAGTCAAACTGAAACTTGATCAGAAGGTAGTCCGTAAACCATCTCTCCCATGTAAGCATTGTAAAGGACCACATTGGAATAACGAATGTCCCAACAAGCTTTCGGGAAATGGACCGAAACCCGGCGGAGCTTAGTCCACTCCACGGGTTCATCACAAATTTCTGACGATACGTGTCAAATCCCTCTTTTATTAGCTCTTAGTTTTGAAAATGTATCACATGAATCGACTAAAGTAGCTGTAGAAGAACAGGGTCAGATAAGTGTCGAAAATTTGAAAAACAAATTCTTGGAAAAGTCATCAGTAGAAATGTCATTAAATAAGATATGTGGGACCAGCATTTATAGATCTTTACCTGAACACTCATCATTACATTCATCGGATGTTGGTACTAGTCACCCAACATCCAACATTCATGTTCAGGATAAAGTATCAAAAATAAATGACCTAAATCATATTTTAGATGACACTACTTTCTGTTTCGAAAATCCAGACATTTCTAACCATAAAAATTTAGTATTTGAGGGTAAATCTGGTGCTAGCTCTGATAATCTTGAACAAAGATCAACTAGTCACGTAGAACCTACAAAACTAATTTTAAAGGAAATGTTATTAGGATCCGAACAGAATCAGAATGACCCTGACATAAAATATGACGGTAGCTTAGAGAAACACAAGGACGACAACATTACAGACACAGTTGAATTATCACCCCATAAACAATCGATTGTCTCTATTGAGAACCCCGATAGTTTTGGATGTGCAGCTGTGAGAACTGTAATTAACAAAATACCGACAAAAATATCAACTCCATCTATTGAGTTGGAGTTTGACACGGGTTTTGTTACCGCCTTGTTAGATTCTCAAGCACAAAAGTCGTATGTCAGACCAGAAATTTCTACGAAATTCGGAAAAATTGTGAAAGGACCATTATCATCAGTACGAATGGCCGATGGTCACACTCAAATCATAAGTGGTCACGCGGCATTCGAAGCTCAAATCGCAGATGTTTCGATAACATTCAACGCTGCGATTTTAGATAACCTGTATTGTGAGATTCTTTTAGGACATGATTTTCTTGTAGAAAATGAAGTCTCATGGGATTACGCATCAGGAATGATATACTTAGGTACCTCCAAGCGAACATCAGTCTGCTGGACGGGACCTAAGTCAAACCAAGAGTTAGGTAATCTCGACTTTTCTGACATTCAAATTTCGAGTGATCCTATCGTCAAAGAAAAACTAATGAAAATACTTAAAAAGTATCCAGAAGTTTTCAATGGGACGATAGGCCACACAAAATTGATTGATCATGAAATTAGACTCAAAGTTCCAACACCGATTACCCTTAATCCTTATCCGTACCCAGCTGAAAAGCAAAAGGTTATAAACGAAATGATAAGTGATATGGAGGAACAGGGTCTAATTGAACCGAGTACCTCACCCTGGGCAGCTCCTATAGTTTTAGCGAAAAAGAAAGACGGAACATACCGCTTTTGCGTTGACTATAGGCGACTAAACGAAGTGACGGAATCCGATGCTTACCCCATGCCAAATCTAAATGATATGATAAGAAATATGAGAGGAGCGACAATATTCAGTATTTTAGATCTAAAATCTGGATATTGGCAGGTCTCCTTAAATCATAGTTCTAGGAAGTATTCGGCATTCCGTACACGTAGAGGCCTCTATCAATTCAGAGTTCTCCCGTTTGGTCTTAAAAACTCACCTATGACTTTTGTGAGACTCATGAACGAGGTTTTAAGAGGATACTTAGATGATTTTGTTCAGGTGTACCTGGATGATATAGTAATATATTCCGAAACACTGGACAACCATCTAACACACTTAACCAAGGTTCTCGAGCGCTTAAGTATACATGGGTTGACATGTCATCCAAAGAAATGCAGATTAGGAACTACCGAAATCTCATTTCTTGGACATTTGGTGGATTCAGAGGGAATTGGAAAACAACCCGAAAAGCTTAAAGCAATCAAGGACTTTCCAATACCCGGTCGAATTAAGGAGCTTCGTAAATTTTTAGGTGTTTGTAATTGGTATAGTCAGTTTGTAGATAACTACGCTGACACCATAGCGCCTCTAACAAATTTATTGAAACAGGGAACCAAATGGCGATGGACACAGACCGAACAGACTGCATTTGATACCATTAAAAATGCCCTGTACGAGTCCCCAAAGCTAAGCTCTCCCGACTACAGTAGACCTTTTTGTCTCCAAACCGATGCTAGCGAAATAGGTGTAGGAGCTGTTCTTTTTCAACGGGGTGACAGACCGAAGGAAAGACGGATAATCGCCTACGCTAGCAAAAAGTTAAGCGAGACACAAAAAGGTATGCAGCCGTCGAAAGAGAGTGTTTGGCCGTGGTTTGGGCTGTGGACAAGTTTCGTCCATATCTCGAACCAGGACCCTTTGAGCTCCTTACCGACAATTCAGCATTGACTTGGTTGCATAAGACCAAAGACCAAAAGTCAAAACTAACCAGATGGGCGTTACAATTAGGTAACTTAAATTACAAAACGACGCATATATCAGGATGTCTTAATGAGGCCCCAGATATGCTGTCACGTAACCCATCGGATGGTCCACCAGTCAATGAGGACATGCTCGAAGAGAACCTACTCGGAGTGCCAACGTCATCACATTACAAAACACAAGGCACTTTCGATAGACTTTTCTCTTTGATAGGCAATAGGGAGGAAACTAACGATATTCCATTTTCCGAAGAAATGTTGAAAGGTTGGCAATCGAGTGATCAATATGTCAGTTTCATAATGGATAACATAAACGCCGATTGTCCAGCCAACAACACGCGGAGAGAAAAAGCACAACAAAAAGCATATACTATTGTTGAAGGTCTTTTAAGGAAAAATATCGATGACGTTTCTCCTCCCCCAATCGTGGTGCCTTTGGATAAATCAAACCATATCCTATGGAGGTACCATGACCACACCCTGGCTGGTCATCCAGGGTGGAAGGAAACATTCAGGGCTATTCGAAAACGGTTTTACTGGAAGGGGTGCGAGAAAAGGTGAGGAAATATGTTGGAGCATGCCACATATGCGCCTGTACTAAGCCCCTAAATTCCAAAACAGAAGACCCCATGAGGTCTAGAAAACCGCGACAGCCCTGGGAGGTCATTAGTATTGATTTAATGGGTCCCTACCCGCGCACAGGGAGGGGAAAAACATACATACTAGTGGCCACTGACTGTTTCAGTAGATGGGTGGAAGCATACCCATTAGGTACAGCTTCCACTAAGACGATAGTACAGACACTCGAACGAGAATTCTTTTCACGTTTTGGGTATCCTCGAGTGTGTCTTACCGACAACGGGACTCAGTTTATTTCTAAGGAAATGCTCAGAGCACTCGACCGATGGGGGGCGGAGGGGTGGACGACTCCGGTTTACCACCCTAGAGCAAACCCCGTCGAACGTCGGAACCAAGAGTTGAAAAAAGGACTTCGCGCCCACCTTATGGGTGAAAGTCATCGCTCTTGGGACACTAAACTATCGTCGATACTCTTCGCGATTCGGAATAGGTTGAATGTAGCCACAGGATTTCCACCATCGGTACTGGTACTCGGTAGAGAAGCCAAACGACCTGGTGATTGGGCCCTGTGTGATGCACCAATCATTCCGCCGCAAGATGTAAACCTACAGAGACAAGAAAAAGAGACTGAAACCTTTGAGACTCTGAACAAGAGGGTGAACCCGGTCACACCGACCGAATCAAGGTTCGAAATCGGAGACTGGGTTTACTACAAAGGACATCATCTCTCAAACGCGGACAAGGGGTTTCATGCAGGATTCGCGCCTAAATGGTTGGGACCTGTTCGATTGGCGGAACGATTAGGGTTAGGAGTTTATCTCACTGACCAACGTCCACCCCGAAAACTCCATGTCTCGTGTTTAAAAATGGCTCAACCGACAGAAGGACACGCTGAGGGTCAAATTATACCTCAGTGAAATTATTAAGAATCCATTATTTGTTTTATCCTTCTGTCCAAATTAGTATGAACAAGCCCGCAACAACGCCGGAGCAAAACTCCCGATCACCGGCTGTCATCAACTACCGGGAAAAACTCCAGGCGTTGGTAAGAAACCAGCGGGAGGGGCAACGTCTGCTCCAGGATCTTGGCGGACGCTTCCAGGAGTACCCGTTGACCCAACAACAGGTCCGCCAAGCAACCACAGGGGAGTTGCAACAGCACCCGGTGTTGTGGGAAGCGTTCCTGCGGGGATGGCAGGCTTGCATCAGCAACATGCCAGCGCCACCCACCCCAAGAGGAACAGGGTCATTGGGGCAGCGACAAGGTCTAACCCCAGATCCACGGGTCCCACATGACCAGAGACCACTAGTCCCGTGTCGAGCTGGGACAAAAGGTTATTCTCGTGGTCAGGGACCACGAATGGTCGGGCCAGCCACTCAAGCACCTGGAAATCAGCCCACAACCACGGCGGCGACATCGGCGGCGAAAAGGAGATCGGCTGTTCGGCTAACCAATTTCCGACAAAAAAGGAAAATGGAGATACGCCGACGGAGCGAAGAGGAAAGAGCTGGGCCGTCGCAGCAGTTCCGGCTGGCAAAGCCGGAGGTCGTGCTAGCCGAGACGCCCAACACTCCCGAAACCGCAACGGGAAAGGAAGGGACCAACCCACCGTCGGTAAATGAGGAGTCAAGGATGGAGGTGGATACAGGAGAGGCCAGAGACGACCTCGAGGAAGAAATTACCGCCTTCCTCGACCTACCCCCGGCTCCTTAACCCATCCAACTCTGGATCGGGAGAATCTCTTACCGGGGTTATACGAATCCGGTTCTATCGAACTCGATAGAGCCAAGCGAGTAACCCTGAAGCCCGCTGACTCTATCATTAGAGTCAGCGATGCATCTAAGAGATAACCCGGTTCCGCAATCCTCCACGCTTCTATGCGATATCGCGTCCCGGTTGGACAGTTTGGGAGGGGAGAGTTGACACGGCTCGTGTATGTGTAAACGAATCGTTTACACCACCGAGCCGATATTTATCAACTGTCCATCCCTTTCCGCAAATAACGCTGAACGAAAATACTTAACCGCCGTAAATACATTACGTGCGATCATAAGGTATTTTCGCCACCGGTACACCGACGTAACAGATAGCGAAATATTCCTATTTATAATAATACGATTTCGCGATATGTTAATTAAGCATCAGCTATTGATTACCCGCAAATCGTATTTGGGTATTATAAATAGGAATATTATATTAATTAAAAATACGATTTCCTACGAACGACGACGATTTTGATATGTCGAACCGACATACTCGTCCAGTACGTCCGTAGCCGTATTAGCGAGTGGTATTTTTTATTATACATTTATTAAACATTATTTTACATTATACGTTTTCTTTGTATTTAATTGTATTAGTGTATATGTTAATAAATATACTACCATAGCGGATATTCATATCGTTATTCCAAATACGTCATCTGACGCATTTCCGCCATCCATTACAACCCGTTACATCTTAAATTGAAAAACATTACCAAGGCAACAGAAGATCCAATCCCTTCCCCTCACCTGCTCGCGCCGTAGTAGATTCAACACGTTTTCATTGGCAAAATTGTATTTTATGACATGGGAATGCGTTTTAACATAGCTTACATAGCAGCGCGTTCCCGTTGCGAGCATATATCATTTTTTGTACTCCCAATAGACGCGAGCGTATATATTTTATATATATATATTTATTTGACGGGTGCTAGTGTATAATATAAGGTTAGGTGTATAATGTATATATTATATGATACAACGACTATACAGAATAATACGATAGTATAGCTATATAGCTGTATACTATATACATGTGTGATCTCGACGTTCGACATCGTATCCGTACGATTCGAACAAAATTTTTTAACGTTTCCTTATTCAATTTACTAAACGTTTGCACTTTTAAATATCTTTTTATGTTCATAATGAGATTTATAGTGGACATTGTTAAAAAAGGGTAACTATGGAAAATTGGGACGCGTAACATTAGTTGAAACAGCATAAAATGGAAATATTTTGAAATATTCGCAAACTTAGAGAAGGGCGTATGGAAATTGATTTTGGGTAGTCATGTTTTTCTGTTCCTACATTTGTCGTTCCATTATAATACTAGTCTCCCAAAAATTTTAACGCTTATCCATATGTAATTAAAATTTTTTTAAATAAAAGCTAATAATCGTGTTCTGCAAATGAAGGGGAAAGGACCACATGTATGTATTATTTTTCATGTGACTGACTAAACCGGTTATATATATATATATATAAACTTACACTGCATCGTCACAGTACACATAACGCATATTGTGTATTTTATATTTAATGCTAACTATAAAATTACCTAAAGGATTTCGTGTCTGTTACGTTATAACAATAATTCTGTTGCGGTTAGTTATATACGCGCGCCAAATCAAAGTAATAACAACACGTGCTTAACCACATCACCGCCATACATGCGGATGTGTAATAATATTATGACTGTTCCGCAGTGACGTGAAATGACGTTTTGTGCAAACACGAGAGTCAGTCGAAATAATACTGCGAATTCAATGTTTTACCTCGTTTTCACGCGTCTCCCGCACGGTCATCCAAGTTAAATTTATTCTTCGGCTGGACGCGCACAGAATTTTAGTCCACGCGCGACCAACCGACGACCGTCGCTGTTAGAAGTAGATAGGAGAAAAATGTCAGATGTGACAATATGTTATACGGTATTGTCCTGTATCGAGTAATAATAATATGCTGTGTATTGTACGTGATTATTATTATTATCTTCTTGTACATAGAAAAGAACAGTAGATGTGTGTGTGTGTGTTATTAACAATAGATGAAAATAATATAAATAAATAAAGAGGAGACGAAGAGCCCACGGGGTAGAAAGTCTGTCTGTCTGTCTATCTGTATTTAATTCGTTACGCATCCGGATCGCGATGCTCAAAGGGCGTTTTGTCTCGGGACTTTTTTAGTAGGTATTTATATTTACAGCGCGTTAAAAACGCGTGGCGTATAACAATACTCGCGTCGAAGACATCCAAAACAATACTTATTCTATACATGTGTGGATAAAATATTTTTACGCGTTTTCTTTTTTTATTGTGTATGGTATGTGTTTGTGTGTGTCTACGTCGAGAAGTGTTTGAAATCAATCGGATGTTGTAGTATAGTCGAGCATAGTGTAGATCGTTCCAGTTCGTTATGTTCGGCATACGACTATCGTGGGTTCAAGGATTACTATACATGTATGTGTGTGTATGTGTTTGTTGCTCGTTTAATCTGCTTCAGTCTGTCAAAACGTCTCCTCTTTGTGTACGCCGTCGCGTAAACATTGTCGAATAGACCGTATCGTTTTTTTTTTTTTATCGTATAGAAATATTTTTGCTCTATACTAATAGAAAACAAATCGATCTATATTCGAATCGAAAAACAAATTTTCAACAGACCATCTTTTTTCCCGTAACAACGTTTAACAACAATAGGTAGATCGTTGTCCTGCGAATACCTCGCGTTCGATCGTACCCGAAATACTTTACGACTATTTTTTTCTCGGTCTTCTATTAGCTGACATTTTGTTTTATAATATGTCTAAAACACAATATTTATCTACAGGTGTATGCCATATGTGGTGTAGTTAAACTTTTATTTGTAATATGATAGCAATTTAGAATTTTAATATGTATAATTTTTTTTTTGTCTATTATATTAACTCTTAGAAACCGGTCAACCATTAAAATTTCATTTAGGTCTTAAAAATCTCTTTTCAGCCCAAGTCGTATATTTTAAAAGCACTTGATTATATTTAAAAAAAAAAACACTCATTAAAAATCGTTTAAAATCAGTAGACAGCAGTCGGCCGCTTTTAATATTCTTTCCACTAACTTTCCCGCCTGATGACTAATTGCTTTAAGAGACTTTTTTTCTTCTCGCAGTTCACACCTCCAGACACTTATTTATTATTATTATTATTGTTTTAAATCTCCGTGTAACTTTTCTAGCATTATTTAATTACAATTCTTTAGAGTAACTGTTTTCATGTCGTTATTTTGTCAAAATAGTTTCTGAACATCTCAACTCAACTCGTCTCAACTGAGATTTTGATTTTTAATGGATTTAAACCCCACTGCATTCTAATGTTTCCTATAAGTATTATGCTCAACTCGTTCTCTTTCCCCCGTGCCATTAATCCTTTGCCTCTAACAGCTGTGACAGATTATGATACTAGAAGATCGAGTATCATAAACATTATCTTATAAGATAAGCTATCTTATTATGAGCTATAGCTCGTACGCGTAATTTAATATCGATAAATATTTGATAAAAGCATATCATTTGTGTAATATGTGTGTGTGCGCTCTTTAATATGAATACAAATATTAAAACGAGATTATCGAAAGTTATTAAAATAATAAAACGAGACATGTATTTTGTGTATGTTCCGCATTGACAACGGTTTTTAACGTGCAAAATTTAAACCAGATTGTTGTTCCATCAATGAATATCGATTTCGGTACGTTTTTGCAATGCAAAAAAAAAATCAATGAAAATAACAATGACCAAAAACTAGTTGCTAAATAAAACGTTACGATGAAACGAATTGTGTTTCAGAAAGAAAAAAATTATTACTCGTCAATTTATTATCATTGTTTTTAGAGCACCGTGTTTTTTATATGTAAGTTGGCACCTAAAAAGAGTTTGTACATTTCACGAATCGCATAACTCGTAATATTAAATTGTCTATTTAATTTCCATTCAAATGCTATATGGCCCTCAAAAATCTTAACAATTAGAATTAGACATGTATCGGGTGCACTTTTTTAATGTTGACGAATTGTAAAAACTTGTAAAGACGCAGTAATCAGTTCTTCCCTGGTTAGTAATAATCACTATATCTCCAAAATAAGTGAAGATACGTTTCATCCTAACCTTCCCCCCTCCACTTCCCGTCGCCGCCCATTGATATACCACTGTGGTGTGTGTGTGTGTGTGTGTGTGTGTGTGTCAGTGGTCGTGTTTCAAAACAGAGTGTAATATTATATAGCCGTTTAACACGAATGAGGAAACTATAGAGCGAAGATTCAAACGGTCGACAATAATAACATTACCGGTTTTATGTTTAGTTCCAGGTCAAAGGGTCCGGATTGATGAAAACCGGATTGACGGTACAGGATAACCACAAGCCAGTGTTTACGAACTGTTTGAATTACCAACCTGTCGTCAAGGAAGAACAACCACCCAACACTTATGTGTTCACCGTAAGTACATATTTATAATGTTTGTGAATATTACATTATTATTGTTCGGTAGTAGTAGTATGTTTCGACATGAGATAATATTCGTTTTGGTAAAATATTCCGAATTAACGGCGATATCTACGTGTTACAATAATGATGATAATAACGTACGGTTTTTTATTAAACCGTTATAAAGACGCCGCGCCAGCTACATAACTGTCGTATATCGCCTGTACCAATCCCTCGGCGATACTTTCGAAAATTACACGTAAAATATAAAATTAAAATGATTGTCTGAATAAATTTACGTAAGCCATCACGAAGAGAAAATGTCAACCCATATACACTTACATTTAAATAAGTCGCTGGGTAGGTACGCAATTAAGCACTAAATATAACCTTAAAAACAACGTTTTATAAGATATGAATGAACATAGACGTGTGTTGTAAATGTAATACGTGTAATTTTCGACGTAAATAAACGTTGGATTCTCGTCTGCACGAAAACAATAAATAATTAGTCTGTTCGTTTTATTAACGTTGCCGAAAATTACACTTGCTCGTTCGTGAAATATTCAGCTCTATGATAACAATTAAAAATAACAGAGATAAAAAGTAATGGCGCCGAACAAAACGATGTTGTAATCCTGCGCATAATAATTGTTAATGTCGACCATTAAACTACATTTTATGGTCGTTAAGTTATACAGCATATTTTTTCTTTCTTTATAAATTAATTAAAACCTACTAATCAACTCGGTGTGTGTTTATACGAGGTCTGACAATTAAGTAGCGAGACTGATTTTTTTCCCGCGCTCGTGGCAACACTGCGACGTTAACAAATTTTTATCCGTCAGTGTGGTATCTCTCCTCTATCGATACATATTTTTGTCCCGCGCGTGCGACCGTTAAACCGTCTGTCAGTGTCGTGTTTGTGCCGCTCGTTACAAAAATGGAAAAGCGAAAATTCGAGCGACGCGTCGCGATTAAATTTTGCGGTAAATTGGGCGATTCGGCGGCTGGAACGTACGGTAAATTACGGAAAGTGTATGGCAGTGAGTCTGTGTAAGTCGTGCACGGGTGTTTCGTTGGCGTAAACAATTCAAGGATGGCCGTGAGACCGTGGAAGTGCACACTAACGCGAATGCACAGAGCATACGCGCCCCCTAATCCGTTAAGATCGTACGAATCGGTAGCCGAGGAATTAAATATCAACCGGCGAGACCGTTAGACGGATCTCGACTAAAGATTTTCCGATGAGAAAGCTGCGTGCAAAACTGGTTCCGAAAAATCTTTCGGAAGAGCACAAAAAGCACGATCGAGTCGTTACGGGTGCCGAAAGTTGGTTTTTCCAATATGACCCTGAAACGAAGCGACAGAGCCAACAATGACCGTCGCCAGACGCCCCGAGACCGAAAAAAGCTCGCATTAACAAGTCCGAAGTGAAGACCGTGCTCGTCTGGTTCTTCGATAGCCGCGGGGTGGTCCATAGGAAGTTCGTTTCACCTGGACAAACAGTTAATCAGGTTTTCTATCGTGAAGTACCGGATAGACTTCGAAAAAGGATCAACAGAGTGCGTCCCGACATCGCGAGAAATTGGGTTCTCCGCCACGACAACGAGCATTGTCACGCAGTTTTTAACCTCGAAAGAAATTCCAGTGTTACCACGGCCGCCCTATTCACCGGATCTGTCCCCATGCGACTTATTTTTATTCGTAAAGATCAAAAATACGGTGAGAGGTACGCATTTCGCGTACGATTGGCGACATCCAAACCGCTGTGACGAGCGTGCTGTCGGACCTCTCACTTCAAGACTTCCGAAACTGCTACAACGCCTGGAAAAATCGCTGGAGTCGGTGCGTTAGTGCAGAATCGAACTACTTTGAGGGTAATCATATTGTAGTTGAATAATATTGTAAAAAATAATTTATATAGCCTCAGTCTCGCTACTTAATTGTCAAACCTCGTATATATATATAATATACACGAAGTATATGATTTACGAAAATATTGTCGACGATTTTCAATGAGCCGTGCAATAAATCGCTGTCGAGTTGTAAAATGTCGTGCCGGTGGACTACGGTCGTACGTACGAATTACGATTCTAATAACCCGTTATGAAAAACCACCGTTTTTCGTGATTCGTGTTTTAATATCGAATATAGAGCCGACTAAATGATAATAATATACTTTTTTAATTTTATATCATTACTTTTTTTTTAAAAAAAAATATAATAATATTCGAAATTCCTTGATCAACAAAAACAGTTTTTTAGTTCAAAATATAAAAGTAATATTTCGTCTCTTAAACTTACTGACTGATAAGTTTTTATGACCAACTTTTTCGTTTGTTTTTTTTAAATTTATATCAAAAAATAAACAACACTATTTTACGCTTTAAATTAAACATTCATATTTCAATCTGATTAAATATTTGCTTTTGGTAGACATTTTTTGTACAACATTAAAATGTATTCTAACTATACATGTACGTTATTAAATAATAAATATTAAACAGTCACTAAAAGTCTAAGGTGTCAATTAATTTTATACCCGTCAGACTTCGTTCCCTTTTATATCGAATCAAAATTATTTCAAAGACACAAATTTCAAGACAAAACAATCTAAATTAATTTATAATTTGCCGCGCCCGATAAGTAAATCGAATTATAAGCATCAGAACGCTTACCAATATATTACAGAAGAAATTCACTTAATCAATATTGATAAAACATTACATTCTTATTTTCCTTCATAACAAACCTAAAACCAAAACGTATTCTTGTAATGTACTCTTTAATCTTCATACGTGAATCGATGTCTCGTTAGAATTATAGTTGTAATTTGCACGGGGTACGCACGAGCATAATGAATGAATGGTCGGTTTAAAATTGACCAACGATGAGATCAATAACGGAGAAAACAATCTAATGTCAATAATTAAATAGATTGTTGTGTGTCCACACTGTTTGTACAATAGACAAATGCGTGTAAAATAATTCATTACGCCGGTAATGGCGTGTGTACACGACGCGCATATTCTGCACGCGAAACTAAACGTACTTATTTTATAAGTGAAACGTACTGGTGAACGGTGTGTCCAAATATTAAATACCGAATAAAGTTGTTAAATTGAATTATCATGTCTCAATTATTGCGATTGTATTAAATCGGTTTTTCAATAATTAAACCGCGTGATTGTTAACAGTCTATATTAATCGAAAATAACATTGTTCAAACCCCGGCGAGAATGGAACCACAATCGTTGTTTGATCATCCCATTTGCCGAACTCCGCTTCTAAACGCTCATCGTATACACATTCGTTCCATTCGGTTTGCTCGCGCGTACGTGTTTATATTTTAAATTGACGTGGACATATTTATGGGAATGCTCCGAAAAGGAAATTGCCCCGGGCGGCACTTTTTTGAGGATGACAATATATTATATGGAAAACAATAATAAGTACGGCGAACAGAAGGGAGAAGGTCGAAATGTCATTTACAATTTTTCGTTTTACGAAATTGATAACATTGATGTTATCGAACGCTGACGACATTCTCTCTCGTTTTGTGGTTATAATTACCAACAATCATTTATCGATCCGTTTTAATTATAATCGTCCAACAGAATTATTAACGATTCGACACGGTTTTTATGACCTTCCTTTGGTTGACGCGATCTTAGATTGTACACACACACACACACACACACATTGGTCATGCCAAAAAAAATAACACATGTGTTAATTTTTATCAAATAAATTAATATTATAATATGAACGTGCGTACAGTGTACCTAACCGTGCGAAGTACGTTTACTTAAGCTGGCGGTGACACATGTTGGATACAGGATTTTTAGGGTATATCCATTGTGTGAGATCCTAAGGGTGTGACGTACCGAATGCTTTCCATAAAACCAACAGGATATTACAAAATGTTTATGTAAATATATACGTGTGTATTTCTGTTACGGTTGAGTGTGTGACCTAACCGACGGTTTATTTTTTATAAGTGTATAACTAGCAAAATATGAGGTGTGTTTTTTTCAAAGGACGGCGGGATCTAAAAAAAAATCTATATTAGTATAAACTACAAATGCAATATTCTACAATTAAAAAATTACTAAAATTACGTATTTTATAGCCCGGCATCCATGAGTAATGGTCGATCGTACATTTGGCTAAGGGACCTATGGTTATACACACAATTATTGTTTTTTAAGTCGTATAAACTCTTTTATATATAAAGTTATCGATTTGCGAATATTTGACAATTACGAGAAACTTGCAAGATACATTAATGATGAAAAAGTACCGGGAACACGAATCTAAAATTATGAATAAAAATAGCTAAATCTGAATAAAACCTCAGATACTGAATTTAGTGACTGTAAACTAACAAAAATTAAATATATTTTCCATGATATATTATGGTAACGTTCGAACGAAATTAAAATCCATATAAAAAAAGTACCGAATAACAAAATCGTTTTATTAGTATTAAAATTGAATACGAGAACTTTACCACAAACGAGTAAAATGTTTAAACAAAATTATCTTGTCGATGTATTTTCGTATCTGTTAGACATGTCATTTTCTTATAGGTCAAAGCGTTCGACAAGGACCCGCCGGACAATGGAGGCACCATCACGTACACGTTTGTCAGCGGACCCAGCGAACGTTCCAAGTTCTCCATCGACGCGCAAACTGGAGAGATCACAACCCGACTCGTAAGTGTCCCGCGTCCATAACTATACGTAAAATCGCGAGTTTTTTTTCTTTTTTTTTTAATAACTCGACGAGTTCCATTATTTTACGAACACATTTCGCTCCGTCTTTGCAGACGTTCGACCGAGACGAACCCACCCGGGACAAAGAAGTATACTTGACGGTAAGAGCCACGGACAACGGAAACCCTCACCTGGACGACGTGTGCACCATCAAAGTGACCATCCAAGACGAGAACGACAATTCGCCGGTTTTCGATAAAGTGGTGAGTATTATTTATATAATAATGAATCGCCGTTTATCGTCTCACGAGTACGACCCATTCATGTTTCATTCGGTTACCCACGGACCTTTCTATATGTAATTATATTTATCTAACCTAACTAACCACTATAATATCATATGAATCGAATTAGGTCTACCGAGGATTCAACTACAAGGTAGTACGTTTGTGCATGTATCGTCGAATGCACTATAATTTTCGTATTTATTTTTATTTATTTCTTTCGTTTTTCTTCTGCTTGAATTTAAACTCAAACATTTAACCAACTACTTATATATATATATATATGTTATACGGGTATTTGAATCAATTTTATTTTCATTGTTGTTTTGATCTTTAAAACGGTATAAAACTTTTGCAACGCTCATCCATGAGTGATATTATAAAATGACCACGACACGTGTTTTCAATGCATGATGCATGTTGTATACTTAATCTATATCATTAATGTGTTTTAAAAGTTAAAACTATTACAGTAAAATAAATAATTAGATTATTGTTTAAATTTTTAATTAAATGTTTTAAAGAACTATGTTGAGTCTGTACCACAAGACTTGATGGTGGGAAGCGAAGTGATGAGGATATCGGCAACCGACATCGATGACGGTGTAAACAGTGTCATACAATACGAACTGTCTCCCAGAGTACAAGAGGACTCCTTTTATTTTCACGTTGAACAAAACACTGGTGTCATTTACTTAGATCGTGCGATTGATGTAAGTAACTCAATAATATAGGAGTACTTATTGTCAATGTATACTAGTGATCAGATAAAACAAAAATATTAAGGAAAACGACATTTAATTCCATTTTTTAGAAAGAACCTGGGTACAAATTTAAGATGCGAGCCACTGCCACCGATCAAGGTATAATGCCCAAATCGGCCTCAATGGATCTTGAGATTATGGTCGTTGAATCACATAAAAAAGCACCAAAGTTCATATCTGTTCAACCTGAAGGAATCATTTATCTACCAGAAAACTTTTTTAATATTAGTTATGATATAGCCACCATTGTTGCATCGTAAGTCACCCTCCCCCTATAATTTATAAAACAAATGTTGGAATGTTAATTTTATCGATGTATCACTGTTTAGACCGAACACGGATGAGAAATCCCCAGTTTTTGAATTGGTACCTGGTCGAACGGACCAGTCAAACAAGTTGAATACTTTCCGATTGATATCTGAAGGAAACACTGTTCACATTAGAGTTTCGAAACAATTGGACTATGAACTGACACCCGAGTATATCCTCAACATTCGAATACAGGTAAAGTATAATATGTTTATTGTTTATAATATTCATAGTCAGATTATGTTTATGGCTCTTCTCTAAACCATTTTTGCAGACTTCTGTGATAAATCATTATTTATATTAAAATTTAATTTTTTGTGCAAACTATTAACTAAATTTTTGGGACCTCTAACACTCAATTTTCTCCATAACATATATATTATTATTACTTATTCATTGCATAATATGTATATTATATACTATATAATGTTAGCTATTGATAAATATAGGGAGTCATATACACACAACAATTTCAACAACTCGAAAATTGATTTTCAAATATGCAAATAATTTATACAAATGCATAAAATTAATTTAATGCGTGCTTTAAAAAAAATACTATATAAATATATGTCTATATAATTAATTATAAATATAGTTGTATAATTTATCAAAAAATCAACAAATACACAAGTATGTTATCCAATAATATGAAATATTATATGACGAAAAAATTTAAGTATAGACAAAGGGGTTACCTATATATTCATTACAGGTCCAGTGGTTATGCAATATTTTTAAAAGATATTAAAAGGAGAAAAACATACTTTGTAAGATTAAAGATGGAAATTGTACTTAAACAAAGTATATATACATATACTCACGAGTGTGTTAGTGTACAAAAAAGAAAAAAGAGTAAAACATGCAATATAGTTTAAAAAGAATGAATTTCATACAGCCTTGATAAAAAAAAAATTTATAATTTATACAACGTTTTTTTGGTGCGTGTATCAATAAATGCATTTTTGTTTCCAGAACAAACATAATTTGGCAGCCGAACACCAGTTGAATATCCAGCTGCAAGATGTCAATGATAACATACCAGTATTCACAGAAGTCGTGTCCGGTTCTGTGCTGGAAAATGAACCACCCGGTACACCCGTGAATGCAGGTACGAGCGATCGACGCTGATTCCACAGAGGCCAACAATCGTGTTACTTACGAATTGGCTGACAATCGCGAATACTTCACCATCGATCCTTACACTGGTAATATCACAACGTTAGTGACTTTCGACCGTGAGAAACAAGATTTTTATAACGTCAAAGTGATAGCATCGGATAATGCACCTTCCTCTTCATACACCACGGGAGAACACAACAAGGGTAAGTCAATAATTTGCTTCGTTGATTATTTTACATTAATTCTATTACTAATGCATTATTTAAAAAAAATTTTAAATTAGATTTTTCAAATATTTTACTTGTAATTTTAGTCAGAGTATGGTTGTCTATAATTATGTTTTATGTATAGGGGAACAAATTTTTCACATTGAAATTGCTGATAAAAATGATCATCCACCTCATTTCACTCAAGCCATCTACGAAGCAGAAGAAATACCCGAAGATGCTAATTTTAACGCTTTGGTCACTGAAGTGAAAGCTTTGGATGACGACACAGCCTCTCCTGTTACGTACAGCATTGTGGAGGGCAATGTTCAAAATGCGTTTCTGATTGAAAACACCACTGGTAAAATCAAAGTTAACAGCAAATTAGACTATGAAAACATCACCAATGTAAGTATTTATTTTGTTTTCTTGTGTGATGATGTATCAGTGTTTATCTAATTAATTAACTCTTATTAATTTGTGCTAAATGTTTATAGTATGAGTTGAAAGTACGGGCATTTGACGGAGCTTATGAGGACTATTGTAAAGTTGAGATAAAAATATCAAACGTCAACGACAACCCGCCAGTGTTCCATCCTTATGACAGAAACATAACGATTACTGAAGAAGAACTTGTACAGGGCTGTATTACTAGGGTAAGTTTGTTTCGAATCATTGTTTAGTTTATTTCTTTGGATTTTATTTTTCATAATACTTATATTTTCATAACGTTCAACTTTTTTTTCATATAGTTGGAAGCCTACGATCCAGATATTCAAAATCGATTTCTTGATCAAAACATTGTGTACTCAGTAGTAAAAGAAGACCAACAAAGCTTGATGTCCATTGATAAAAATGGATGTCTGTCACTTATCAAACCTCTTGACCGCGATCCACCTAACGGCTATGCTACATGGCAAGTAATCATACAAGCCAGTGATGAAGGCGGTGCTCCTCCAAAGAGTTTGCAAGCATCGACAGAAGTCATAATTGCCCTCAGAGATATTAACGACAATGCACCGTATTTGGATATGGTAAGTTGTATTCCCAGATCATGCGTGTATTTTTCAATTTTTATATTTTATGATTGTAAAAACCCGTTTTATTTTTATTGTTGCTCATATATTATTATGAACTACAAATTAATTTCCCAATTATTATTACTATATTACATGCTACAGATTAATTAATGAATTTATTGAAAAATAAAAAACAGCATTAGTTCAAATGACCTATAAATGTAACCTTAATATTCTTTTTTAATTATTAAACTATAATTTAAAAAATAAAATCTCAACAACTGTTCACTTGTGAGCAATAACTGTTTTTTGTAATACATTTAATCCTTTTTTTTATTTCAGCCAACACCTGTAGTTTGGCGTGAGAATCAATCGCCCGGAACAATAACACGGTTGAACGCTAAAGATAATGATGGACCCGAAAATGGTGCGCCATTTGATTTTTCAATCTCTCCAGATGCCCCTTATGAAATCCAAACTAAATTCAGCATTTCTGGTTTGTAAAAATTATTTTTAAAAAGTTCTATTTTTATTTTATTTTTTTGAATTCAATTAATATGTTTAAATATTATTTGTAGGTGTTGAACTATTGGCGTTGTCCACATTTGACCGTGAAGAGAAAAAAATTTACAACATACCTATAACAATATCTGATAGTGGCATACCCAGAATGACTGGAACAAGTACACTTCAAGTGGTGATTGGTGACGAGAATGATAACCCGATGAAGCCAGGCAGGAGCTCCATATTTGTGTACACGTACAAAGGCGAATCTCCAGACATGGAGATTGGACGTGTGTACGTCGATGACTTGGATGATTGGGATTTACCTGACAAGAAGTTCAAATGGTTACATGGGCCACATGAACGTTTTGACCTTAAATCGGAAACTGGCATGATCACTATGCTACAGAACACCAAGGAACAGACTTTTATTTTAGAATTTGAGATCACGGAACAAGCACCGAAAATCAACAAACACACAGTGAATTCCACTGTTATTGTCACTGTAAAGGAAATACCAGAAGAAGCTGTTGATAAGTCAGGGTCAGTACGATTAGCTGGAATTTCTGCTGAAGAGTTCATTACTCCTGGTCCAGTACGTAGTATTATTGTTTATTTTTTTTTTTTTTCTTCATTCGCTCTATGATTCGTAATAACATTTTCAATATTTTTTGCAGGATAACATAAGTAAAGCTACTGTTTTGAAACAACGGTTAGCTTCTATTTTAAACACTAGTATTGAAAATGTTGATGTATTTACTATTCTACATTCGCCTCATAATCCCAATACTACCCAATTGGACGTACGGTTTTCTGCCCATGGTTCACCATATTATCAACCTGAAAAGATTAATGCTGCTATTGATAGACATCAAGCTGAGGTAAGAACGAAACATATGCTATTTCTTAATATCAGTTTTTATTCAATTTTTTGTATATTATTTTATTTATGTTTTACAGCTCGAAAAAGAATTAGGTGTCGTTTTTCTCATGGTCAATATTGATGAATGCCTTGTAGAAAAACTTTATTGTGAATCATCCTGCACTAATTTTCTAAATAAGAGTAATGAACCGGCTGCTGTTTATACAAATACTACGTCTTTTGTGGGCATACGAGCTGTAGTAGATCCATTTTGCCAATGCGAACAGAGAATAACGACCAAAGTCACATGTCATAATGGTGGTACTCCAACATCAGATGGGTGAGTTATTTAGTTATAAAGCACACATTGAAATGTCATTTATCAATATTTAACTAACTTGACATCATCTTTATATAATTTTTAGTATTGGATGTGAATGTCCACCTGGATTCGAAGGACCCCGGTGCGAAATTCTCAGCATTGGTTTTTATGGTGAAGGTTACGCCTTGTATCCATCCATACAATCCTGTATGGAGTCTCATATGTCTTTGGAAGTACGTACCACTTTTGACAGCGGTTTATTGTTCTACGCTGGACCCAGCAGTATTAAACCTTCACCGTTGTCTGTACAAGGTAATTCATACATATTTGAAATTTAACAGTAATCATTACTTGCTCAACGTGTTTTTTATTTAGATTTCATGTCACTGGAGCTCAAAAACGGCTTTCCAGTACTTTTGGTAGATTACGGTTCAGGAACATTGAAAATCGAACAAAAACAAATTAAAATATCCGATGGAGAATCGCATCGCATTGAAATCATATGGACCAATACTGTATGTATACAAACACAATTATTAAGCGTATGCAAGATATATTAAAAAATGTATGTATTTCAGAGCATTGAAATGAAAGTAGACAGTTGCAATCTTCCATCGTGTTTAAGCCTCAGCCCTCCGATAGGACCCAATGAGTATTTAAACGTGAACGGGCCTTACAACTTGGCGGTTCATTCGTCAACCTTGGCATGGTTGCAGCGGCCCGAAATTGGACTCACAAACCACTGGGCAATGGATTTAATGGTTGCATACGGAATTTAACGTTTAACAGTCGTTTGTATAACTTGGGTGCTCCTAGTTTATCTCACAATGTCGACTTTTCGTGTACACGCGGTACAGCTGTTGCCGTATCATTTGGTATTGATGCTAGTTTCTTGATAGCCATATTTGTGTGCCTAGCCGTACTGTTGAGTAAGTTATTGAATATCAATGTCAACCCAAGAAGCTAATACTGTCTAACAATCAATGTGTTTCTCTCTTAAGTATTGCTGCTAGCTGTTGTGGTGCATAGAAGAAAATCTGATGATTTATATAAAGACCAGGACGATATAAGAGAAAACATAATTAACTATGAAGATGAAGGAGGCGGTGAAGGAGACATGACCGGTTATGACTTGAACGTTCTAAGACTTATGTATGATGGCACGGAACCCGTACAAGGATTTGACGATACTGGAAAACGAGGTATGTATTCATAATACTTTTATTGAATAACGTATTTAAAGTACAATGAAATTTAGAAATGTGTAAACTCTGATACTAAAATAAAATATTTAAAGTTTTTTTGTTTTAAATATTTTTAAATAATTTGTAATTAGAGATAGAGGTGTTCTTAAATTAATTATGCTTGTATGGAAAAGCTAATAGAATACAAATACTTATCTGTAAATAAAATTAATTTTGAAACTGCTTCAGACCAATTCTACTTGGTATTTTTTTAAATTCAATTGTATTTAGAACCTAAGGTACCAGATTCAATTGGACTTTAAAATCCTTGTTTTTGTTTACAATAAGATTTTGCTCTCTAAATCTCATTTTATGTTGTTTTTCAGTTTTGATTGTTTAATATTTATTTGTGTTTTGCTTTATAGTACAAGACGAAGTGCCTGATATATGCGGCTTCCTCGGTGACAAACTGAATTCTGTGGATAACGATCCTGATTTAGGCCCATATGATGATGTACGCAATTATATGTATGAAGGCGAAGGCAATTCAGTTGGATCGTTGTCATCATTAGCTTCAGGTTAGTTTTATCATTAATCAAACCCAAATACCAAAATAGTGTTTTTTAATTTGATTTGTTTTCATTATTGTTATTAATAGGCACAGATGATGGCGACTTAAACTTTGACTATCTTTCCAACTTTGGACCGCGATTCCGTAAACTGGCTGATATGTATGGTGAAGATCCCAGCGACGAAGAAAGTGAAACGTACCGCAATGCTCATCCTGAGTCGTGGTGCTAACAGTCATTTGAAAGTCGCTCTGAATAATCAGTTACCGGTGCATATGTTATCTGTAAGGTTATAGGCTATAGCGACTACATACCTAGTGGTTAAGTAAGGACTATGTTGTAAAACAATTTAAACAAATTATTTGTACAGAGAGCTGACGGTGCTCTGACAATTATCAAATAATAATATTTATTATAAATATTTTCATTTTCATTTAATTATTATTTGTTTTGTGTATTATTGACAGTAACGAAGACAAATTTTTGTACATAAATTCAAAAAATTGATTCGTGATCTCAACATCAGACTGTTTAGTCTAATTATATTAATTTTTCATTTTTTTTTTCTCTCTTTTTTGTAACAAATCCACAACAGTGTGTAATAGTAAACAATCTATGTACAATGTTTGTTTCGCTTATATTATATACAATATTGAAAATTTTAAAGCAAATGTTTCCATTGCTTCCCAGTAATAATTTATGGTTACTCGTATTTTTATATAGAATTTTACGAAATTCTCATATTTCCAATTTTCTGGAAATGATTTATTCCGTGTAAACGATTTAAAACATTTCTTTACACAATGTTGTTGGCGGCGATTGATATTTATTTTTTTAGGTACTTAAACATTTCAATAAAATTCATAAACTGCCATTAGATCATTTTGTACTACTAAGTCTTTTTACACGCATTATACTCATATGTTGTAAATATATGAAAACCAATCAGGGTTAATTATTATTATTATTATTATGCACAGATCGGCATACAAAATTCAATTGACTAGAAGTAACGATAAAGTTATGTTTGAAATCAAAATATTTTTACCTCCCTTCTGTGTTTTAATAATAGTTTATATTTTTCTATATTGTTTGTATTCTTTGCTTAAACACTGTAATAATTATATTTTGTTACAACAAACGACTAGTACACACAACTCGGGAGATACCACGTGTTAATTATATACAATTCCAATTTTATTATTATTATTTCGTTAAATTAAAGAGTTTGTTAGTTTTTTTTTTTTTTAATTTAATTTTTTTATATCCTCAACAAAGAACTATTATTATTTTATTATTATTATTTTATATTTATAAAATTAGTTGATGTAATATATATATATATTATTTTTTTGTCCTTAATTTGAACGATTATGTTGTAATTTGTTCAGACTTAATTTTATCCCTTTAAAACATTTGTTAGTTTTATGTATTATTATTTTGTATTGTTGCCATTTGTGATATGTACTCTATATTAGTTCATTTATATTTATAAAACTGTAAATGATAAATGAATAATTATATTTATACAAAGAAACTAAAAACACATTCCATTTGAAAATAATATTGTCGATGCGCATATCTGTGCAGATAAACGACTGAAAACTTTAAGGTAAAAATTAATTTTAAATTTAAGGATTTTGTATTCAGATTTATGTCGTGTATAAGTTATACATATTGTATTCGTTAAGTTATATCGATTAAGGTGTATATGTAGGGTAAACAAATTAATTTCACATTATTTAATCACTTTTTATTTGTACCTATTGGCATGTATTCTTTATTTAACTATACATGTATTAATTAAATTGAACAAGGACTAAGCATTTTAATATCGACTGTATTATTGTTTGAACAAAACGCGTGTTCGTCTAATTCCTTCAAACACGAACCACGAAGATAAATGAACGTTAAAATCAGGTAATCCTACACACGACCACATATCAATTTCGTTGAGACATGTATACCTAAATGGATTGTTTAGACTACCAAAAACAGAACAAAACTACATTTCGTCTGGCATACTTTTGTACATCTCTTGTGTTATTGAACTTAATTAGTCATTTTATTTTTAAACTTGACGTGTTAGCTTCAACTTTAACTCTATACGATGATATTTAAATTCGGAGAAATTTTCCGTGGAAAGCAGTTCAGATCTTCCTGAGGTTCACTTATTGTGTTTGGCCGAACGAACATGCCACGTGTGCTTCTTCACATTAGTAACCACGGTCCAAGGCAAACCATGAACGCGCGCGCAACTATAGAGGACGAGAAACGTCGACTCTCCCGTCAGAATTTCCAAACGCCGTTCCGTGTTGTCCAACGCGCGACCGTTTGTTTCGGCCACTCCGACTTTGAAACCTATTTGGCGGTACTCCGACTTGCCGCTCAGGACTCAGCGTCGTCGTCCCCGCGAGGTCGGAGAGCAGCCTACCTCGGCACGGGCGCTTCGGGCGTTCGATATTATTACGTGCAGATCGGACGTTTTTACGTGCCCGGCGAACAAGAAACGACGACGGGTCGCGCGGCACGCCGGTCAGGCAATTTCGCTACAGTTGCGCGATACGAGTCCGTCGCGAGTATACGCACGGCAGGCAAACGTGACAAAATACGTTCGAACAATCGTCAATGGTTCGGAAGAACAAACACGGATACGACGATTGACAGATCGGTACCACGATAGACGTGCCAGAGAGGTGTTCTGTAGTTTAAATTCAACTCGAATATCGTTCGCTGAAATCGATTATTGTTTTCCGTTTTCGTTTTCCAGCCGCGACACGTTGTGACGATCGTCTGACGATCTCTTTGCGTTCAAAACGTGTATTCCGAGTGTTACGCCACGATATCCCGTAGATACGTTAACGGTTATACTTTCGTGGCGAATTCGTCGCAACTCGCGCGCGCGTGCAACCGTTCATCAATCAAAATGTTTGTTCCGGGAGAAAATTAATCAGTCGATCGAACGGATTTGTTTCATATACATACATATATATATTGTTTTCTGTTATTTTTTTCGTTTTTCAAGCGAATCCTCAAAAGTGTTTTCCCGCAGAAATGAGTTGTTGTTAACCACTACGAGTGTATAAAACATATACGTATGCCGACGCTGACGCTGACGAACGACGTGCGTACGTACGTACGTGCACCGCTGAATAAAAACGGAAAATGCCATTTATGAGATTTCACACGCCCGATTCGAATCCGGCGTTCGGTCAATTACTCGGTCAAATCCTTAGAAGTGTATGTTGATTTGATGCTATTTTAGATTTTCTGCGCGCGAATATTAATTATCCGTTTTTTTTCTCTTTTAAATGATTTCCGCATTTTTGAATACGATTGTACTATCGGGGGAAAAAAAAAACGAGATGCGTGTTACGCACAAGATGACGAAAACGACAAAAATCAACCCCTTTACGTTTCACACGGCTTGTTTTCGATCGGTTTTGTAATGATTATATTTTATGATCGTCATGATAACGTAGTCGATATGCCGACGGGTGTCGTATGTTTTACAATATTTCATAACGGGTCAGGCGAATAATTTATTTTGTCCCCGTCCCCCTTCTCGCGGTCGTGCCGTCACAACGTACGAGTACGTCATATTTCTATTTTACGTCGTTTGATAACGATAACGATATCGTATCGTTTTTTTAATGTTTTTGAAATACTTATTAAACCAAACCGTTCATATCAATCGTAATTTCGAAATATACCGGTGGCGTAGATACGGGGGGAGGGGTGCAAGGGGTTTACACCCCCCCCCAGAACTCTAAAAAAGCTTGTTCTTTTCCTATTTAAAATTTTGAAATATCATTTCATTGATTTCGTGCACACGAAGCTAAAATTTAATATTCATAAATACGTTTATTGTAAACATAAAATATTTACTATTTAACCTGTTCGATAATATTCTAATTTTTAAAAGTTCCTTTGAAACCCCCCCCCCTAGAAAAAAAATCGTGTCTACGCCATTGAAACATACTGCCGCGTTTATTATAAATATGTTTGACTACAAATATGTTTTTAGTTTGATCGAATCGGACACAATAGGATTTCGACAATCGAACGGCGGCGAATGTTCCTATTTGATTATTCGTTAATGCTCATTAGTTACGGGGGAAATCATCGCGTTTCGTTTCGTTTCGTTGAATTTTACCGGCAAACGCGAGTTACCGCGCTATACACACACTTCAGACACGAAGATAATAATAATCTCGGTGTAGCCTTAGGGTCGAATTTAATAACACGATATCCGTGAGCATTATTTTAGCATCCGATCCCCGTTCGCCGGAATCCGCCACAGACTGTGTACAGGATAGGAAAACAACCATTACCAAAACAGTCTCTCTTCTCTCGTAAGCCGGCGTACTCGACCCGAAGCGGTTTTAAACAAAACACGGTTTAGAAATAAAACGGCGCGTCGAAAGGAGCACAGTCGGACACGGAAACACGTTTAAAATCGCAAAATAATATACTGTGCGATCCCCGTCTGCGCGTTATCGAATAGTCGATACTGATAATATTGTTGCTTCGTCATCAAATGTTATTTATTGTCGATTAAGTTTTAATTAAACTGGACGTTCGAAAAACGCGTATTTCGCGAAAATATCGGATGTAGACCGTTGACCAGCTTGCCGCCGAACTGTTGTTCGAATATTTACCGTTCGGACAAATGAAATCAAGGCAACGTACTAAATAAAATACAGAACAAGTATGATACGCACCAGGATTTGAAAACTATCTCTAATTATAGTGTTACGAACCCCTGTATTTTTATTTTACGTATATTATAATATTGTATTAATGTTAGAATAACATAGCATAAGAAATTGTGTGTCGTACAACGTCGACGACGATGGCAAGAAGGAATTCGCTGAATAAGTAAAATAGCATGGCTCGTCGTCGCCGGTCGTCCGAGCATTAGTTTTTAGTCTTGATATTACTGAATAAGCGACCAGTCGTTTTTTATTTTAATTGAATATTACTACAATAAAGTTTATATTATAACTTATTACTTTGGCGTACATTTATTTTTATTTGTTGTGCTAAGTTCATAACATTTTTGGTGGCAGCGGTGGGATCCGTAGATTCCAGTGTTCGCGTAAAAGTAAAAATTGTAGATTCAATTAATAAAAAATTTCGCGAGTTTTTTTTAATAAAAACATTCAGTGGTCAAGACTCACAAAAAATTACAGAGACTTCACAGAAAATTACAGAGACTTCACAGACAATTCCAGAGACTTCACAGAAAATTACAGAGACTTTACAGAAAATTACAGAGACTTCACAATAACAATTTCAAAAAAAATTCTAAACAAGCGCCAAGTGAGTGAATTATTTTGTATATATAATTAATACGAATCCAGACTATCCAGAAAATTCGAAGAAAACAAAATAATTTTGTAATTAAATAATATAAAACATATTATTTCAATACGACGAGACTGTTGTAAAGGATAAATAAGCACCGTCATCATTTTTGTTGAGCGTTGTCGAATTCTTTAACCGCACGCGCAGTCACAGTAACCGACGAACGGACGTTGACGTCATCGGAGCCGCCGTCGCGCGCCGCCGAAACACGACCGTTGTCGATCCCGTACGACCCGTTCCAGCGCGCCGCCGCTGAGAATCGTCCAAACCTGACGTCACACGGCTGACCCTGAACGGCCGCCGTCAATCACGTCGTCGCGGACTAAGAGCCGCCGCCGACGTAACAACAGACAATTAATTCAATGGTTCTTGCGCCAGCTGTTTCGGGGCTTGCGAACGTCGTTTCCACAAGAGCTGTCGAAGAGGAAAGCGTCGTTATCATCGCAGATCAGAAAATCAATCGCGACTTCTCAGAACATTCAACTTCGAACAAAACTCAAATTAAATTTATGGCGTTGTGAGTATACAAAATAGAACTTACTAACTTAAATATTCTATTTGTATTCATTTTTGATAAATTCTTTACGGATATAGTTCTTTTGTATTTTTTTTTTATAACCATATTGTAGTCTAGAATAAGAAAATTTTGTGTAATTAGATAAGTCAGAAAATTAGTTAATGAATAACACAAAAGATAGTGACCCATCTTCAGAAAATTTGGATATAAATAATAGTAGTAATAATACAGACACTCTACGTACGACTCCACGAACCAGCCTTCCTGTTAGATTTGCAAATCCTAACATTCCTGAATCCGAACGACCAATAGCGGAACTTTCATCAGATTTATTAGGAGGTCGAGCAGAACATTTGATAAACACAACCGAAACTCTTTTGCAGAATATTAACCAAAATCTAACAGAAGTAGATAGGGTACTTGATAATACTGATAACATTCTAGAACAGACTATTTATATAAACAATATGGAAGATGACAGAGTATTATTTAACCAGAATGACGCAGAACCAGGAACTTCTCGAAATTTTAATGCTGATCCACCGAGATTTTCAGTAATAAGTGAAGAAAATTCGAATGCGCATATCATTGACAGAAAGATCCCAAATCAGTCTAATACACCTGTCACACAGAATCTTTTTACAGAACCTTCTACACAATCTGACAGATCCGTTGATACTATAGGGTTAGAGGCAGCACTTAAGTTATGGCCGACAACATTTAGTGGGATAAATCAAGAGGATCTCGAACTTTTCTTGGAACAATGTGAGTTTGCTATCATGTGTGCAAATGAAAAAGCCAAACCACGATTATTACAGGGTATACTGATAAGGTTAACGGAAAAGCTAGAGCAGCTGTCAAATTTCGTTCAATAAATTCATGGAACGAATTAAAAGAAACCCTCAAGACGTCATTGGAACCACAACGTACTACAACTCATTTATATTTGGAACTGTACTCAAGCAAACAGAAAATTGACGAAGACGTAATGGCTTATTCGACAAGGATAGAAACTTTGCAGACACTTATATTGGAACAAGAGACTAACGGAAAATCAGTCGAAGCAGCAACTGCATTAGAGAACAGTCTAAAAGCACAGACCATCCAAGTATTTATTGAGGGACTCGGAAAATTAAAGGGTTTTATCAAGGCTAGAAATCCTCCTACCTTGGAAAAAGCAATTCAAGCTGCACGAGAAGAAGAGAGAGTTCAAAAATCTCTGGAAGAATCTAAAAGATTCTATGAAAATAACAGCAAGCACATTAAGAAGTCAAATAATGTCAAACCAAATACTCCTTGCTATTATTGCAACAAAATAGGACATTGGTCTAGAGACTGTCGTTCGATAAAAAAACCTAATTCCAGTGGACAGGGATCAACCTCCCAAATCAGACCTGCTCAGATCCAGACCATAACATGTAGATACTGCAAAAAACCAGGACACACTAAAGAGGTGTGCAGGAAACTAAAATACGTAAATTCTCAAAGAAAAACAGAAACTCCAGATAATTTCAAGTCACAATCGGGAAACTCATCTCAGTCGGGAACCAACGGCGGGCGACCGGCTGGAAGTATAAAAACCGCCGCAATCTCATTTCACGAATCATCCTAAACACTACGGCAAAACAGAAACTCGAAGATGATCATATCACATGCAAAAGTCCGCAGACCATTACTAACCAGATTCGATTTTTACTAGACTCAGGTAGTGATTTAAATTTAATTAAACTTTCAGCGTTGAAAGATCACATTATGGTGTATGACAAAACTATTTACCAGCTCAAAGGCATTACAGAACATTTCATACATACACTAGGATCTGTTACACTCGATATTCAAATTGGCGATGAAGTACGCACTACCGAATTTCACGTTGTACATTCAACATTTCCTGTACCTCATGAAGGAATATTGGGGAAACCATTCATTGTCGGACAAGAGGCTATTATTAATTATCAAACCAAAGAATTAATACTTCCAGATCATTCAAAAATTACGTTAAAGCCGCGAACAGAAACTCTTGTAGCAGTCCGAGCACCGAACTTAACAGAAAATTCGAATATACTAATTGTCAATCAAGAATTAACAGAATCTATTAGATGTGGCAATGTCGTCACTACAATCAAGGATCAAACCGTTTGGTTGACCTTAATAAATCCAACAGAAAATTCTATTTTTATTAATATTCCTAAACTAGAACATTTAGTCTACGAAGACTACAATGAAGCTTATGTAAAAACAACACAAGTTCAAGAGCATACAGAACCTCGTGCGGATAGTAGTCGTCTATATCGACTGCAAGAAGCTCTCGAAACAGATCATCTTAATTCAGAAGAAGAAAATTCTCTAATGTCAATTTGCAAGGAATATTCAGATTTTCTTATTAGAAGGAGACAAGTTAACTTGTACCGATGCTATTCAGCATGAAATTAAAACGACTGTTAATGCACAGCCCATAAATGAACGTCCGTACCGTTTACCGTTCAAACACAAACAAGAAATTGACAAACAAATAGACAGCCTTAAAAAGGACAAAATCATTGTTCCAAGTAAAAGCCCTTGGAACGCACCATTGTTAGTTGTTCCGAAAAAACCTGACAACAATGGTAATATTAAATACAGAGTTTGTGTTGATTTCAGAAAACTTAATCAAATAACAGTTGGAGATGCATTTCCATTGCCGAACATTACAGACATTCTTGACCAGCTAGGAAAATCAAAATACTACTCAACCTTAGACCTCGCTCAAGGTTATCACCAGGTCAAAATGCATCCAGAACATTGCGAGAAAACTGCATTTTCCACTGATAAAGGGCATTTCGAGTTCACCAGAGTTCCTTTTGGGTTAAAAGGAGCTCCCGCTACTTTCCAGCGTTTAATGAATACTGTTTTATCAGGATTGCATGGTCTCAAGGCATTTGTATATCTGGATGATATAGTAATCTACGCACACAGTATCAAAGACCACACAGAGAAATTGCAAGATATTTTTTTAAGGCTCAGAAATTTTAACCTTAAACTCCAACCTTCAAAATGTTCATTTATGCGGAAAGAAGCAAATTATTTAGGACACGTTATAACCGATCAAGGTGTAAAACCTGATCCAAAGAAAATCAAGTGCGTCCTTGATTTTCCAGTTCCGACTAATCAAAAAGAAGTTAAATCTTTTTTGGGATTATCAGGATATTACCGTAGGTTCGTGCCCAGATATGGAGAGATTGCTAAACCACTTACGTCATTATTAAAAAAAGATGTTACTTATTATTGGTCAGATCTTTGTCAAGCAGCATTTGAAGAGTTAAAGGCAGTCCTCACTACAGAACCTTTACTTCAATACCCAGATTTTAAGAGAACCTTTAACCTCACCTGCGATGCCAGTAATTACGCTATAGGATGTGTTCTATCACAAGGACCGATTGGAAAAGACCCTCCAATAGCATATGCATCAAGAACTCTTAATAAAGCAGAGCAAAATTATAATACGACCGAAAAAGAGTTATGCGCAATAATTTGGGGAGTCAAACAATTCAGACCATATTTATACGGACAGAAATTCAACATTATCACGGATCACAGAGCATTAAGCTGGTTATTCAATATAAAAGATCCGGGATCCAGACTTACAAGATGGAGATTAAAACTCGAGGAATATGAATATGAAATTCATTACAAACCTGGATCCAGCAACACTAATGCTGACGCTCTCAGTAGAATACACCGAGTTATCACTCGAGCACAGAAAACTTCAGAACCTTCGGAAACTTCAGAACCTTCGGAACCTTCAGAGCCTTCGGAACCTTCAGAACCTCCAAAACCTTCAGAGCCTTCGGAATCTTCAGAACCTTCAGAAACTTCGGAATCTTCAGAAACTTCAAAGCATTCAGAAACTTCGTCAATACAGAACCAATTTTCAGACTCTCGATTCAAATCATCAACACAATCAGACAATTATCAAAAGTTTTTAAAAGCTGATGTAACTTTAAAGAAATCTACTCCAAATGTTTTAGAGATTCAAGGAGACCTTTTTGACTGCGAATCAAATGTTTCCTTAGTGCACTGTGTCTCAACGGATTTCAAAATGTCAAAAGGAATAGCACTAACAATGAGAAGAAAATTTGGTAAACTTGCACAGCTGCGTAAATTGAAGAAAACAGTTACGGAGGTAGCTTCGATAGAAACCGAGCAAAGAACAATATTTTACCTCCTAACTAAAGAACATTATTGGCAAAAACCCACATATCAAAATTTATTTCAGAGCCTCCTGAATCTTAGGAAAATTTGCACAGAACGAAATATCACCCAACTCGCATGTCCACGTCTAGGTTGTGGTTTAGACGGGCTTGAATGGGAAACAGTTCGTTCAATGTTACGTTATATTTTTCGAAATTCAAAAATAAACGTAAAAGTAATAGCACAAAATGAATTATCGGAAGAAGAAAAATTACAGATACTCAAGGAATTCCACGACAATCCTTTAGGAGGACACCAAGGAACAACACGTACCTATCAGAGAATTTCACAACATTATAATTGGAAGGGCATGAGAGGGCAAATCAAGGAATACATTCGAAAATGCCAAACGTGCCAGAAAAATAAAACAAATAATCGAACTTCTAAAGAACCTATGGTGATTACCTCCACAGCAACCAGAGCATTTGAAAAGATATTTATGGATGTCGTAGGACCATTACCAAGATCGCACAACGGAAATGTCTTTATTCTTACCTTACAAGACGATCTTACTAAATTTGCCTGGGCGGTACCTATGGAAAATCACGAAGCAAACACGGTTGCACATTATTTTGTAACCCAGTTCGTATGTCTCCATGGGATACCACAAAGTCTTGTGACAGACTGTGGTACAGAATTTTTAAGCAGAGTATTCAAAGAAGTATGCCGATTACTGAAAATACGACAGACTTCGACAACACCGTACCATCCTCAAAGTAATGGTAGTCTAGAGCGGAGCCACAGAACCTTAGGGGAATATCTCAGAAACTTCAGCGAAAAAGATCCAAAAAATTGGGATACAAAAATACCATATGCAATGTTCTGCCACAATTCCACAGTCCATTCCGCTACAAAATTTCAACCCTATCATTTAGTATATGGAAACCCGTTGACCGTACCAACATCATTATTAACAACTCCAGAACCTCAATATAACTACGATGACTACCAGTACGAAATAAAGAAGCAAATGCAGGAATCACAAGCAATTGCTAGGGAAAACCTATTGGAAGCTAAAGGCAAATCAAAAGAACGGTACGACAGAACCTCACATCATCAGAAAATTATAGTAGGAAGCAAAGTTCTATTGCAAGACAAGACTTCAAAAAATAAATTAACAAATCGATGGATGGGACCATATGAAGTTCTACATGTGGATTCTTTAACCAAAAATGTAGTAATAAATAAGAAAGGGAAAAGACAAACCATTCACCAGAACCTATTAAAACCTTTTCATGAATAACGACGTCAACTTATATGTTACAGGACAATGACGCCGCTGAACCTTTTGTTGATATTAGCAATAACACAGAACATCATGGCCGAGGTGTACAACACCACGTTTTTCACCAATTATAACGGTCTATATTATCAATATGAGGGCAACGTTCGAACATCACAGAGTAATTGGGATTTAATCACTTATGTAGATCTCGATATGTATAGGACAAGATATGCGAAATTGGCAGGGTTCTATAATGCCACCGCAAATGCTTGCTACGACATATCGCAGATAACGGAGAACACTGATATACCGCAAAGTTGTAAGCAGTTTGCTCAAGCTACACTTCCTTATTTATATGAAATTGATTCGACTCATCGGAACATTCTATTATCAATCGGACAGGAAGTGAGTCCAAAGATCCGAATTCGCAGAGGTTTTGGAAGAACCGTCGGTCGTCTGGCCAACGTGCTGTATGGTGCTACCTCAAACCTTAACACCGAATTTATTTTTAACAAAGTAGCAGAACTTGTACAAAACAAACACCAGAACATTAACCTAATGGAAGACCAAATACGAATTGTACAAACTGAAATTAGTGAAGCAAATGATACATTACAACATATTATCCAACATGAACAGAAAATTGAAAATAACGTGTTATTCCTACAAAATCAAATTATGATCAATACAGAAAATATTAATAAGCTGATGATTCGAGAAACTCTTGTAGAACAAGCATTGTTGTTCGAAATTACATTAAACCAATACGCTTACGAAACACAGAACCTTATTTCAATAGTAAATTCAGCCATATTAGGAAAAATACACACTAGTGTATTTCCAGCAAAAAGGATGATGACAGAACTTAAAGAAATAAAGATGAATCTACCCAATGGAGTAGCACTTCCTATAGAGATCCGTACAGAACATTTTCCAGAACTTTATAAGATTTCAGACGTATTGATTTTCCACGAAGAAAATTATTTAATATTCACCATACGGATTCCTTTAATTTCCACTGACAAATACTACGTGTACCATCCTATTCCTTTACCGATTCCGATTAAAAATAACAGTATAGTTTTAATCGCACCAGAATATGACCACTTAGTATTAAGTAGCGATAACGAGAAATATTTCGCCCTGGCACAAGACCAATGGGAATTGTGTTTAGATTTAAGAACATTTAAATTATGTAAGGGTAGTCAGACCATACACCACAGAGATAGATCTGATTTATGTGAGATATTACTTCTAAAAGATCAACAGAACCTTCCTAATTCGTGTAATATAAAATATATATCAACAAATACTTCAGTTTGGAGTAGGATACCCCAAACAAATTCTTGGTTATTTTTTGCCCAATCAGAAGTGGGTTCAATTATTTGCTCCAATGCAGAACATTCTTTTAATATCAAAATCTCTGGGGTGGGCCGGTTGACTACCTCGTCTACGTGTGAAATACATATTCTTGGATACGTTATGTTACCTCTTAATATCAATAATAACATTGATTTGGATTTGATTCCAAGTGGTCAAATGGACAACATAATGTACACTCTATCGAAAGTACTTGACAATTTAATACCTCAGAACCTCACGAACAGAAACTTATTTAAAACTTTCGATTCTGTAGCACGACATGCAATAGGCATTGACAATCTTCGCCATAAAGGCTCAGAACTTTATTTAGTAGTAAAACCAGAAATTCATTTTGTAATAATATACGTATTTATGGTATCGTTTATTATCCTAATTATAGTTATTCTAAGAAAGAAAAAAGTAAAATTGTATGAACCGGAATTATCAGAAATACAAACGGAGCAGGATAATAAATCGGAAAATTAAGTTTATATAATGGTTATGGAACCGAGGGACCATTAGGCCCCCAGGTGCCATTTAGGTTGGGGGTGTTACGAACCCCTGTATTTTTATTTTACGTATATTATAATATTGTATTAATGTTAGAATAACATAGCATAAGAAATTGTGTGTCGTACAACGTCGACGACGATGGCAAGAAGGAATTCGCTGAATAAGTAAAATAGCATGGCTCGTCGTCGCCGGTCGTCCGAGCATTAGTTTTTAGTCTTGATATTACTGAATAAGCGACCAGTCGTTTTTTATTTTAATTGAATATTACTACAATAAAGTTTATATTATAACTTATTACTTTGGCGTACATTTATTTTTATTTGTTGTGCTAAGTTCATAACAATAGATTGTACATTTAAAATATTTTCTGTCTACAATTAGATCAGACCGTGACTGTTAAACATTTTATTTCAAAACTTTTTGCATGTCGTGTATGTTAAACGTGTATACATATTTATATATTTTTTTTTAATTACTTTATTTAAAAATACTGGTAAATGTCGTTTAACAAAAAATATTTGATTCCTCTCTGCGAAACCGTATAAAAACGCTATTTACGTATGCAACTCATTTTTATTGTCAATTTATCTGAGAGATCGTAATTGAAATTAATTTCCATGGGCGAGATTTTTTTTTTTAAGTTTTCTTTATTTCGTAACAATCTATTATTATCGTGTTCGAGACTTTTTTCAATACGTTCCAAATTAATTACTGTGTTATTAATGTTGACGTGTATAATTAATTATCTTACACTAGGAATTCGAATAAAAATGTACGTACACGCACAAATATCGAAAATTACAAAAATTGAGCGTATTTTACACGAGAGTAAAGACCTCCCACTGAACATATTTAAAGAAAAATTATTTTTTATTTTTTTTATACGACTCAAACAACATAAAAAATGTCATTGAATAACAAATCGAATTTCAAATTGACGTCGATAATTATGATATTATACAAATGCTAAATCCAAAGGCGACGTATAGACTTGAAAACCGGGTAGTTAAAAATAAGACGTTTTGGCCACTAGCCGCATTCTCCCGTGATCAGTCTCCCGTTGTTCCAAATCTATTTCCATAGCTCATGTATTTAGATGTAACGATCAGTAAATGCGATATACATTGTGGAAGTATTAATATTTATTTTAATGATAATAAAATGTTATCTTAAAGTACAGATATTACTTAACTAAAAAAAAAAATTGTAGATCGTGTGAGTGCGCGTGATCTCACCGTTTTTATGGAAAATAATCTAAAACATGAGTTGAGAAATTAACGCAATATTTGTTTTAGTCTCAAACTGCTGGCCAAGAATAATATTGGTTACCAATTATTTGCCTATGAGATGAATAACATATTTGTTTATACTGGTGGTTATTCGAATTTCAATTTAAACTTTACCGCGATCGAAGCTAATAATTACGGATATCCGATGTTGTTTTAATCACAATTATCTGTCGGTATGAACGGTGTGTACGCATTTACAATCACGTAGGACCGTGTCGTCTGAACGCGTTATCGCAAAAATCGCACGTTTACTCGTCGACCGAAACGAAAACCGTCCGACGGTGCGTAATAATATTTTCTACGCCTCGTTCGTCCGCTCGTTTGAGAGTTACAGCAACAAATAACCTGTTGTCTCGTCGAAATTCAAAAGATATATAGAGGCGCGGCGTAGTTGTCGAAATGTAACGCGCACGAAATCGAACCGAACGCGATTTCAACACGGAGCGCGACTACGAACGCAGTGCACGTGCACGTTTAAAACGTGTTCGAAATTGAACGAACTTTTTTTTTTTTTGGAACGGGGAGGAGGAAATCTTCATAAGACACCTCCGTAATGAAAAATCCGGAGGTAGTGCCGGATTCACCATGAAGTGGTGCCTACCGGCTAAAAACTCCTCCCCAGGGGTTAACAATAAAAGTTATTCACCTAATGAAAAACGAAGAAAGAAGAGTGGGAAGAAAAGGAGAAAAGAGGTATGTGCGGAGTAAAAGGTGGCCATCACTAACTCATAGGGTTGAGCAGTGAGGCACTCGCGCGTAAGGCGAAGCTGGGAGGGTTAGCTACGAAGCTAATGTAAACATGAAGAGAGAAAAAAAAAATATATATATACAATAAACAAAAATACAAAAAAAAAAAAAACATGCAACACAACTTACGATTCATAGACGAATTTTTTTATTGTATAAATTTTTATTTATAATTATTATATATAATTTTATTAAATTTAATATTGAACGAACGAGATGATAACGTTGTACGGCGAACTTCGGCGCGGTTGTGGTGGGACGTCCAAATATGCTTTTGTTCTCCGACAAAAGCTATTATTTTATATTTTTTTATATTTTATTTTTACGACCCGCGTATCCGTATAATTCATGGTTCTTATACGAAAAATTGATAAATATGCACCTGGTATTATGTTTTCGAATAACGTGTCGGCCATCGTGTTATTAAGCGTAAACGTTTTTCTGAACTATACCGTATTATTATTTATATGGCGCGTGAGGCGCAACGGAGAATAATAACTAACGCGGTGTGACGTGGAACGTGGGTATAGCGAACGTGTTTGTATATTATTTAAAACTCGTACCAAAATTTGTGAGTGTGTTTTTCTCGTGAACAAATTTCCACCCGACAAAACTTAAATGCAGCGCATGTTTTTTAGTTTATGGCGCGTTAATTAATTATTGTGTAGATCACTTTTACATATTATTGTTGTTGTTGTTTGTTAATGTTAAACGCAATAGAGATTATATAAGACAAATGAAAAAACGTTTTAACGTGATGAGAGGGTTTGTGATTGGTTTCACGGTAAAATAAACGAATGAAAATTTCAACAACATGTCTTACAAAACACGAGTGTGTGAAATCTGTCGATTCAATTGTCCACTAATGTATAATATTTATCACTACTTGTTATTATCATTAATCGTGTGTCAATAAGTTCCCGTTAAATAAAATCCCAACGATTATTTGATGCGGTGGATATATGAAAAAGTATACTCGTACTACACGTAGTGGAATCGTCTCGGACGATGTAAGCTGGTGTATTTTTTTTTCTTTTTTCACTAAAACCATCACGTTAGAAACTGTGTCGATAGTGTGTCATTTTATTACGATAACGTTGTTCGATTTATTTCGATATTTTAATTATGACCCCCCCCCCCGCATTATGTCGTTGATCAAAATGAGTTTCGCGCGCGCGCGTGCGTTATCCGTCACTTGTGTGCTCGTGAGGTTTCGCCGGGTGGGTGTGGGTGGGTGTAGGATATAAAAGCTCGGGACTCCGCTGTTCCGGGCCATCACTCGACATTCCGCGGCGCACCGTACTCACGCACGCACGCACGCACCGAACAGTCTCTTGAATCGCACATTCCACGCGGGTCGCGACGCCAACACAGTTCTCGTACGGGGCCGCGCGTTCGTTGTCTTCGTCTTGAGCTACCGGACACGCGCGCGCGCATCTGACCGGCACTTGGACGGGCCCGTTCACACACACACACACAGCCCCTACCCCGCGCCGCCGAGCTCGAAAACCCGCCCGTCCGACATGCGTGCCCTGTTGCTGTTGGCCGTGTTCGTGTTGTGCGCGTGCACCGTCGCCGCACAGGTGAACTTCACGCCGACGTGGGGCCAGGGCAAGAGGAACGCGCCCGCCGCCGTGGCCGCGGACGAGTGCAAGTCCATGGACACGCTCGTCTACATCTACAAACTGGTACAGGTATGTGCACGGGCCGCGACGTCACTTCGTAACGCATTTTGTTAACTTTGTAACGCTCGTCTCCGGCACTTTGACACGCGTACCTCTTCGCGACATGACGACGAGATTGTTGGCCGGTGAAATGCCATTCAGTCGTCGAAAGATAATACCCGTCGTTTATACCCGACCCGTACACGTCGTTTCAAATAACTGTCCTCAACGCCCGTGCGAATCGACTGCCGTCGAAAACGATTGAACGTCCTTTTTTCTCGTAGGCAGTTGATCGATAACATTTGAACCAAACCATAGCCAGACAGAATACTCATTTAAGAACGACAAATCTACAGCAGTGAACTACGAGACCGATGTGAACATTTTATTTTAAAACACTTGATTCCATTTTTCCGATTCCGTTTTAATTAAATCGATGAGACCACGTGTATGCTTGATATTATCACTCGTTACATTAATCGTTCCCGAAACAATATTTTATCGACAATAACACGTTTTAGATTATCGTCCCGCGTGCATGTTGGTCGGCGGTGGTTAGAAATCATTATGATACAATCATGATGTGCCGCGCGTCCGAACGACAAAATAATTACTTCGTAACTTTTGTCCGAACAGTCTGACGAGTGACCGACAGATTTCCACAAAATATCATTCATAAATATATACATTGATTGTATACTTAAAACATTTTATAATTATTTTTTACTATAACGATCAGAGATCTTTAACAATACATTTCAATGGTTGAATACTACAGTAAATATGTACAAAAAATTTATGGGGAATCACTCCCGGCCTCGGTATTATCGATGCGCATGTCGATAGTTTCTCCAAAGCCTTTAAAACAAACAAACGCGGCCGTTCCAATACGCGCATTAAAATAGTTTTTAACCTTTATCGGTAAATGTTAACCATCGAAAGCCGATTGTCGGTTTAATTAAATCGGCAACAAATTAGTTAGACGTGCGCCTGCATTCGATTTCAACACACACACACGTTTATACATGCATAATCACGATTTGAGTTTGTTATTTGCGCGTATTTAAAATGTAATTTAACATTTTCCGTTCGAATGACCGAAACAAGTAGTTGCACGTGCAGCAAGAGTTTTGATTAATTCTTTATTTCGTTGTATTTGTAACATCATAATCTGTAAACCAGACCATGTTTTCAGCCGTGTCAATACGAGCTGTTCTCACACATTACATACACAGATTATATTTGCTCGGAACTTTAGCGTCGAAGGTCCGCGTTTAAACGGTGTACAGACACCACCATTGCAGATCGATTTGGAGTCCGACTTTTTCAGTTGCCGTTGTACTTGAAGTCTAGTAGACATCGCTACTTTAAACTTCAAACGACATCTGGCATATAAAATTGTAGTTTTCTTCGAATATATTGACGTTATTAATTTCTGTTATGATTTTTTCAGTTTTTCGCACTACTTACGAATATGTTTTTTTTTTTCCAAACAATTTTACGGATTTGTATTGTTATATTATCGAAGAATTCATAATTTCTCTTTCTTCTCGATTATATTTTCGGATAAACGATACTCTCGTCGTCTCGATTCGATAATATTCTATAAGTTATTTTTCGGTCTCATCGAGACGGCCGGTTGTGTATATTTATGGCGATTTATTTATTGATTACAATGACCTCCCCTTTCAACCTTAAAAAAAAAAAAAAAAAAAGGAAAATTCCAAAATACGATAATTTTATCGATTAACGTTTTCATTGTTATTGTTTGTAGAATGAAGCTCAGCGGATCGCAATGTGTGAACGGATGTCCACGTCTTGAACGACCGCGGGAAGATATGACGACCATTCACCCATCGGCCACTGATCACTAACGGCGAGATTTCATTACAACATCAGTGTTAAAATTTTAATTTTAGTCGCATTATAATATTATACAAATATATACCATATATTCATTATGTACACCGAACAATTTATACGGACGTGTATTCGTACACACCGCAGTTGATCCGTTCTAGACGACATACGTATAGTCTTCCCGTTTACAATAAAATGCATTGCTTTCTCTGTTGAAACACCGCGTTTTGATATGCTGATATTATGTTTGGTCTTTTATTCGATTCGTAAATTATAATAACAGATCAACGATAATGATATACTGATTATTATCGTATTCGAATATTCGAAACACCGGTTCACGATAATATTGAGGTGTACTGAACCGATACTAACACTATACCAGTGGCGCCGAGTTCAATCAAAAAAGGTGGTTCAATTCTAACAAAGACCGACCCACCCAACCATCTACATCGTAGACATTTTTCTAGGATTAACCGGATTTTTTTTTAGGATAAACCGGTGCATTGTACGTGCGAGACGCTGATCGGTACAATTGGAAATACTGGCATTACTGAAATTCTCGGTTTTAACACAAGTGTTGTTTACAATGTTATCGTCATGGTGCATGCATTCCGTGCAACATTGAAGTCAATCTTGAATTTATTCTTTTTCCCGTCTCAAATGGATACAACATACCCAACAACAGACAAAACACGAATCATATCTATTACGAATAATTGATGTGTTCACGTGTACGACGTACAGTACGTACAAGTCATCCCGCGTACCGAACAAAGGCTAATTCTATTTGAACCTAAATTTAGAACTCAAAAATCATAACGATGTATTTCGTGAGGTAGCAGTGTTCGGTCTATAATCTCTCCAAACGCATCCATACACACATCGGTGTGTCTTAAATCGCGTTAAACAGACATACGCAAAACGAATCGGGACCAGATTATAGATGAAACGTAGCCCGTGAACATGAAAGTGATCGCTCCAGGCGACCGCGTTTAATCGTTCACTACAACCGTCCCCTCCTCCCCCCCACAAACCCCCTCGTTTTGTTTCTCGATTAACAATTACGGAAATGTCTGACTTTCGGATAGAGACGTCGATCTCTTATACAACGTTGTCCCTGGGCTATCTTTGCCACGCTTCGAATTATAATCCCTATTGTGTTTTTCGGTCGTATTACACGTCGCGCCGAGCGACGGGTTTAAATGCATACAATAATATACCCGCCTACGTTTTTCGAGATGGAAAATTGCCGAAATCCCGTCTCGAATCGGAAATTGTTATATTTATTGAAATTGACTTGAGTGTACCTTCATATATATATATACCTTTGTACATTTCACCTCGCGGCGTTATATCCAACACGACTATACGTCACTAACGCTGCTACGTCGCTATTTTAATTCTTTTCTCTGCCATTATACTTTAACGACCGGTAAAAATCGATGTTACAATATTCCAACGATCGCGAATTTCCCGGAAAATTCATATCCCGGTTATATAAGGTGAAAACTGGAGTTTTCCATGGTGGCCGTGATCGTCTAGTGGTTAGGACCTTGCGTTGTGGCCGCAATAACCCAGGTTCGAATCCTGGTCACGGCACGTGATTCATTTTTTTATTTACTTCAGGTCCGTTTCGTCATTTTCCTCGCCATTCATGCATGTCATTTAACCGTTTGTTAGGTATTTTCATTGATCCGAGTAGCGCCAATCAATTTTTATATTGTTTCCAGTGCTCGAATTGGCGGGATGCGCAGGGGGACGGAGCTCCCCTACTATTATTTTTTCCGTTTTTTGCGCACCCCAAACTACTATTTTTTTTTCGCTGGAACGGGGGGGACGGTTGAAACTACGTCCGAAATAATTTGTCTTACAATGTACATTTAAATCGTTGTCGGTTTTACAATTTTAAATATTTCTTAATCGACATTTTTTCACAGATTGTTTATATGATAATATCATTGTTCTGTGCCTAGTGCAGTAGTGCACAGATATGTACAATAAATTGTTATACGTATTCTGTGATCTAGTGTACTCGCTGAACGCAATGTTATCAGTTTCAGGTATCATTGCTAGGGTTTTCTCATATCATTTATAAATTTTAAATTTTTTTTTTTTTTTAATTTGTTGATAAAGTTGGGTGAACATCAACTGACATTCACTTACATGGATTATATTTGGAATGTATATGTATGCAACTAAAATGTAATTTTTGTTTTTAATTAGTCTTGTCGTGGGAAAATGGTGTGGTACAAACCCACGGGTTTGTTTTAAAACATTTTGCACTTGGAACGCAGTTTTTAAATCGTTAGGTTGAGCTCCTCTACTTATTTTTGCCCAATTCGAGCACTGATAGTTTCAACATACAAACGCTTATGTTACGAGCATATTGAAAATTGAAAGAAGTTAATCGTAAATTAAACGTATACATATCAGAGGGTGACGAAAGAGTAATTTAGGAGTGGCCACTCATAGTTCAAATTGGGTGGGTAAGTGGTGGTCGGTGGATGACATGTAGTAAATGATTATGAATAAATGCTTATTACTTGACTTATTAGTAAAAAATGTTGGTTAGAATTCAGAAGATAGAAATTGAAAGAAAACAAAAACCAGAAAGTATTTAATAAACGATATACTTTTTTTTACTTATTTATAGTTTTTAAAGATTGTGAGAGGGTGTTAGGAAGAATCGTCCGCTCTTTGTCTTTAAATGTTCGACACGCTACTGATACATACTATACTATAACAAACGCCGATCTTTGTTATTTATATATTGACTTGTTTTTAGAACCAATAATTAAAATGTCCAACGATGGACAGTAGTACCTAATGATTGAAAAGCAGTATCTGATTGAAATTCGAATATCAACATCAAATTCGTATTTATTTTCAACGTATTTACTAATAAATATTTTGATTAGCCAAATACATTATACAAGGTAGCATACATAACACGTGATATGCAACCTAATATTTGTGAAGTGACGGAAAAATGTTCAACCGACGTAATGTTAACACAAAACTCAATTAACCAGTATTTGATTAATCGCGTGCGTACAGCTAAATGCGGAGTTGATGAATACTGAACTGATGAGCGTTGAGTAGACGATGGTCTTATAAAATAGTGGACTTGCGCATTATTTTTTGAATCAACAGACATTTCACAGAGACTTGTGACTAACCGGTTTGTGATCCACATATGATAAAATTTGAACGTTTTCTCTTTTTCTAAAAATCCTTTATGTAATAAGAAATATTGTGGCTCAACAATTACAAACGAGAAAGAGTAAAACAAGAAACTAAAATACAAATACAAAATACAATAGAATGCAGAAATGGTAATAGAAACGTTAATAATACAGAAAAAAAATAAAAATAAAAAAAACAAATGAAAACAGAATAAAAACATTTTCGATTATGACTACAGTGGATGATTGTCTTTGTATTATATTTGTCCGAAAATAAAACCTATTTGTAAATTATATATTAATAAATATATACTGTAAACAGTTATGACTTATTGTGATTTCGCAATAAAAGCGCGTTTATAACTTTAATGATCTCTGGATACTTCTCCGTACTCAATTTGTCCAAACCGCATTATTTCTACAAACGTTGAAAGTTGAAAATATCCCGAAAATATTTTTTCCATCGCGTACGCGTGTCCTAGCTATAAAAAAATCCTTTTTCATTGAACAAAAATTTAATTTAATACTAAATTATATAATCATTGAACAATTTAATTATGACGTTATACTATCTAAAAAATGTGATTGTAATGGTTTACCCGTCCATTCTGTACAAGGGTCTGGACTTACGAGATTTGACCGATAGGTGAAAAGCTTATGATTTATGATACCGACAAACTGGTCGAATACAACATTATAATCACTTGTTCATCTACCCTAAGGCTCTAAGGCCCTACTCATAATATCACAACATTGTGCTGAACGCTAACAACGATAATACAAAATAACACGCGGCGTATAAGAAGAAAAAATTACAATTACTTCTATTTGATTATAGTTTTAAATGCAACATTTAGAGTTGTTCGTGTTTATCACGAAAGTTCAAATAATAATAATAATAATAATGAATAAACATTTAAATTTATGAAATATTATTTTTTATGTGTCTTAATATCAATTGTTAACTAACGTTTAAAACTAATAAAAAGAAAAAATATATATTCTAGACTGAAAATTATTTCACGTTTCACTCAAACAAAATCTATTTATTGTTTAAATCTAATTTCAATTATCTCGTCTGATAAAATTAAGTTGTCAAATTAACCCAGTAACTGATGCAAAACGCTCGCTCATTCGATTCGCTTAACATTATTATTGAAAAATAATAAACACTTCCTGATTATTTCGTGTAAAAAATATGTGATTTCTCTTATTGTGCACTTATATTCAATTGTGTAGATGTAAACAGGTAAAATTCATTAACCTATAGATTTTTTTGACCAAACTATAAGTCACGTAATCAGAATTATTTATACTAAAATAAATTGAAGGTTTACGTTCACTTCTGAAAAAAGTCATACGTAAGGAAAATGTAAAATGATAGGTACAAACTTACGAAATAAACTATTCGATAACATAATTTTTTTTTACCTATATTTGATATATATTAAAATTTAAAACAGCCAAAATTAATATTTCTTTTAAAAAAAAACAGACTACTCTAAAACTACATATATCATGCCCGACGGTTACCATTATACAACCGTGTTATCGACGGAACATACTGTAATTGTAGAGAATTATAAAAACGTCTTATTAAACGATGCATTGATACAGCGTAATCTAGTGGTAGCACATGGCAATACACTTGTAAGTTAGCCATTTCTCCAAAAGAACGATATATTATATTTATCTCGTAAAAAAATGCCATGTGTATATTATTTATTTGTATAGCTCTACGTTCCTATTATAACTTTGATATTTCGATTTTTTTTTGTTTTGATGTACGTATATGTTTTATACGTATATTGTATTTAGTTTATGAATGTCGATTCATTATTACACAGTTATAGATTATTGAAAATGTAATGTTCTAATGGTTACAATGATTATTATTTCAAATCACCGACAGCGAATATGTGAAAGATATCGAATATGAGTAATATTTTTTTTTTGCCCAAAATTAATTATTTTCACCGATTGGTGTTTGTCCTCGTGATCGAATGAGGAAACCCCGTATGCTCTATATTTTCTAATTTATTGTCTTGATTAATTAAAATATAATATGCACAATCAAACGTATATTTTTGTTAATATCCTATTGGTAAGACGAAACGCTATTCGATTTCATACGGCCAACGAAACCGTGTGTTGGAATTAAAGCGTGTCGTTGTTTTTAAAATTATTTCAATTTCACACAATCTTGTGAATCGTAATATTTATTTTTTTTTTTTTTTTTAAATCACTATAATTGACTAGAATTAGAAAGTTCGTCTGATCGTTGATTATCTAACAGCAGATAGTTTTTTTGAGTATATACATATAAATAGGTTCTCAATTCCGGTGCGGACCATTAACGCCGCGGTAAAGGTATCGGTCGTTTCGATATCCAGTCGGCCACGAGCGATAACACAGCAAACGACAACAACAACAGTATGATTGTGAACAACGCTAAGGTAGATCACGTTTGTTTTTTGTTTTTTATCGTTTTATTAATTCGTTTAAAAAAACCAGATTCTACTTACCGGCGTTTACGCATTAATCGCGACGGTTGAGTCGTTTGGACACGACGGAAACGTATACGTCCAAAGGGGTTTCGCTCAAAATTTCGGACGACACGGATCCGATCAAGGAAAACGCACGGGCCTCATCGGCCCGCACTCCTCAAACACCGATCCGGAGTACAGTTTAATGTGGAACGGATACCGAGGAGGAAACGCGTTCAATCCGTATCGGAAACTCGGGCACGCGGGATACCAAAACCGAGGAGTCGACGACGGAGTCTTCGGATTCGGAGACAGCGGACGGTTGTTCGGTGTTCCACAGCCGGTTGATCATTACGTCGGTAACCGTGGACACGGGATGTAGATACGTTCAATTATAACGCGAATTTTAGAAAAATAAAATTTTAATTTTTAAGCACTATCATAAATATGCAATGCTTATACGATACGTATTAGTAACACAAATAGAAAAATAAATCGTTCTAGTTCTTTTTTTTTTTTTTACAATAGTTTTACGTATTTACAAATGGTGGTTTCCCGATAGTAAAATTTTGATTTCGCATTTCAAGAACATTAAACGCACAATTAAGACTCGACAATATAACTATTACTCATCTAGTATTCGAAATAAAAATATTAAAAAAACGAAATTTTCGCCCGTTCAACTACACGAAACATACGTTAATTTCGGATATATATTTCAGTTATTCGAATTCAAAGACTCGATTCCTCTTCTTTCGGTTCTCTCGCGCCATAAACGCCACTCTGATCGGGAGCTCTACTGGATATTTTGGAGAACCGTACTACTTTCCGTCCATTCGAATTAACTTCGTCTTGATTCAGATCGCATACTTTTACCAAGAACCCGTCCTCGCTCGGGAACCTAACATTTATCGTACCGGACTGTTCGAGAAACAGCACGGGCGAATCGTCCGCCAGACACTCGTTCTTCTTGGTTCGTTTCAGCCTTTCGACGGATATTTGTCGGCCGTCCGAGACGGAATTCCGAAATCCGTGCAAATACAATTCCCTGCATTTTTTACGGAACGCTTTGTGATAGTAGATTAGGACGAACGGCACGAATACATCGAAAACAATCGGTAATTTCGATAAGTAACCGTCCAGGACGTCTTCAGCCATCTCGTTCTCGGCCCACGGATTGTCGTTCGAGTTCGTGTACAGGTAAACACAGGACGAAATGAAACCCGGCGTCACGAGAACTGTGTACGACGTCAAAATCGATTTGACCGGGACGAGATCGATTTGTTTTCTTGCGTGGACGGACGTCGGCAAAATATTGGCAGATTTGCGAGCAGCCGGCGGACGGGATACGAACAGGAAATACAACGATACAGACCACGGTATCACGAAACTGAAGGCAATCAATACGACGGGATAAAACCAGCCAGTTGTATTTGCAATAAATCCGCACCGACCCCTGCAAATGAAATCCAAAAAAATCTAAAATTACATTTAATCGCATTATAATTTTTAGTGTGTTTGTATTTGATTCGTTTGAAATTGAATTCTTCAATTTAACTTTTCGTTTGATATTTATACATGCTTGATGAATTTTCGTTTTGATTTCATCAAATTATCCAAGTCGACATTTTCTGGGAGTAAAAAAAAAAATTTTCATTCAACGTAATGTCCAAATTGAAAATAATGTTTTCGAAAATCATATTCAAGTATAAAATTATAAAATAAAGTGTTAATATTTTGGTACATTAGCATTTGAAAAGCAAGTATTGATTTTTTTTTTCGTCACCAAAACACCCCAACTGAAATAAAATGAAAAATGAAGATAACAATATTTAAAATCGGGTTGACATTACGTATAGTTTAGACGAAACGAAATTTAAATAACACGCGCTATGAGTTCTTTAAATATATAACTATTCAATGTTTTTTGTAGTAGACCATTTTAATGATATTATAAATAATTTTGTAAAACATTTTTACGTGCAGGTGACCTAGGAATTGAATTACGTGACTTATAATAATAGGTTATTGTATTTTTTCATACTACAGTCAATTATTATCGTGATATTATTGTTTTATCGACACGTAATAAAAGTTTTAATAATAACACAAAAAAAACAACTATAAAATTGTGATATATAAAGCGCAGAAAGTCATTAGATTTTTAATTTTTAATTTCGTTACAAAATGATTTTTTAAAATGATAAATTTCATACGACGAGTTTACAATAATATTATGAATATTATATTGGCCAGCAATTTTTTTGCCATACATCCAACTGTTCTAGACTTTAGGCTTCTTGATTAGAGATGAACGATATATCGAAATTGGCGACTAAAAAAAAAAACCCCATCAAAGAACAAACGAAATATAAATATTGTCTGACAGTTCTCCGAGTTCATTTTTCAGAAAGATTTTCTAAAAGAAAATGAAAACATATTAATTTATTTTATTTTATGAATTATAATATAACCTAAAAATTACATATGAAATAATAAGAAAAAAAACAATTCATCATGAATTATAAAAATATAAATTATGACTGTTCACCGTAAGATATGAAATGACATAAACTCTATCGGAAATCAGAATATTCGTCGTACGTGAAGGATAAAAACTAAACACGACTGTTATTGTTGCGGAAATCGTTATTCTCCCAAACATTCGCAAATACGAATGCGTTAGGAAAAACATTTCGTTGTAAACTCGTTTCTGTTGGAAATATTTTCAACGGGAAATTTATTTCGTCCGCAAAGAAAACATCTCCCGCCGATACGACTAATAAAAATCATACACGATTGGTTTGACTGTGCGGTTTATCTGTGCAAATAACTGCGCAAAGACTAATGCAGTTATCTGAATTGACGGTGTGTTATCCACTCAGTTCTCTCGGTTGTTTCGTGCGGTATAATAATCACAGTGTACGGTACGAGAATATTTTCTACGATGGATGACCAAAAACAGAAGAGCAACAGCGTGTTGTGTGGTTGCGGCTGTGCTGCTCGAGGAAGAAGAGAATTAACAGTAGAAAAGGTGACGACGGGATTAAACAGCCAACGCGCAGTTGAACGGTACAAAGTAGGGCCGAAAGTCTGCGTGAAAATCTACCGGAACTGCGCAGTTACCCGGAGTTTATCGTACGGACATTACGTCCAGCACGTGATAAGCCGCGCGGTGAAACTGATCGTGTGCGGTGCCCCCTTAACACGCGTCGTACGGGTATATAAATATGGTATAATTTATACCGTGGTATGTACCTGGACGGGAAATATCGCGTGGAAAAAAGCAGCGTGGGCGCGAGTATGGCGTACGTGTACACGGAAGGCGCGGCCCACAGGGCGGCGGCGGCGGTCAGGGACAGCTCGCCGTGGCCGGTGCGGACGAACGCGTTGAGAAACGCGAGCGCGGCGAACGTGACTAGCTGAACGGTGGACAGGGCCGCGGTCACGGTGGCCATGCCGCGGCACGGGGCAGCCCCGCCGCCGCCGCCGCCGGCCAACAGCTCTCTGGTGGTCGCGTAGTGGCCGGCCGCGGCGTCCATGGCGCATTGCAGGCACAGCGCGGACACGAGCACCGCGTACGGCGACCTCAGCCTGTCCGTGGTGACGACGCCCGTCAGCACCATCACGTTGGACGCGATGGCCGCCGAGGACAGCGTCAGATACGCGGTGGCGAACGGCACGGACGACGGGCGCCACGACGACGCACCCGCCCCGGCCTCGTCGGGCAGCATGGACAGCGTGCCGTTAGGGCTGGCGTACACCATCTTCACGTCCATGACGCGCGCACGACACTGCCGCAGCCGCCGCCGACGCCGCCGCCGCCGCCGCAGTCGTCGTCGTCGTCGTCTTCGACAGAGTCCCCGCGACAGACGTCCGTATCTGAGGGCAAGCACAACCACGTCGTATACAATAACAAGCCTCACTTAACGTTCGAAACCATACGCGAATCACACGCACGTGATATTGTCTATTCGTCACATACGTTTCGTATTGGATGTGCCTGACTACTGTGCGTAGTGTACGTCATACGCGTGGGGTGTATCCGAAGTGAGTTTCACTGAAGTTAGTTGGTTATGTTCCATCCTAAAATGATGTGTAGCCAGGTGTTGAGTAGACTCCAGAGAAGGCGCGCCGAAAAGCGCACTTTCAGAACGAGATTCCAGGCCGGGGAACAACAGGGAAATGTCACTTTTTTTAATTTTTTGTTTTTTTTGTGTATATATATTTATGTTTTTAAATTTTTGTATAAACAATAATGAGCTGTAAATAATGTGCTCGGGAAAAGGGGAGGGTAAAAATTTGAATGTATATTGTATGCATGTATGTATTTGAATTAACAAGACGGCTCCTTGGGAAGTAATGGGAGGAGTCGTCGTCGTCGGTGACGCATGGAAAAAGAAAACAAAAAGTGTGACGGCACCCGGTGACGTTTTGGTAAAAAGTGTTGTGACACATCGTTGTAGGGTAGAATTTTTCAAGGAATCACGTGGTATGTGCTTTTTTTAGTTTAGTATATTATTTAACGAGTAAATGGGTTAGGTCTAAAATATTGGGGATAAAGGAAAACGGAAAAAAGTTTCTCCGTATTTTCGCAATACAGAATATAACCAACTAACGAGTGAGACTCATTTCAAATACACTCTGTATAATATGTCTACATAAATCGTACGACGAATCTTATCGTAGCTTGTAAATAAACATACGTTTTCGAAACGTTAATAATTTCGTATGGTATTTTTATACAATTTTTTTTTTTGCAACATAATCTATATATATATATATCGCTGTTTGAGAGAAGTTTATACAGTCCTTGTGTAATTTCCGGTTCCTAACGAAATATGTTTATGTAAATTTAAATAATTATAAAAGTAAAACGTATACGATATATCCTGATTTATTTGTATATAAATAAATAATAATACATAATAAAAGTGGAATCCTCGTTATCTCTGTCGGTAATATTTGAATTGGACGGATGTATTGTTAATACAACATAAACACTTTTATTGGATTTTCGATTAAATTAATTTAAGTCTTGTAATAATATTGTATAAATATTTCATTGATAAAAACTATAATAATGTTCAGTGGTATTTAATTCTGTGACAATGTTATACGTTTTTGCATGTTTCAGAATTTCATTTCTTAAATTCCTAAACGAATAAAAATACAATAAAGAGGTGTTAACTAACATTTTTACCCACCTGAACGGTTTTAATCGGTTTAAATTTGTTTTTTTTTACAACAAGTATAATGCAACATGTTATAAATATAACACTGTCATGAAATAAAATGTTTTCGTATTCATTAAATTCATTACCAACTCACGTTTTTTTCTCTCATAATATATGTTTATGTGAAATTATATTCAACACAGACATGTAAAAACAAACCCGTGCAACATTAATCTGACACAGTTGGTTACCTGCATATAATACATACATATATATAATAACCTATCTGCTAAATGTAATCCGTACCTTAGCTGAGCAAGACGAGAATATTTTTGATAGAACGTTTTTTACCTACCCAAATGTTAAGATATCATGGTCGAAAGACCACGCGATTATAACAAGGGGTATAGCGAAAAATTTTACATTGTTTTATATATATGTATATATATAGTTTATATTTCAGAATTGAAAAAGTATTTAATTTTAACAAAGTTTTCAGTTTACAGTGTTTATATTAATATTAATGAGACTTGTTATTTATTATTATATTTCGTACCTATTGATACTAATTACGTGGTTATAGTTAATAGGATTTTTAAGAAATAATTAAAACCATAAATGTATTTCTTTATCGACAATATAACAACTATACGCTTTACAACTTCAAACATGAATAAATAAACGTTTTTCAGATTTTGTAAACATAAAAATTTAAATATAATGTATAACATACTTGTTTCGAAGAAACTCTTTTAAATATTAAAAATTATAATATAATATACTTTGCACTTATTTCCATCGTCGTATATATAAAATCTTAACGTTTTAAAAATGTTAAAAATATGGATATTGATTATATTCTTTTTTCGTGAAGCAAAATATTTAACACATTTCGAATACGATTAAATTTGTTTGAAAACCCGATTGAAAAATATTTTTAGAACGTTAGGTTGACAAGGCTAAATCTCAAATGGTCCCTCGGTCCCAGAACTATTTCCCAGAACGTCGGTCGCATTCTTTCGGGTAATCAAATAATGTCACTGACAAAAAAATAAATAGAAACAGCTATTTTAACAAAATTATTCTATACGAGTATTCGCGTCTCATATCTTCAATAGAGCACAATATACAAATACTTAATAATATGATCGTAGGAAAATATATTATTCCGTGTTCAAAGTGCAATAATATTATTTGTATTTTATCACACTATATTTTATACAAATATATTAATATTAATTAGTAATCGTTCTCATATAATTTAAATTGTATTTATTAGAATTTTGCGTTATACATAAATAATGGTAACAACGTAAATTGTTCTGCCATCAATAATGTAAATTTTAAATTATGACTCTGTATAGAGTATATACGTCTACTTTTACAAATAAAATGAATAATTAATTTTATTCGTAAAAGTATACGTATATAACTATGATATATATAATTAATATATAACTAACAAGTAATTATTACTTGTTAGTTTTTACTAATATTTAATTAATTAAGCAAATATGAGTTTATTTTCAAATTAAAAATAAAATATATGTTATATGAACTGAATCACTAGAAAGTTAAATCTATTGAAATGGATTTAAGAAATAAGAAAATAATATTGGATTTAAATTACAAGTTATATCAAAAAAAATGAAATTGTTTGTCGAAAAGTTAAAATAATAATGATTACTAAAAAAATGTTATTAGATATTCGAAGTGAAACATTCTTTTATAAATATCTATAAAAATTGAAATATTAAACATTTAAAAATAATGGTTGAAAAAAACGTTAAAAAAATTGAGAAACTATTAATACTTTTGATTTGGACTTTTCGTCTAATTATTTTTAATTTTTTTTTTTTTTTGTATTTGTTAGCAATTTGATTTAATTTAAAATATATATTTAATCAACCATTATTAATTCGTAGAGTTAACATTATAACTAATCATTTGTAATTCGACTTTTAATTGTAAAAATAAATTGAATTCCAATAGAAAATGTTATGTACAGAGAATAGTGAAATAGTTTCTATAAATATACGAATAATATTTATTATCAAATCTACGTAATGGTAGCAACGTTGTGCGACTGTTTTCGTCTCAATTTAGATTAACCGGCTTAGTTAATAAGCATAATGACAATAATTTCTATAAATAAACAATAATCATTCTACTCACCTTACCCGACTAGAATCGTTGCAATTCCGTTCCATATGGTTTTACGTGATAATACATGGAAACGTAATATTATATATCGTACGTCGTAACTGTTTTTGTGGAAATGCTGAAAATGTTTTTAGGGTTCTGTTTAAGTCGCATGTTGCCAATAGAAACCACCTAACGGACAACCATATCGCGTAACCTTCGCAGAATGTAATTCAATCGATAGTCTAATAACCCCAGAGCTCTCTATTCCGTGTAGACGAGTTGAGCTAATACGCCACCGGAGGTTAGATGAATAACTTTCGTCCTGTGTAAATAATAAACACGCTGTACTATATGGATTTCAAATATTTGTCCGGTTAGCAGAGAATATATGGAACGCAAACTCGAGAGCCGAGACGGTTGAATAAATGTTATATGTGATGTAGTTATTAGACGCGATAAGAACGTTTCGAAAACGAATACCGAAAACAATAAAATGATACGCTCAAATATTTTCTTTTCGTGTTAAACGCGCGGCGAATAACTCGACGGCGAGTTTATTTGTGACAGAGGGAGTATTCTTTGTTTATTTTCAATTTTGAACTAATGCAGTCGATCATTTACATGTTTTATTCCGTACATTATTCGCATACGGTCGTAAAGAAAGCCAAGAAAGGAAATAAAACATTAATAATAATATTTCCGTTGAATTAAAATGTAATTGGTAAAATTATATAAATGTAATTATTATGTTGAAGTGAATGGTGAAACCCATTGGAAAACCCATTATACTATCTCCTTCTACTATCTCTTCCATCATTGTTCAACATACCGCCCGAGTATGTGTACGTACCCAATCACTCGTTCGATTTCTTGGTTGTCACCAATATGTAGTCTTACACTTCCGCATAGAAGAATTTTTGCTTTTTCTACATTTATTTTCACGTTTAATTTTTCGTTAAACGTCTCTTTATATTCCTACAATCGATTGCGGACGTTCTTGTTATTTTAATCGAATGATCCCGAAAACAACTATTCCTGTACCCAACTCGGTGCTCGGCATGTAGAGGAACCAATAGACATTACACGCACGTACGGTCGTTTCGGTATAGTTCCGCGTACCCATAACGCGTATTAGTGCGTTGCGGAACGACATGTGTACGTCTTAATGTCCAGAACACTATGTACACTATGTACTAGCCGTATTGTCCGGCTTCGCCCGTGTGCAGTTTTGTTACGTAAGATAATTCAAATTGAATCACTCGTGTGAACGGTAGCACTTTTGTTCAATAACGGTTTGTACAAATAACGATTTAAAAGACTAACCGTTTTTGAACAATATTGAATTGGAGTTTATTTTTATTTTCTAAATACATATTTAAAAGCAGACTTCGAGATGGCGCGTGAATGCCCGTGACCGGAAGCGTATTAAAACCGCCAATTTGTTTAACTGTCCATTTGTTCTAGAAGGTCGTGGACACCGTCGCGGTCGGTCACGGGAATGCCCGAGATAACTCCAATCGAGGGGAATCCCCGAGACCGGTCAAAAATAATAGCAATAATAGTACGAAAGCAGCCCGCGATAATTTATGTATTATTTATTTAAAAAGCCTATGACACTTCCGGAGTCACAAGAATCGTTTTAAAACAAAAAAAGTCTCATAAAAATCCGACAGATAGATTTTTGAGTTAAATTGAATTTTATATGTATATCAGCACAGAGATATTATAGGTCATCCGGGATCGCGTTCGGCAAGTCTACTGCGGTGAAATCGATCGAGGAACGATCGATTTGACGAAACGAATGGTGAGAACAAAAGCGCGGGTGTAACGGGAGAATGCGGTCCGTGACGATGTAAGAGAACCCTATCCGGGCCGGCCGAACGAAGCGATCAGACCGGGGATTGGACGCAGAACGCGCGATCGGAATTCGATTTCCGTGAGCGCTGTGTCGAACGTCATTATCAAGTCACCGTCTACGGTGACTACGACCGACTTGGTGACCGGCGTGGTGCACCGCGGCCGCGTGTTGTTGATACGGGTTACAGTACACGGTCGCGCGGTACACGAGCCCGTAGGATACGAGCTGAACGGCGCGCGCCGCACAGAGAGAGAGCGCGCGCGGCCGTGCGCCGGGTTTTAGTTTAGGGCGCGGACAACCAGATGGCCTCGCCGATACGCGTCCGTCCGTAAATCGATAGGAGTGAACACGCGACGCGCGCGGGGACGCCTGGAGCACGCCGCCGCCGCCGGCACACGACAATAAATAAACCCGGTCGCGGCGGTCCGTGGCCAGCGATCGAGAGGCGAACGTGCTGGCAAACGCACGCGAACGACCGTCGCCGCAGCCACGGTGCCGTTCGACGGGTGGACTGCGGCCGCGTGTGTGTGCGTGCGCGTGTGTGTGTGTGTGTGTAGCAGGTCGCGAGCGGAGACGGGAATATCCGTCGTCGGTGGGCGGAGCGGAGTGCAGTCCTACTCTACCGGGTTTGCCGCCGTCGTCGTCGTCGTCGTCGTCGCCGCCGCCGCCGCCGACACACCGAGTTACCGACATTCGACAGTCGCCGTCCTACACACTACGCAGTCGGGTCACACTCTCCACGGTGCGTGTCTGTCGTTTGGCGTTCGTTGGTCGTCGTTCTCCGGTGCGTGTGCACGCGCGTTCCGTTCGTTTTATTAGTTTCGCGTCTCGTTCTTCTGGATCCGTCCGTCCGTACAACGAAAACCCGGTTTCGATCGTCCCGAGCACAAGACCGTCGTCGCGTCACCCTGGGAAAAACGTCACCACCTGCGGGCGCGTTCGCCAACCCCCGCGCCGATTTCTAACGGCGGTCCGCTCGTTCCGATGCGGACGGACTGACGCGGGACGTCCGAATCGCTCACAGCCGATGTTCGACATGGACAGGTAAACGCAAACGCGCGACAGTTAACACGTAGTTACACCAACAGTAATCTAGTATACACGCGCGTATTGTTACTTTGTGTATAATTGTAACCGGAATGGTCCGGAAGAGTTTGATCGCGAGTCTTTGTCGTGTAACGGCGGCGGACAGGTGCCCCCTCCCACCGCCGTCGGCGCAGTCCGTGCACCCTTCGACGTTGTCCCGAGGAACCCTGTACGGGGCGCAACGACGAAAAATAATCACGTTATGATTGTTACGATAACGGGCGCCTTCATAAACGCACAGTTTGGTTTACAACACATTTTGGATACGAGTACAGTTATGTTTAAAAGCGACTCCCCCCCCACCAACCCACCAAAAACAAAAACGATATCAATTCCGCCTGAATGACAAAAAAATAATTCAACATTAAACCGTTGATTCATGACGACTATTTTATTTTATGTAAGAATTTTGTATTTCATTGAAGACACATTACACGATAAGTAATAAAACGAATGTATTTAAACTATATCGTGTTTAAATAAGTAGTCCCGTATTGATTGTATTCTAACTCATATGTGTGTAAGATACAAATATGAAAAATCACGAAACACCCGCTCGCGCCCTAGCGAGGGTTCGTTTTGTCGTTCATTTTTCAATTACCGGACATATGCCGTCCGGGAAAAAGAAATCATGGTCATGAACGGCGTTATTTATGCCCCCATAGGACGATTACCTTATACACTGCTGCGTACAAAACTCAATAAAACGCGTGAAAACATGGTAACAGGTATTGGTGGATTACAAAACTACGACGACGGGGGGGGGGGGGGTTGGTCAGGCGCGACGGCTGTTGTTAGTAAGAGAACCTAACCCAAACCCAATCCACCTGCCGAAATCGGACGCTCGACAAACGGTTTCGGAAACGTGAAACACGGTGATAATGGAAATGCACGTTCGCGGGTTATCGTGGCCGCCGAATCATCGCGTTCGGAACCCCCGAGTGAGTGCCCCGCCGGCGTCGACCATCGACAAAAGCTTTGCTTTGCCAGTCGCAGTCCGTACGCGAAATAAATAAACGTGAAAGCGGCCCGTATTCTGATTTCGGATCTGATTTCGTACGGATTACGTTCCAGCGCCTACTCGTCCATTCCGCGCCGGTACCGACGCGAACAGGCGCGGATCCAAGGGGGGGGCGCCAAAGGGCGATCTCCCCCCCCCCCCGTAGACTCTTGTTAAATTTTTTTATTAGTATCGTTTTATAATTCTAACTCTTATCCATGATACTGTAGAAAAACAATTTAAAATGAAGTTGTAGCTATGGGATTTTTCGGTTTTAACGTTTTTGATGACCGATAAAGATAAATACCTCTTTTTATCAAATCACATATAATTGTTTTCATATACGTATTGCAGTTTAATTATTGAACCTTAAATGCTTGATGGGTCACACGTAATATAATATATACCTACGGTATGGCTCTTAGATATCTCGAACATCTCCGTAGTGGGCAATGAATTGTTCCGATAGCAGCCGCAACCGTCACGCGATTCGACGACATTTGATAAAGATATAAAAAGACAGACTTTATTGTTTTATTTCGGTGCATCGCAAACGATTTTCAAGAAAACGATGGAATTACTCGATGCGACAAAACGAGGATTAAAGTTGTTTTGATTAAGATGCCCCCCCCCCCGTAAATAAGTTCTGGATCCGCGCCTGGACGCGAACGTTAACGGGGTGAGCCGCCCCTCGTTGACCGCTCTCGGACGGTTTGCGCGAAACACGCGTCTCGCCCCGTATACACGACCGACCGACCGACCGACCGACGACGGCACACCGGTCACCGCGCGTCCGTCCGCCCACGCGAATATCTTCGTCCCCACCCCGTACGTACGGCACGCGTGTCGGCGGCGTGGTATGCGCGAGTCGCGTGCGTGTGCGCTTACACGCGTACCACGATGCCTCATAAACGACGCGCGATCACACGCGCCGGCGGGGTCCTTTGTCCCGCCGTCGGGACGTCACGAGGAACCGCATCGGCAGCTTCAGATCTGTCTGCGCCACGTTTGTTTTAAACGATAACCCTAAACGTACGACACAACGTACGGTTCTCTAACGTTCTGTCGGCCCGGTTAGGTGAAGCGCTGGCGGAATCCGTGCCGTCATTGTATTTCGTACGGAACGAGTAAAACGTAACCCGCCCGAGTCTCGCAAAGAACCAAGTCGTCCCTCTCGTTCGTGAGTTCGGATTGACGTTTAATGTAATATATCGGTGCCGGTGCGGTATCTTTTTCGTATTCGATTGGATTTCCGACGGGTTTGGTTTAAGTCTTAAAACCCACCCACCCCCTCCCCTTCCTGTCTTAACGTCAGTGTTCAAATTTGCAAACGTCAACTCTTGTCACTTACTACGCTCACTTCACGCGATCCGCACGAAATCAATTTCTTTGTGAATAGTCTATTAACGACGCGCGATGACCGACTTCGGTTTTACCGTGGTTTCACTGTGTGTTTACACTTTTCACACGTTTCGCAAATTACGTTGTATACGAACACTTCGAGAGACCAAATGAAAAAAATCTCGTGTGCCGACTGTATGTATACATGACATGTCATATGAAAAGAAAGTTTCACACACACGTCACGTATAAATACAATTTTGTAACGAAATTGTTGGATTATCGTGTGCGTATATGTATTGAAAACGTGACGGATCAAAATTCGATTATGATATGTCGAGTCTGTGTAGAGAATTTACAACGGAATAAACAGGATAACAAAAATACGTTTATGAAATAGTCGCTTTTATTTTTATTCTTTAGACGAGTTTATGTTCGCAAAACATTCGGAAAATTGTTCCGACAGCGTATAAATTAATTCCACGTGTTATCTAAAAATTATACTATTAAATCCGTTTTGGCAATGATATACGTTTGTGCATATTTAATTTATTTAATTTTTTTGATAATTATTAAATTGAAAATCGTTCACGTGTTTTAATTGATTTTTATTCTAAAATAATGCTACAAATGAGCATTAAATTGTTTTAATGTGTGTTAGGTATTTGGGTTTTTAGTGTGGCAATTAATCAATTAACGCCTTATAAATTATTATTGTAGATTAATTATTAAACGATTTTTCTCAATAGATACTCTTTACAAATTTATTATTCGTTATTTTTAAATAAATACGAGGACGTCTAAAGAACTGAAACACATTATAGATCAAATTAGAAACGATTGAAATAAAAATTATTTATTTAATATTTAGTTAGAGATTGTATAAAATACGAAATAAACTATTTTCATGAAAAAATAAATATCTCACTTATATTTTTATTGTTATATTTGTACGTTCACTTATATATTGTGTCTTGGAAATATTAGTTTATCTGATTACATTCGATATTATCTCGTGGGAGTTGGGAATAGATTGTCTATAATATTATTAAATAACAATCAAAATAACAATTGATTATTATAAGTACATTAGAGACACTAAAGTGTTGTTTAATAATAAAATGATTAGTGAACACAAAAAATGTTGTTATATTATTTTATCCCAAAGACGAATTAATTTTTCGTTTAATCTTGAATAATAATAATAATAATAATAATATAAATTAAATGTAAGAAATTTAGCTATAATAATGAATAACACAAACGTATTTTTTTTCTAAGAATTTGGTAACAATTTATATCAGTTAGTAAATCACAAAAAAATTTAATTATATAAATTATTTTTTAATTAAATTTATATTGTATATACTATGTTTTTGAACACGTAATAAAACTACGTTTAATAGTCGTTTTTATGATAACTCTAAAAATTCTGATGATTAACGGAAATGGCATTTTATGATGACATTATAACAAATCATTTGTTAAATTATATTTATATATACATAGATAATATGTATATCACATTATTTAATATTATCATATTAATTTGAAATTATTTTTTTTTTTTAAAAAAACAAACATTATTATACATTGTTGTTGTATTAATAGACTTGTACAGATGAATGTATTTGATATGGCGTGTCATTCTCTTTTTTTTTCACACGCAATTTCGAAATAAATAAATAAACGACATGATTGTTGATTGAATGAAAGAATGCAAAGATCGTAGATTATATAACAGTCTGTTTGTATTATAATTGTAATTTTTGATAGACACACAAAGTGCACAGGGAAACCGTTGCATGCGCATCTAGTACGCGGAACGTCACTTTAATATGTAACATCATGAATTTACACGATTACAGTTTCAATTATTTTCCCCTTGGATTCTATTCAAAGATAATTAGCATTGTAAAATACTCGTACTTCCTAATTGGTCAAATGTAAAATTACAGTTATTCTATCAAATGTTTGAAATGCGCTTAACCAACTACACCTTTTAGCTTATATATATATATATAATGATAAATGAGTAATGGCATACGTATTTGCGGGCAATGTCATGCTCGGAGTCATATTGTAATTAACCACAAATCACGGACAACGGCATAACACACAATCGGCACAAAAGGTTTACAAATTGCGAATAAAAAAAAAATTTAAAAAAATGTTAAACAAAAATTCTCTACATTATTTACATAATACACAATTTTCCCGAGGGATTAAAATATTTACATACTTTATAATTTTGTTTCGTCGTCGCAATCACCAATGCGTTGTTTCGCGAAACAAAACAAAAATTTATCTACTACATACATGCCTACATAATAATATCCACGCAGTTGGCGAACAGAATTTTTTCCCCGTGCTTCAAATAATAATAGGTATATAATGATGTAGACATTTTACGATGCGCGTACATTAAAAACGGCTTACCCGAACATCATACGAAATTACCATTAATAGTATATCGTTTATATTTTATTCGGATTTTAAACCAAATGGAATGATGAGATTTTAATGGTTTTCTATAAATCGAAAATTCAAAGTGTAAAATATTTTATATGGTGTTTACTACGTCATGAATAAATCCAAATAATATTCCAATAAATAATGTTTAGAGGGTGTTTTTCGATTACTTATTGTCATTCTCAGCAGCAATAGGTTATGTTTTTCTGTCGAATTCCCGTGTATTTGTATTATATATATATATCCGTGTATACATGTCGAAAACTCGCAAATTTTTTCCGAGTATAGTGATTAATTGACCTAGTTTTATTATTTATTCTATTATTTACAGGACGGGTTGTTTTTTTCCAAGTTTCTGTGGAGAATTATTTATAATAGGTATGTCATGTTTAGTAATGTTTTTTGTTTTGTTTTTTTTATTGTCTTTAACTAAAAACGTGAACCGATATTACTGTTTTTGGTAATTAATTAACAATGAGTGTACGATAGACGTGGCCAGTTTACTACTTTCTCTTTTATAAACGTCATATCTGTTTTAATATAACGTTATCGCGTCTATCTAAATTTTACTTTTTGCATATAAATATATTTTATCTGTATTTGCGGTTTCATTTAATTATATTTCAATTCGAGGCAAATAATTTGAACTAAAAATCAATCGCATAAAAAATGCATTAAAATAATATTAAAAAAAGCGACTAAATTATTTCTAAAAAATAAAACATGACTAACAACTAACCGATGAAGTCCTCATTTTATAATTTAATGAGAACTCGGTAATGACAATGTACAACAACATATACTGATAATCTGGTGACTGTGGTTTATTTTATATTACGCTACGATTAAAAAAAAAAGTAATCGTTACAACTATTGTTATAAAAAAAATCCTGTTTTAAAATATATGTATATGTATAATTTTAACAATGGAGACGAGTGACATGTAGTGTAACTTTAAATTATCTTCGAATTATAAATGACATTATATATACAATTACTGTCCGGAAGTCAGAGTCAAAATACAATTCATGAAGTGAAATTTAAATCGTTGGGCAATGTTGAAATGGCGTCCCAATATATATTACTACCGATGAACAAATGAGACTTCCTGTACTCACAACGCATATATAAAATATAGTGTAACGAGTCATCGATTGAATGAAGAGCTTATAATTTTTGAATTTTTAAAACAATTTCACAGTAGAACAAAATCCGTAAATTCGTGGCAAATTAATGGGGTTTATTATTCTCTGAAATATAAAAATATAAATATAAAATATAAAATATATATTTATAAGTATAGAAATCAAACATTTCTGAATATTTTTTAATTTTGTTCGTTTAATAATGTATTATATTTTTGTAATTAATTAATATAATATCAAAATGCTGGATGTCATACACGAAAATTATAAATAACTTACAGCGTATACGTGTCAAGGTGACAGGCGTATGTATTTTGAAGAAAAACAATTCGAAATTAGTGTGTGTGTGCCCGTTACAAAAGAACGACGAATTGAATGCGTAAATAATAAGCTTATATAATATTTGTACTTGGGAATTAGTTCTATCTCTACCTGTCTTTTACAACATTATTCCTAATTAGATTTACAAACCAGATTAGTAACAAGATATCCAGCACGAACCGTGTCAAAATATTATGTCAAACCCTTCGGCTTCATTTTACGTACTCGTGTGTGTGTGTGTGTGTGTGTGTGTGTATATATGACGTGCGTGTGGCTCGTGTGTGATAAATGTCGTGATGACCAAACAAAGTACGACGATCAATTTTTAATTTATTTTTAATGAACTTAAGACAACTGATGTTCTCGTTGTTGTTATTCGATGTCGATAAATTGTATATGCTTTAATCAATGTATACCTATAATATCAACAGTGTGTATAGACCGTTTTAACATAATTGTATTACGCGCGAAACATTCATAAAGATGACTATAGAATAGAAAATAATATAAAAGCATATCGCGACTGCGACGTTTGACTATTGCCTATGGTATATATGTATATTCTCTCTTGGTTTCTTTCAATAGACAGTGACCTGCAGTTGGTACGTGAAGGTATACGACATGACAGTTTGCGTTTACGTGTTGTATTTTTCCGCGACAACACTAAAGCGTATGGGGAGATTACAAAAAAAAACACCTCGGTAATTGTCAAATAGTCGGATTCGGCGGAGTACATCGGAACCGGATCATAAACGATATTATGTACAGCGATAAAAGTATGCGGGGAATCATATTATATATATATAAATAACAATCCGTGTATGCAGCGTTAAGTTATTCTTACGTAACATTCGTCTAAAATTAACATGCACTGATAAGGAAATCGCAGCCGTACGCAAGTAATAATACTCGTCACTCGGATGTGACCAATAAGCGTGTAACGGTTGGCGAGTAGATTAAAAAACTAGAACTATATTCCGTTTAACGTTGTTTTTAAAAACCAGAATAACGATTTTATCGATAAATTAATAATGTCTTATTCGAGAGAACATCGCTCTGGTGTAATTGTTTATGAATGTATGTGAAGTAAAAAAAAAAACGATAAAACAATTTAATATAACAAAACGTTCAGAGAAAACCGACTACCGAATATAAAAAACGGTCAACAAATTGTCGATACCCGAAAACGACTGTTTTTCTTAGTTATTAGTATTTAAAAAAAAAAAATGTGTGTGCGTGTGCGTGCGTGTAACTAGGTTGTGTTGAGTGATTGTATAAATATACGGAGGAATAGAAACGTTTTCTATAGTCAGTAGCGGCGGCGACGGTCTGGTGAACGTTGTTGGTGTATAAAGAGGCACACACGTACCGAAACCGAATCGCGTTAAAAAATAAACGTCTAACGTCTCTGTTTGTTCGCGATAAACAATAATAACCGATTTAGGGTTGGCAATTCGTATGTTTGTTTGTTTGTTTGTTTTGTTTCAAACGTTCGGTGTTTAATTCGCAAGAGAAAAATCCTTTCGGTCGACGCTGCAAACACGGGGTACTGGATCGCGAATATTTACACGCGGAGGGATTTGTTTTCTCGTTACTCCGGTACCGTCGGACCGTGTAAAAAGAATCTTCGATCCGAAACATTGTTGTACGTGCACGTACGGACCGACGTGTATAAGACACGCCGCACCACATGTCGCGCATACGAGTCCGGCACGCGCGCATGCGCGCTCGCGAACGGTGGACACGCACGTTCGGCGTCCGTCCACGAGCGACGAGGACGGTTTTACGCGCGCGCGCGTACCGACCGTTTGACCGACTGACACTGACCGCGGTATGTCACGCATACCGGAACGAAATCACGCGCGGCCAAATCCCGACGCCGAACAAAGGGTGGAACACAATGGCCCCGTGACTGATTCGCGTTTCGTTTCGATCTTTGGCGGACGATTCGGATCGCCGATCGCGGTGCACAAAGCCGCGCGCGCGCCAAGAATGTCTGTGCTGCACCGCGGAAACGACACGCGCACGTATGTTTATATATAAAATGTTTCCTGTGGTTTTTTCCTTTTTTTTTTTTTTGCCCTCTTGTGCAAACGCGTACGTACAGCCGCACTGCGACTGCGGCGGTACGTGTAAAATAATACGCATATAATGCGTGTGCGCGCGGTTTTCGAGTCTATAGGGCGCTACAAAATACGTGTTAAAGAAAAAAAAAACCCGTAAATTGGTTATGTAGAGGTAGAAGAACGACATTGTCCGTTCCAATTTCTTTTTTATTGCACTATGAGTTTAATATTATGACCTTAACGTTGTTAAAATATGCTTCGAAAACTGTAAAATATCAAAAATATGCATTAAAAAAAATTGTGTATTCACAACGCTAACGTAGATAACGCGCACTCGGCGTACAATGCGATCAGACCAGAAGAAATATGCAATTGCATACAAATCCGAGTCGTAAATTACAAACGATGTGTTCCGAGTACCGGAATAAAATGTTATTTCGATTACGTGGTACGCAAATGGCCGTGTCGCGTTTTTTGGATTTCGGTGGCGCTCCTCGCTTTTGTTGGCCAACGCGAACCTTTGAGCATAAACGTTTAAACTCCACTATCTTTATCGTACCATGGATCTGTTGTTTTTTAAGACTTTTTTGGTCACATCTTTACGGTTCATTTAATTCTAGACATTTTTTTTCTAACTGTTATTTATGTGATATTTTCCCCTCGTACGGTAGCAGTTTATAAAAATTGATAAAGCCTGTTGATCAGCGGTTCCCAAAGTGTGTTCCGTGAAACCTAAGGATTCCGCAAAATATATGAAAATATAAAGAAATTTTTTTTATGTTATATCATTTGGAAAAAAAATGTTTACTTATATTAAATACGAGTATACTATCACTCACTAACCTAACCTATCACTGTAAAATATTCTTTTAACTTTGAATACGTAATGGCGCTGTAACGAAACAATAATCATGAACAATATCAATTGTAAATATAATAATAGCAAATTATTCGGGCTATTGTGTATTTTCATTAAATAATTGAAAATTGGGGTTGAGTTGAAGTTGGAGACATTGACGTTCCGCAAAACAAACTATAAGGGAGTCGTGGTTGTAAAAGTTGGGAACCACTGCTGTAGATCGTATTCAAAAAGATTAAAAGAAATTCGCCTGCAAAGATAAAAATAATAATAATAATGACAATAATATCATTTTTGTCTTCCGTCCAACGTGGTCAAGTCAAATGCTATTGCTGTTTGTATGATTCACATACAATCGTGCAGTATAATTACGTACTATATAATTACATAAATCGTATATTAAACGTCAAGTCTAAAAGGTATTAATTGTTCATTAAAATTACGACGGAATTTCTTTAGGTTTTTGCAGTAGCGTCCTATTTGATTATTTCAATTCTGTTATTTTATGTGTGTGTGTGTGTGTGTGTGCACACAAAAATAGAAAGAAATAAGCAAGACGACGAAAAAATAAATTATCGAACATTCACCCCGTTCAAATCACTTACCGAATTTTATTTGAAATCGATTTTATGATTTAGTATGGTTCGTTTGGATCGCTAGCGTACGGTCTGTGCCGTCCCCGCGCTGCACTCGGCCGTCGAATCGATATTCATAGTATTAATTATAGACTGTCGCGATGAAGAGCAAACGTTCAATGGGAATTTCCGTTACACAAAACAAGCGAATGGCTACAATATTATTATCACGGTGTAAAGCAGTGTTAAATTATGTGCTACACGTGATACGTTACGAACATAAAATAACTTTATTTCAAAGACCTAGGTACGAAACAATAGAGGGCAACAACCATATTTGTTATAAACGAGTTTCGGATGTTATGGCGTGAAGCTCGACGGAACGATTGCCAATACCGACGTTGCGACGGGTACCACTGGTTTAATTGAATTTATAGCATTTCGGAACCTATAGGTTGTTTCTTGTGGGTTTCCGAGGACAATGGAAATTCAGACCTTTACGGTTCGCTATACTACGGTCTCTCCCCTTCACCGCCGCGTGGCACGGACGTCTGCGGTCCCACGCCTCGGCTCCGCGGAGACCATAAAACACGGATATTGTTGTTTTTTGTGCGCCGTTAGGTAAAACCGTCGCGTGCATACATACGCGAGCACATGCCGTGACCAAATCACATTTCGTCGTGTTAGCGTGTGCGTTATAATAATATATAATAGGGACAGGGAGTGTCGTGCGTGCCGCAAACTCCAAAAACGTCATTTTGAAACGACCCCGCGGACCGGGGTGTGCCCGCCCGTGCACGTTCGACTGTGCGGACACACACGAATGATGTTAAGCTCCGAAGCTGAACTGTGCAATACCGTGGCGTGCGTAGTAATATAACGATGATTCGGCGAGTACGGTTGACGTGTGTGTATAATGTGGGCAATAGTGTTTACTGTCCGCGACAAAAGCGCGCGGTAAGAAACGAAAAATGATACATTTATTATTCATTTGATCGTTAGTACGGTATTATGGCGGAACGAATGTCGAGAGTCACGAGGACTGTTCATGCGTTTTATACGGAACGATAACGATACGAATCCTTTTCCGTGTTTTTCTGGTTTTTTTTTTTGTTGACCGACGGTCAACGTTTTATACGAATAAACTGTATTCCTCTACTCAGAAGACCGTCGGTTAGGCGTTTCGCTCGTACGCGCCTGTGTTCTAAACCGCACGGTTCTCGGTCGTATTCGATCGCACGAATGCGCCGCCGAACATTAACCGAGTGTCGGCGTGTGCTGTTTTCGGTCGAAATAATAATAATAATTGTTGTTATTTCCAAACTCTATAAAACGCGTCTGATTACTCCCGTGAAATGTGTTTTCCCACGACCGACCGGGCAGGCGTACACGATAAATAGTATACCATGTACACGTTATTGCGTCGTGTATTTTGTACAGATCGTAACGGTATACAAGACGGAGCCGAAGCGGTAAAAAAAAAAATTTTTTTTTAAAAACCGCTGTCCGCGTAGACGCGTCCGAACTGCCGCGGCGGTGTTTAGGCGAGGCGATGGACGTTGTATGCTATTTGTATTCGACTGTTAAATTATATAATAATATTAAATTATAAACATATATATATATACAACGTGCCGTGTTTCGCTCGGATATCCTGCTGAGAGCGAGGCATGTCGGTCCGAACGTGCTTCGTACGCTATATATATATATATACACACACACACACCGTGTATAATACTTGAACGCGTATTCAAATGTTTATCGTTCATAAGTTATTTTTATTTTTAGACCATACGGGAATTAAACGCCGCTTTAATATCGTACGTATAATGTGTACGTGGACCGCGTTTTCGGATACAAAACACACCACTACGTAAGTAATAACCGACGGGGGTCTACCAAGAATGATATTTTCGTTTTTTATTCGAAAACGCACAATCGTCGTCGCGTGTGTATATTAATGTGTGCGTGTGTGTGTGTGTATACATATATATATATATAAATTCATATATATATATTTTATGTAGCTGCAGCGAGCGTTGACATTGAAACATCTCTGCGAGTTAATTGAGGCAGAGCCTCGAGTGTTGTGCGTCATTCTTTCAAGTAACCATCGAGCATATAAAAAAATCCGGACCGAGCGGTTTTTTTTTCTCTCGGAGAAACGTGACATTTTTAAAAACCAAGTCGTGAATTCAACTTTTGCCACTTTATCAAATATTAATTATGATATACTTTGATGTTCTTTATGTTCCAGTTTCCTTTTATAAGCCGTTTTGCCACCGTACGTTATTTATATGTATTTAACGCGGCCTCTGTGAAAAGTCTTTTGTGTAAAAATAAATACAATACACTATATAGACTCATATAATATAGTGTTATATGTGCATAATAGTATTTCCTCCCCCTCCCCACATATTGATAAATTAAATGTGAAAAGTAAAAAACCCGTTTAAAATTAACTTTTTCTTGATTCAAACAGTAATCGGAGCATTGCGTCAACGATTTATTTGTTATGTTATTATTATTTTTCTAGTTAAAATTGTTTCGTGACCAGTCGTTTTTTTTTTTTACACTACCATAATACATTGTTTCAAGGCTATTTGTATTATTTTAATAACAATAATTTCAAATCACACGATCTTACATTATTTCTGGACCTAACAAAATTAATAACACAATACTGTAGGTACACTTACATAATTTATATACGTTTAAAACTATACGAAATTTCAAAATTTTCAAAAGAATTACAAATACCATTCGTCTAAGAAATTATTAATTATAGACACATAATGAAGTCATGTCTTTGGTGATACATATAAAAAATGTTATTCGTCACATACGTTATTATATACATTAAAAAATGTTTGTAGAGATATCGGAACAATTTTTAATTCAGAAAATGTTCTGGGCACAATTTCGACCCTAGGAAAGTTTTAAAATAATATTGTTAATTATTTTGTTTTCTTATTATATTTATTAAATAAAAAATAAAAATCAATAATATATGACATAATGAAATTCAATACAATTATCATATTTTATTCAACATTACTTATTGATTTTACAACAGAAAATTATATTTTTTATTCGTACTATTTATATTCGTGTCTAAATACCCTAATTATTTAATAAGCTAAACAGTTTAAAGAATTTCGTATTAATTAAAATATATTATTTTTTTGTGTATTAAACCAATTTTAAATATTCATTATTCATTAAATTTCTAAATTATTTCGGCTAGAAGGCTGACCCAGTATCCCCAGGGTTCTCACTGTTCCTCGCGCCTCTAATTTACATTTAATCAAATTTGTCTTTTATCATTCGAAAGAAGACGTGTATTGAATTAATTATGATTTTACTTTTGACGCGATCCCTTATCCATGTACACAAAATTTAATTTAAAACACAGTCACTACTCATTAGCCGTCGCAAGCCTTCAATACATTTGTGTGACTATTTTTACTTAGTATTTGAACATATATGTCGATAACATATACTTAGCACATACTATAAATTACTATGGATTAGTGTTGACGTTTTGTAATTTGAATTATTGCAATAATAAATGGAAATTTTGGTGATGTGTGTTTTCAAAGTTTATAAACATGTGATTAGTAAAATACGAATATTAGATTATTTGAAATAAAATAATCAAAAGAATAAAACAGTATTTTCAGATGTACATGTATGTCTAATTAAAAGTATAATATTAAAGAAATTAATTAAAAAAAGAAATTGTTTAGTAATATAATTTGTCGTATTGTTTCTATTGGTAAATGTAACAGTATTATACTAACTATACAATTTTTCAATTTAAATATATGATATATATATATATAAATTTATTGTAATTTGTAATTAGCAACAAAAATTTATATTTAGTATATATACCTTCATTTGTCTATATTTATATGTATATTCGTAACTGAAATTTGCAGGTGTACATCAACATAATTTATAGTTGTTGTCAGTATACAATATAGTTGTCATTTGTTCGAAATCGATTTATATTCACAGTTATATTAATGATGGGTTTATTTATGCGAAACATAATATTAAAAATTAAGTCATTTACAAAATAGTATACTGTTATAACAATAACGAGTGGACTACTGTAGTTCTTTGAAAATAACTACATTACAGTGTACCTACTACATTATCGAACATTTTATGTCAAAGTTAAATATTTAAACTAATATTAAAGGTTTAACAAAACATAGTATTGTGAAAAGAATACGTCGTACGTGGACTGCATAAGTTTTACTCGTCGTGATGTGGTATAAATCTCCAAATAACCACTCGAGTTCAACATTTGTCAATCACTTTTTGTCTATTATTATTATTATTATTACAACCATGACTTATTCGTGCATCAAATACTAACAACAATAGATTTCAATGTTTAGTCTAGTAATTTTAAATATTAATGTGCATAAAAAAACAACTTGTTCGAACAACGTCTAGTCAGTTAGGTATATGCTCGATTAAATGCCGCACAAGAATATATCGTTAAGCACTAGGACTTATCGAAATAAAAACATAACACAATGAATTTTAATTCTCAAAGATATTATCTCTTTCATAATTATAAATATTTAAGTACTATTTACAATTTTATTTGAAAAACACTAATTACACGAGACTTGCGACATTTCCTTGTTTATTCGTGTTGATGAAAAATTTAACTATCAATGATCGATACTTATTAGACGTTTACTATGACTAAAGACCGTTTCAAGATCTATCCTATAAATGGTTCAATTATATTGAATGTAGGTTTAGGCATTGTACCATTTAATTCAAACTCCAAATGAAACATAAGTATTACGCTGTGATAGAAAAATTCTTATTGTTATTTAAAACAAATTTTTCTTTTTAATTTACAAATAAACAGCAAATTTAATTAAATAGAAAAACTTGACATTTTTAGATCATTTAGTTTATTTATTTATTTATTTATTTTTAACAAATGCTACGTGTATCTAATGTAATAATACAAACGACAAATTTTTTTTTGGTATTAAACGTAATTAATACCGAGGCGTTTAAAATAACACAGCATTATGTATCTGGTACCATAGAATAATAGTGCACGAATGCTAGTACGAGTATCGGAGTACTCACTGATATTATTAACGTAGTCCAACACAATAACTATATAACCTAAATATAAAATAGGTATCTATTCTCCTAAATAGACTGTTATCCCGAATGATCCGAATACACTATTTATAATACACAACGTTATTGTCAGCAAAATGACTTGGTGTAGTAGAATGCTTATCGATCTGATAAACAGTAGTTTTTAGAGCATGATAGAGTCAAAAAGTGTCACCAAATCACAACAATAGCAATGTACTACCGTAACAGATACGCGTGCAGGTGTGTGGTGTATACGCATAACGGACATAAATGTAGGTTAACTTCCTTTTAAGTTTCGATCAAAACCTAATTTCAGTTAATAAATGTTCGGTGATCAAATTACAAATATAAAGAATATTTTTACATTAATTTGTTTAAATCTAAAAATTTACCGAGCTCATCTGATTTATTATTATTGTCTTATTAATTATTGCCTAATTAATTTTAATTGATTATTTCTATTTTTCTATATTTTTCCAAACCACTTAAACATGTAGCGATTTGTTGCACAATAAAATGTAACGTTTATTAAATTTAAGAATAATGATTTTTCATTTCGTCTTTTAATTGCTTGATTTCAGGAATTTATGGAAGAATAAAATAATTTCATACGCTGGATGGTTTACTAATTCATTGCGCCGACGAAGATCTGTATTATTTGGACTATTACTTAGTATACTGCTTCTAGTAATTTGTGTGCAATACAATGCATCTAATGATATAACCGATATTCAAAATACCTTAACAATGTCCGAGTTGGAATCCGACGAACAATCCTTAAACAAACAGCAGCCATCTGCATCGATTCCGTGCATAGTTGAAAAAATTAAAAAAGATGAAGACGCTATTAATTTGGTTGAAGAACTGCAACCGGCCCGTAAAAGTCGACGAATTCAACTAAACACCGAATCTCAACAACCACCGCCGTACGTGCCTCCCAATCGTCTGGTGCACATCGATTTTAAAGGAGCCCCGCCAAAACTGACTTACCTTCAAAAAATATTCCCGTTAATTAAGAAATTCGGCGGCACTGGTCTTTTGCTCGAATGGGAAGACATGTTTCCTTGGAGCGGAAACTTGGCACAGTTAGCCGCCGGCAACGCGTATTCCAAGGCGGACATAAAGGAGATAATAAAAATGGCCGCGATCAACGGATTGGAAGTGATCCCGTTAATACAAACTTTCGGTCACATGGAGTTTGCGCTGAAACTACCAGAATTTGTCCACTTAAGAGAGGTACAAGAGTCGCCACAAGCTCTGTGCCCGTCGTACAACGCTTCTATGAAATTCATCGAACACATGATCGATCAAGTAAACACATATCCAACAGCTCGGAATCGTGTAACGTTTGTTGTCGTTAGGATAGAAAGCCTACAAATCGTTATTTAATTTTCCAGATTCTCGAAATTCACGGAAACGTAAATTATTTGCACATCGGCTGTGACGAAGTGTTCCACATGGGTGAATGTTTCAGATGCCGAGCCAAGGCCAGAGAAGATTTGTTTCTGTCACACGTCAAGCAAGTAGCCACGTACATACGCGCGAAATCTCCGACCACGGTACCTATTATTTGGGACGATATGCTTAGACATATGTCCGTGGCCACAATGCAGTTGTACGACATCGGAAAATTAGTTGAACCAATGGTAAAACCGCGTGTTTCAGTAATTTTATTCACAAGCGATTTCTCTCGTATGTCTAATATTATAATACCTCTTCAGGTATGGGTGTACGCAGAGGATGTTTACAGATTTGTTATGCAAAGCGTCTGGGAAAAGTATCAAATCGTTTTTCCGCGCGCGTGGACGGCTAGCGCTTACAAAGGAGCGTTTGGAGAAACACTTTATATTCCTAACGTCAAAAGACATCTGGAAAATAATTTAAACTGGTTGCAGTTGATGTCCAACGAAAATAGTCGGTTCGCCGATGGTTTCAAAGGAATCGTCATAACTGGATGGCAGAGGTATATTAATAATTCACGGTTTTATTCATATAATCCTACACGTACATGAATACCAACTACAGAATTGTTTTTCTTGGTCAGCTGAAATATCATCAAATTTCACGTTTTTTTAGATGGTTTTAATTGATACATTATGGACAACCATTCTTAATAGTTGCAAATGATTAATTGCCCTCTATTAATTAAAACTCTAATTATTGTAGTGATAATTCGATGTGGATAAGTAACGGTAATTAAAAATCGAATTTTGTTGATACATTGGAAAGTCACAATGTTTAATATACTTGTTACAAAAAGATGGAAATCGATTTTTTAAATATGCCGTTCAATTAAAAACAAATTAAATGTACATTTTTAATGGGTTCCATACAAATCAAACTTTCAAAACTATTAAATACATTTTAACGAAATAGTTTTTATTTAATTAAATATGTTATATGATAACTATAGGTATATGTATATAATAGACCGTTGGCGGTTAGGTTAGTTTTATACGAAGACGATGAATAATGGATCACTCCCCTCCTATTTGAGCTTTTTTTTTTTATTAGTCTGTGCATACTATTGTTGTCACGGCGGGAAACGATGGGACACAGCAATATTGTCAACGCTACCACGGTCAAGTGTGTAATTCTTAGATATTGGGATAAGATAAGATACATACTTTCGTATTAAAAAAAAAAAATTTAAAGCCTATTTTATATGTGAACAAAGTTTAAGAATAAACTTAACCTAAAATCTACTATAAAATTAACTTAATAACTCAACCTTTAAAATTTTCTTGAAGACTATCCTAATAGTATTAACTAATCTTTAAGGCTAAACACATTTGCAAGTTAAGATCTTGGATGGGAAATATTGGTTTAGCATGTAAACTGATGGATAAGCACAAGCATAGGGCGGAATACAAGGGGCTTTAAGCTCAGAACTAATATAGCCTCCTTAGTTATAATATTATAAACTGATGCAACGATTATTATGAATGGACCTACTACATTTAAAAATAGGTACTATCTCAGTATTGATTAAAAAAAAGTAAGATCAGTATATGTATAAAAAAATCTATATTTAATTTATACATTATTTATAAATATTTTAGTTTTTGCTGATACAGTGATCCCTTACAAATTACAATAATATGTTTCAATTTGATAATTTCAACAAACAGGTATGATCACTTTGCTGTTCTATGTGAAGTCTTACCTTCATCTATTCCATCAATGGTTGTGAATCTCTTGGCAACTACTAATGGCTACATGAATCAGTCTCTGCAAACAAATTTGAATGAAGGACTCAACTGTGGTATTTTCGGCCACAACAATGAATATGATGGAGATTTCCTGAACTTAAATAACGATCCTTATCTCTGGGACCAATTCTCAAGGTGCACATTTCCTGGAAACCAGTTTTTCAGGTAAAAATCATTATTACTTAGAGAAATATATAATCTATTACATTTTGTATATTATCACGATTTAAAAAAATACCTTAATATCTTTTTACTGTATACGCTATTAACACCACGATTCATTGTCATAGTACACACACACACACACACACACATACACACACAAACACATTTATATATATATTTATTCATTTATTTATTTATTTACATATTATAATAAATTTATAATTATTATTTATCAGGTTGCTGTATAGATTACACAATAGTGAAAGAGAATACGATGATTTTATTTTGGATACTAAAAAAAATCGTGGTTGGATGACCAATTATAATGTTGAACATGACTTTTCATCACCACTCCGTGTTGATGAATTAATGAGTGACCATACTCGCATTTATCGATCGCTTTTATCTATGGTTAGACCATTTCAAGAATCATTGACTGGAATATTTGACAAATATACTATATCTGAATGGATAGAACAAAGAGTTTATCCAATGATCAGAGAACTCGAAAAAATTCATAAAGAAGCACATGAGTTAAAGGCTAAAAAAACATGGCCTAAAAGACCCCTTCCAATGTCGAAAGAATTGTTAAGAATTGGAGTGACAGAACATGAAATTTCCACGTCATACAATGATGGAACGTAATAACTGATTTTATTTTATAATACAATGTGACTGTGTTTGTTATAAACTAGGACATGTAAAATATGTCTTGTGGTTAAACTAATATTATATACCTACTACAAATATAATCAAGACCTCATGACATAGTATAAGTTGATAAAGTTTCAGGGTTATGTGTGAACGGTATCTCAAAGGGTATTATCATAAAATAAGTGATTCTTAGTAAAACGTTTTAAGTTTGTTTCATCAAGTGTATCAAAAATGTCCAGGTTATATGTGCAATTTAGTAAAAACAATTTAGTATTATAATTTATAATTACAATAATGTAAATATAAAATGACCAAAATGTATTAAGCTTAATTTTAAAATATAACTTTATTGACACAATAAATTCACAACAATTTTATGCCATGCAATAGTTCTAACTTCATAACAACTTCTTTTTTTATTAAGTTTACATGAAAAGAATTTTTTTATTATTATTTGGTTAAGACTATTTGTTGAATTTTTATTGTTCAAAATTAGTTTGAAAATTTACTTTGCGTTACTTTATTTATTATTAAAATATTGTAATATTGATATTTATTTATTAATTTTTTTACTTTCTTGATTTTAAAAAAATTTTCATTAAATGTCTATTTTTATTTTTATTTTTACTATTTGTTGTGTACATTTTTTAATGTGTACTAGTTGTATTATCCATAATTTTAAATTTTTGTAATGCCATTTATTGTGAGAGTAAATAATCCGAATATGTTTTTTTTTTTTTTTTAATGTATATAAACATTAGGCTGTGTTTTATTTATTTTTTATTGTTATTTCTTTTAAGATTAATGGGTTGTGCGGAGTATATAACTAAATGACTGAGAATATACTAGCTAATCCATACTCATTCAATTTAGTTAAACACAATTTTTAAGATTTAGAAAAAAAAATTTCCAGGGTCAAATATTAATGACAATTGTAAACTAAAATAACGTCTCAGAATAGTTGTTTACATTCAACACACCTCTTAAGTCTTGATTTTTTTTTTAAAGATCAATTGGTCTCTATTTCTGTCAATTTAAAATGTTTACCGATATTTGTCCATTGAAAAATATTTATTGCTATTGAGATTATAAATATTTATGAAATAGTTAATGATTGTAATATATTTAATGTGATTATTATTACTATTTTAATTTTTTAAATAATTTCATTTAATAAAAATATAGATAATTAAAATATGAAATTGATATGTAAATATTTGGTGTTGTGTTTATACAAAAATCTTTTATAATTAATGCTTGATTTAATAAAAATGGTTATTATACTTAGTTACAATTATTATAATTAATAACTAAAAATTAAATTTAAAGAAAAGCTATTACTTAAATTTTGTAATAATTATCAAAAATTAAATTAATAAATCATTTACTTATTAAAAATTAACGTATTTGTTGTAAAATAATTTAGTTTAAGATATTTATGTACCTAAATTAATATAATTTTTGTATTGGAATATTGAATGTGAAAATAAAGTTATAACATTAAATAGTGTAAATTAAGTACTTCATACAATACTTTATGAGCAACGGAACTAAAATTTCCCAAATCTAATAATTGTTGATTTTCTAAATAGTAAAATTATGAAACTATCTTTGTTGCAGTAAATTATCAAATTAAGAATAATTTTAATAAAATATTTGAATAGTTTATTTTTATATACACCAATTGTTTTTTATAAAATATTACTTATTTATTTGAATTTATATAATAAATTGAGACTGATAGTTTAATTTTTGAAATTTACATAATAAATGGTTTACCTGTTTGAGCTTAAAATGCTGCTGCATTATTCATTAATAATTAATTAAATAATTTTACAATTTGAATCTAATTAAAAAATTTAACATTTCCATCAGTATGGTGTTATATTAGGTATCTATCTAATAAATCATATATTATATAGTTTTATAACACTCATGTTTACTTATTTTTATTCATTTAATGATTTTTACATAACATTAACTTTACCATATTATGAAATCATTAATATAAGGTGAGCCATCTAGTGGTTTCTTTTTAAAATCGCAATAAAATTAACACAAATACATTTTTTTCGTATAATATGGCTTTATTAGAAAGAGGAAAGTCTTCAACTATTTATGAAATACAATTTCGCTCATGTCATTTCGTGCATCGGCTGGTTTTACAGTAGTGTATCCTGTCAGCCCATTTTTTGAGTACATTTTTTATGGTTTCGGGCTCTATCTCACGAATGGTTCGGCTAATATTCTAGTTAAAGACTTGAATCCTTTGTGGATTATCTGCGTAACATCGATCTTTTACGGTACCCCATAAAAAAAAGTACAACGACGTCAAATCACAACTCCAAACCGGTCAATTTACATCACCAAAACGCTCCACTACACAATTACCGAACACGGTTCGCAAAAGATCGATTGTTTCATAGGCTGTACGGCATGTCGCACCATGCTGCTGAAACCAAAGGTCGTCCAAGTCCAGGTCCTCAATTTCTGCCCACAAAAAGTTGGTCATCACGCCTCTGTAACGTTCCTCGTTGACCAAAATGGGATTTCCAGCAGGATTTAAGAAAAAAAAAAAAAAATGGTTCAATGATGCCACCACCACTCCACAATGCGCATCCAACCGTTATTCACGGAGGATGTATTGCCAATGTGCTTCTCGATGATCACATTCGAGTTGGGTTTTTAGCCGGTAGGTGTCACTACATGTTCGTATATGAAAATGTACGATGAATTACACAGCGAAATATATGGAACACGGCAAATAAATAAATACTCGAAATTTAAATTTTCGTTTGGTCTTGAACAGGTAGGGCGAAGAGTGTAGCCGATGTCATTTTTTTTTTTTTTTGTAATTTCAAAATAAATACGCGCGTTTTGTAATACTTGAAAATCGTACACAATACATTTCTACAATTTCTGTCATATTCGTACGATTTCGATTGTTTGTTTTTGTTTTTTTAACGCGACGGGTACGATCGACGGGTATCAGGTTTTAACGTTTTGTGAACACGTACTCATACATTTAACTATACGTGTCTCTGGTTGTTTGTGGATTTTGGTCGACAACGGAACGCGTCCACGTTCCACAGGATGTGACAGTACAAGCACGTCGGGGTTTGTCGAAAAAGCACGATGGGATGGTGTGACCTAGTTTCGGGCGAACGGCGGAAGTTTCACAAATTACATAACCATCTCTGAATACCGTGTGGGCATTGCTGCATACGTGTTGGCGAGGGACCGGCGCCGCGGTTTGTTCAGTTGAATTCAATCGACGGAACGGAATTTCGAACACTGTTGAGAACGTCGGATACAGTAGGAGGTACGCCACTGTAACTGGTAGCGTTTTCACTTCGTACGCGTTTCGTTCGCCGAGCAGGTTTTTAGTTATTTTGAAAATAACTTACGTTTTAAATGGCGAGGAGGGGTGGAAGGGAGCGTTTACCGATCGTCGTATCCGTCTAACCGTTATCAGTTAAAAACCATCACGAGTAACGGAAACGTATATTGTATACTAGCGATATGTTATTATTACGTGTACTTTAAATTTATGAATATAATTTTAACGAATATAAACCACCGACATATTTATAGCTGTATTCATTGTGTTTGGTTTCTAGACGCATCTTGTGCGAAATTGTTTTCAAACCGTTTTAGCAAACTTCAAGTGTTTTCAAATAAAAATAACTAGTTTATTGTATATATATATTTGACTTGAAAGACCGTGTATGGTAGAAATATCATACGAACGTGTTTAAATTTTTTCGACTAAATATATATTTCATGGAAAAACAATACAAAACGTATGAATTATAATTAACAGCGCGAGAAAATGTACAAGTACGCTCGAAAACTTAAAATATTCAATTAGATGTCAAATATGTAAACGTGCAGGGAAATAAGAAATCAAATTATCGAATTCAAAATAAAAAATCTACATAGTCGTGTACAATTTGAAAATCGATACAATAGGTACTAATCTAATAAAATGTATAAATACCCAATTCTTTTTCAAGTACTATAGACAATATAACTATAGATATAACAACAAGTACTATAGACAACTAAGGTGAAAACATAATTAACAACAATTGTTGTTAATGAATGTGCAGCATACAAAATAGACTGGAGGTAGAGCTGTTAAATAAAAAAAAAAATTGTATTTTTGTTATACTATTACGCTACATTACATAGGTGTTCGTTAATTAATTTAGTTTTTAATTTTTAGTCTTCACCTTCGATTTTTTAATCGATAAAAAAACAGTAAGATAAGTAGAAAAACTTCTTATCACGATAGGTGATAAATAACCGTACACCACTGTAACCGAATACCCGAGTAAAAATTCATACCGGCGCTACCAAGATTCGGCCGTTCTCTATTCGCTGCTGCTTCAGCAGCTGTTATCTCTTCATAGATAGTACGCTTTTACAATACCGAATACATATTATTATTTATTATGTAGGTTCCGTATTTTACTAGTGCGTACGTAGTTATTCACGCGGTCCGGCGGGTATTCGTTACTCGTCTCGTTCGTTCGTGTTTATATGCGTGTGTGCGCGTACGAATCGATGTATTCTGTTCCGACGGGTAACCCAAAGAAAATTGAAGATTTGTTCGTCGCCGCCAGTATTTTGGTAAGTCCGAAACTATAACGGCCGCCGATTTCGGTTGTGTTTTTATTTACACCGTTGGCGAATACACACGTATCTGCTGTCGCGTTCATTGCGACCTAAATTCGACGTGCCAAACAAAAACTACGACGAATTTCTATAAACCGACACGAAATCCTCGTTGGATAACAATCGAGTAAATTAATCAAATACTATTTAGTACTACCACATGCGTTTACACATTATTATGCGGTAGTCGAATATTATTACGAAATTTCAACTGTCTAATATTATACTTTTGTTATTTTAGAAAATGACATAATGGGACGTAATCGAAGCAGAAGAGCAAACCGCAGTGTTAAAATTATCGATGCTCCAATGTCGCAGCGCAGTGACTATGTCAGCCTGTGTCGTAACATCATTCGTGACATGGACTTATACGGAGTGTGTGTGTTGGATAATTTCTTGGGTTATGAACGGGGTATGACTGTACTAAATGAAGTATTGAATCTTTACAATATGGGAGTATTCAAGGACGGCCAATTAGTTCGAAATAAAGCCAGTAATAATCTCAAAACTATACGAGGCGATCAGATCATTTGGGTAGACGGTCGTGAGGATTGCTGTAAATATATTGGACAATTGATTAGTGATGTTGATGCTGTAGTTATGGGGTCAAATAAAATGAACGACAATGGAAAACTTGGAAACTATACCATTAATGGTAGAACCAAAGTAAGTTAATATACTTTATTTAAGTCTAAGGTAAGATTTATATCTTGGTTATTAATATATTGTTAGACATTTCACTATATTTAATTTCAGATTTTAAAGACAATACATTTTTAACTTAAGAGTATAGTAATATATATTAAAAAAGCAAAATATAATTGATAACATATTATTTTTCACTTGTAGGTATATAATGACCTATGTACATTTTTTGAATGATTTGTTGACTATATATCTAGATATACATGATATATAAATAAAAAATACTTAGAATTTGCAAAACCATGAATACATAATGAAATGTTGGTAATATACCTAATCGTAAAAGATTTACTTTATCATATCAATGTACAATATTAAAATTCTGCGTGATTTCTGATTAATTACATAAAACAATATAATATTTTAGTATTTGGATAGATTTATTTTATGTATCTTTTCTTTATTCATTTACAAAAAAATACACTTTCTTATTTTAATGTGATAAAATAAAATATTTTAATTATTAAAATATTATTTGAACAATTTAATCATTTTGTTTTATGCAATTAAATCACGTATGATTATGGTTTTGTATATATATGTTTAAACTATATTGGCAATATAATATATTTAATACTATTGATAATTATGTCATTGTTATTGATTTGAATTAATCTTTTTTGATATGTAAAAGTTATTATTTTAACGATACAATTCTAATTAAATTGTATTATTTTTGATTTGTAGTATTATAGTTTGTGTAGTATATAATAATATTTTATAATGTCAAGGTAACTAATTTTTTAGGCTATGGTCGCTTGTTATCCAGGACATGGATCTCATTATGTCAAGCATGTAGATAATCCAAACAAAGATGGCCGATGTATAACTGCAATATATTATTTAAATAAAGACTGGGATATAAAAGTAAGTACTCAAATAAAATATTGGTAAACATCCAAAAGTTATATTTAGTATATTTTGTACCAGTTATTTATGTTTTTCAAATAAAATTTTGACTATAAATGTAAAGGTTTGTCCCTTGGTTATATTTAAGTAAATTGCATTTTCATATAATTGCACAATTTTAAATATCCTGTCAATAATTTTTCGCCACATCATATATTCTATTAGTGTATTCAGTTTAAAAGAATACCAGTTCACACATGTCAACTATGCTCTGGCTGAAAATGAGCTTGGTGATCAGTGTCTGGTAGTTATAGCAGATGCACGGACATGATCTGGGTTTTAAATAGGATAAATCAAGGCCTATTTTAGTGTGTAGTTTAAAAATGTAAATGTGTAGTATGAGTTAAAAAAATGTGTAGTGATAAATATGTTTATTATGGCTTATGTTATATTTGCCGTGTAGAAGCAAATCAAAATAAAGATAATGTTTTAGGTGGGTTTCAAATTCAATTTTAAAAATTGTATTTTATTCAAGTATTATAGTAACTATATATGTAGTGTTATAAACAATACATTTACTTAAATTTCTTAATTGTTAAAAAAAAAAATTGCAATACGAAATGTTTTGTAAAATAAGGACTCGAGTAAACTTTGTTAAGGCATTACTTAATGGGTAACTAGGTATACTTGATATCCTATGTATTTCTTTAAGAGTACATTTTGTCAATATGCATAATGATGGAGTGTACTTCCTGATTTTAAAGAATTGCATTTATGTGGCCACAATCACTATATCTACCATATGTTTCAAGATTTTTGATACCAAAATTTTAAGATTTTTATGTATTTTTGTACTATTTGAATGTATATTATATTGCTTGAATGCTTTTAAACAAACAAATAAATTATAAAATGCTAGAATTGATAATCAAATAAATTGTTTGTAAATAAAAATAGCTAATATATTACTAGTATTCTTAAATCAAGTATCTCATACTTTTGGTTTATTGTTATATTATGATTTTAAAAATTGTTTATGTTTATAATCTATGATATAATTTTAGGAAAATGGTGGTTTATTACGAATATTTCCTGAAGGATGGAGTGATCAAGTAGCTGATATAGAACCATTATTTGATCGTATATTATTTTTTTGGTCTGATCGAAGAAATCCTCATGAAGTTCAACCTGCATTTAAAACTAGGTGAAATTCGCAAATATATTTTTTTATAAACTTAATCAACATATTGCATTTTTTGTTTTAGATACGCAATTACTCTTTGGTATTTTGATGGTAATGAGAAAGAAGAGGCGGGAAGATTTCGAGATCCAAGTCAGTCTAATATCTGTTGTTACCAAAATGTTTGTTATTCACAAATTGTCATTATATTTTATTATTTTAATGTTATATTTATATTTTGCAGGCAACTTAAGTAGTATACATGTTCCACAGTCCTGAAAATATCAATTATATCTCATCAACTGATGAATTTGAACTCTTGAAACTCTGTATCAATCTTGTATAAGAATTTATGTTACTTTAATGTGGTCTGTATACTGGAGTTGACTTAGTAATGAGATTAATGTCTTTAATCTATGTATGGTTTAGTCAACTGGAGTAAGTGATTCCTCATTATAATTGTTTTTGGAGTTTAAACAAGTGGCTCAAATCATGTAAACTGCAGGTAGAAATATATGAAAATGACTAAGTTTTTTTTCTTCTTAAATGTTAATATATTTATAAATAATATATATCTATAAATGATAATAATAACAACAATTCTTAAAATTATATTTCATAAATATGACAAATCACAACAAACATTGAAGTTTACAAAGCAGCATAATAAATTAATTGTTATAAGTTCAAATATTTTGTTACCATTGTGTTTTACAATTCAAATTTATTATAATTTTACAAATTTGAATTTATATTAACACATAATATATTACATTTTTGTTTGTTTAATTGTTTATAACTATAAATATCATAAGTGATTGAAGTTTAAAGGATACTGAAAAATATTTTTTACAGAACTGTATTTACTATTTAGTAAACTGTAAAACTATTCATAAGTATACCAAATGCTTAATTACTTTTTGTGATATCTTTTATAGTTATATATCTATTTTATAATAGCGTTCTTCTCATTTGCATTAAATCTATACTTAATTTATGTTTTATTTTCATTCTAGACAAATCTTAACGACTTAACTATTTCCAGTCTTTTATTTAGTACATTTAACGTTTTTATTGTGTTGAATTCTTTAATTAAAATATTTGTTGTACATTTCTCTTTTGTGTGTATGTAAATAAAGACTTTTGTATTTACAATTTAAACAAATATTTTTGCTCAAAATTATGGCTTGAATTTGTTGTATTACATTGGTTCATTTCAGCCCAGATCATTTGGTTAGAATATATCCATGGTTCTGTGGTGTATTTAATTAATAAACACCAGAGTATTAGTCCAACTAATGATAGCACAATCAAACAGCTACGTTTGGGCTCTTGAAATTGCAACATTTCTCGAAAATCGGGGAAACCCATGTGATTGCAAAATTTATGAGCCATAATCGGTGCTATAATGTTTCCAGTGGAGATGAATAACAGTGCGGAATATGCTCCAAATATAGTTGTATACATAAACTGAAACACTTGCATATCAAATATTTGTAATTATTGAGCGAAAGGTCATTTTTCAAAATAGTTTTTTTCACAAACGTATTATTGACATTGATGTGCATGTGTTCTTATTCATAAAGGTTTATCCTTGAAGTAATAAATTAGTATTCACACATACTAAATACATATAAATTATCATTTAAGTTATAATAGTTAACATTATGTAAGTAATCAAATATTATTAATAATTGATAGTTAAATAACTTACCCGACATTAAAAATGCATCTAAACATGGTATACCAGCCTGTATTCTTTCTATCCACTGATTAAAATGAGCTAAACAATTAATATTTAAAGAATAATGGTTGTAATGCATTTGTAAAACGCGACTTTTACCTGCTCCAAAAAATACAGGACAAATGAATACAGCGGTCATTGGCTGGAAACATTGAAGCAAAAGAGGTATAATACAGGCTCTAAAAGTAAATTCTTCAGATATTGGTGCTACTACATAATTTCTAAGCCAAATCAAGTCTGTAAAGTTTGATTTCATGTTTTCAAAACCTGAAAATGAAAATTTGAAACAAATTACACAAGATATTATATAGTATAATGTTCGAAGACTTTTAAAACTTACTGATGACGTTTCGTAGTTGAGAATTTTTAAAAAAAATTAAACATATTGAACCCAAAAACAAAATACATGTTAAGGAAAGCGAGGACGCAGCAGATATAAATATCCCGTCCCATTTCAAACCCAACCAATACCAAATGGGTACCTAAAAATATATAATTTAGATTTTGAGAAAATAAAAATCTAATAATAAGTAAGTCTTACTTTAGTTTTGTCATGAATGAAATACCATGTATACAACGGTGAAAACATTAACATAAACGAAACACTAAGAAATCTTTTCTTTATTGTTGACGGATGATCTCTAAACAGTATTGTGTGAAGAATAAAAGAAACCAATTGCATAAAGTTATATAAACAAATTATAATTGTTATAAACACATACTAAATAGAAAATTACCTCGCTTGTTGGGAATTCCATACATATAAACTGGATACATATATTATAAGATAGTAAAAGACTTTCAAGAACACATTTTGTATAAGAACATTGGTAATTTAATTCTTCTACGTTCATGTTAAACACACAACTACAGTCTTGTCATATTTATTCTGTACGACACTATATATCGAATAATTTGATTGTACACTATTAATCAAAAACAAAGATAATTTTTAATTCAATATATAATTCTGAATATATCTTAAACATATTCATGAACGTAAAAAAAACAATTATGATTTTTGTATTCTTTTGTTTCTTGGTAGTTTTAAGACTATCAAGACTACTATGATTTAAAAAAATCATTTTATGTTATATATTAAATATGTGTGGTATGTGTTTAAATGAATTCCAGATATATAATATAAGGATTTGGTAAAAATATGACATTGAAATATTAAACGTCAATAAAAATGTGTTTGTTATTACATATTATGTTATTACATAATATACTTACAACTATTATTGTTTGAGGGCAAATTATGTCCAAGTATATTAAATTTGTTTCCAGCAAAAAAAGAAACTATTTTTGTTGAGTAGACCGTCCTATTTCTCATCTATTACAAAAATGTATATGAATAATTTAAGGTACTTAAGCAATCTAAATAACAAATAGATAATAAACATGAATTTAAAAGATTTAAATTGATGTATTAATATTTTTAAAAAACAATTAATATTCACAGATTATTAGAGTCTACTAAGCATTAAATATTTAAATCAGAAAAAATAAATTATAAAAACTGTGAATCAAGTGATCCAACTGTATACAGTTTTTTCAATCAATTTTTGTTTACAATTTACATTTTAATCAAAATATATTAAATTAAGTCATATGTTAAATGTTATAAAACCATATACACATGGGTATATTTATCAAATGTTTTTCCTAGGGAGAGTTTTTCAGTTCTGCTATTCAATCATCAAATTGAATAATAATGTTTTTACATGTAATCTTAATTATCAATTATACACATTCAATATATTGGTTGCAGGAAGATATGTTAAAATTCAGTTGTTTTAATGATGCTAAAGGCTTTATAATTTAAATTTGTTAATCATGAAAATCATACAATTACATATACACAATGTGACATGCGATTATTGTAAAATTTACCTTTTAATTGAAATCAAATAGCGCATTAGAATGGGATTTTAGTAGGTAACTTATTATGCTGTACAAGCAACTACAAATTCAACAAGAGGGAGAAACCACCTATTCATTCTTTAATACTCGTGAATCACGATTAATCGATTAAAAAGGGAGGTTTGAAAAAAAATTCAAAACGAAGTTCCGCGACAACGACGACCTCGTCCTAAATAACGAAATGCTAACGTGAAACGAAAACGAGACGTACAAAATACGTATACAGCGTACACAAATGACAGATAACTCATATCTCTCGGTCCGTGATAATGAGGTCCGACGAAATATCAAATAACAGGTTTCGGCCGAGTGTCGGCCGTATCGTACAATTGATAACATGTCCAAAAACAAACGTGATAATGAAAATAAGAAACACCAACGTTTTACGCAACGCCGTGCGCGTCGAGGATAAAAGGCGCAGGTATAGTTTTTAGAGGCCGCGACGACGGGAGCGGAATTTTATTGTCCGCGAACGTAACCGAAACGTTTCGCCCGGCGGCCGTCCCCCTACACGGCACCACGGCGTAATCATATACGTATACGTGAACGTAGCGCGGTGTAAAACGCCTCAACGACGTACGGCCCGTCGGTGATCGCGAGTCTATTGTCCGGAACGTCACGTGACCGGTTCCGGGACGCGGCATTGGTTCGAGGGCGTCCCCTCCCTGCACCCTCACCGCACGCGGTACTAACCCGACGACGATCCACGTCCGTGTATTATTTTTATTTTTCATTAATGGTCGTCGTCCGTCGTCGTCGTCGTCGTTTCGTCGTCGTCGTCGTCGTTCGCCGAGGGTCGCGACGTGTGGGTGTGTGTGTGTGTGTGTGTATACGTGCGAGCGTGCGTGCGTGCGTCCGCGTTTGTGGCGACCGTCTGCGGGTAACTGCGGGTTAGGGAACGGGCCTGGTAGCGGTGGTGGTAATAGTAAGTAATAGTACCGAGCGGCGAGACCGTGTACGCGGTGCGTGTGTGTGTGCGCGTGCGTGTGTGCATGTGCGTTAGTGTGCGTGTGCGTGTGCGTGTGTGTGTGTGTAGCGCTGTGTGCGTGCGAGAGAGTCGAGAGAGGAAAAATGTCCGTAGCGATGTCGTCGTTCATGACCGGCAGCAGCTGCCTTCCTTTCTTTTGTCTCGTCGCCGCCGACTAGACCGTGTGTGTGTGTGTGTGTGTGTGTGTGTGTGTGTGTGTGTGTGTGTGTGGCGTGAGCCGTGTGCGTGCGTGTGTGTTTCGTGCGCGCGCTGTCGAAAGCGGATCGTGTGTGTGGTGCGCGCGCGCGCGCGCGTGTGTGTGTGCGTCTGTGAGCGCTCGACCGCCGCCGCCGTGTAGTCGTCGTCGTGTTCGCGTTTACGCACAAACAGTATACACACACATATACGTACACGTACGTGATGCGCGTTGTGTACGTCTACGGTATACATTTTTATTTATAAATATTAAATAATATTATTATTATTATTATTATTATTATCATCATCGTTGTTCGGAGATCGCCTGCGACAGTCGGTGTACGGCGTGTGTGTGTGTGTGCGTCTGTATATATTTGACTATTGTATACGTGTGCGCGCGCGCAGTGTCCGTATGTGTCCGTCGTAGGTATTTCGTACGCGTACGGTAATAATAATAATAATAATAATAATAATAATAATAACAAATAATATCTAATTAATCAATTCGTGATATTCGTAATTTTTTTTTTTTTTGTTCGTTTTTAATCCGAAATTCGTATATATCTAGTTTAAAAATTTACCCGACCAGTTTTAAAAATTGTACGAAAAACCTCCTCGAAGAAAATGCCGAGCGCATCGTTCAGCTCGACCCGTTCGTACACGCGGAGGACGAGGAGAAAAGGCACCAACCGTTTACCGATACCGTCCAGGACGTCCAATTCTGGTGAGTTTAGTTCGCACGCCACTGTACGCGCGTAACCCTTCGCTTGTTCGGAACACCCTCGGCAGAGGCCCGAACGTCCCTCGTGCTTGCCCCTCTCTCCCTGTTTGGCCGCCCGGCTCTCCAACGGCATTGAGCTGGCCGAGACATGCGATCGCTTTCAAGGTAAAACGTGTGCGCGACTTTCTGAATCGATAAACGGAGCTCCGTGCGGCGCCGTCTTCGTTCCGCTACTTGGCGACGACGACGCCGCCGCCGCCGACGACGAGGACGAGATTTCGGCTCGAATTTTTGGGTGCCCCTTTCGCCGGCGCCGGTGGCACGTCCGTCCAGGCGCGTCACTGCAGACGATCTTTTTTTTACTGTAGACTCCGTGTGACCAAAGATGCTAATGTCAAACTGTCGTCGGGGCGATGTACGTCTTCTTAGCGATTGCCGTCGTACACTTCGCCGACAATACCTTTGTACTGGTGCTAACGACAGATTAATCGTCTTATCGTCTTATTCGGGTGACGCTGAAACATTATTGTAAATTTCGTTTTGACCTTCTTAATATTATTTTTTTTTTGCCCATTAACCTTGAAGAGAAATACCTTCGTATTTTGACAATGATTACGTTTTCTTGAAATGGGAAAAACTAGTCGTTCATGTAGGTTCCAAAGAGGGCTCTAGGATTTCATTTTTGTTTTGACTAATTATAACACAATTTATTTAATTTTCTGAAGTCATTTTTTGGAATCTACAAACGATTATATACATTATATCTGTAATATTAAGAGGCTTCAGTGTCATAGATAACCATAAACCATAGTAGGCTCATTAAGTACTTCATTATAATAATTGTAAAACCTAGTAAAACAAACATTTCAATCAAATAAATTATACAGAAAATAATACATATCAATTTTAACATAATCGTGTAATCATCCAATGTCTCATTGGCGCAACAATATGTTCAGTCATGACGATAAGAAATTAGCTGATTTAGAATTGCAAATAAAAAATACCAAAAGTCACAATCGTCCTTAAAAAAAATATACAAATATAACATTAATGTTTAATTTGATATATAGTTTATGAATTATTGTAGTAACAAAAACTTATTAAAACTGTTATTGGCACAATATCTTTTTCTTAGGAATTTTTGGGAGCATGGTCTTCTGAGTCTCTATCTTTAAGCCGTCACTGGTAGGTTCAATGTGTAGTTTTCTCAAACAAATTTTCAATTAGATTTCCATTGAAATAATTTGTCATTATTTTTAACAAAGCACTCTTACCTACATAAAGATGTAATTTGCTTATGAGTCTTTAATATTGTAATTTAGGGTTTCACTTTTCTCCATTCCATAATACATATTAATGTTTATTAGACTTTGAGCCTACCGTTTTCTAATTGAGAATATTGAGAAAATATTTAAAATCAATGTATGTAGGTATTTATGTTTATAAATTTGTTGGTTGATATCTACATATTTATGATTTAATTGATTAGGTAGGTTATAAATACAAATAATTTGAGTAAAACATTAAAAAACTATTAGGCATATGTATTTTCTTACATATTGTCAGATGGTTGTATCAGGAGACCTTGTTGCAAATAATAAACGTTTAAAATCAAATTATATAAAGTATTATTCAACTCTAGTAAACATACATAAAAGACATATTAGGTTGGATTATTTATTTCGAGATTTAATATAGAAAAAGAAATCAACTAAATTAATAATAAATTATTTTTGCATGAGTTAGGGCCTTGAAACATTAATTTAATTCAAAGCATTGAAGCGTTGAATTAAATACTTGTATTTAATCACAACTAGGTAGGTAGGCATGTAATTGTACATGGAACATATTTTATTTTAAAAGGTTAGGTACTTGCCCATACAGGTGCGGTACATTTTTAGCCTTACATTTTAAATTAGCAATTATGTATTTATACAACGAAATAATGGTACTTAGAATTTTTTTTTTAATAATTTTGTTTAAAATTTTTGATGAAAATTACCAATTAGTTATAATGTATATAACATATTTTAATACATTATGTAATCCTAACATAAAATGTTCAAAATATCATTATGACCTACCCACTTAACAATTTTAATTTATAATAAAATAAGCCTTCATTTTTAATATGTAAAATAATCATTTTATGTCATTACGAAATAAACTTTTATATTTTGCATTGAAACATTTCAAACCTTGTCCATATGCTAAAATCACAATTGTACCTATCCTCAATTTTTTGTTTTAATTATCTTAAAAAATGTCCTAAATTTTTATTAACTTCATCATTCAAAAAATAAATAAAAAAGCAAGCTAAATCATTTAAAAAAAAATCATCTATTAAAATTAAAATTTTTAATACCCACACATCTATTACAATAATATTATTTAAGCATATATTAATATTATTTCACTTTAATATAAAGTGAAACTTGAAATGCTTACATAGTAAACAAAAGGTTTGTCAATCTTAAAATTTAATTTCATATGGTTACTGTATTTATATTTAAATTAGTAATAAATTATATCAATTATTTTAGCTGTAAAGTTTTAAAGTTTTGTTTTATTCACTCAATATTATTATTATTATTAGAAATGGGTCTAAACCTTGTTTTTGGAACACAAGTGCCCGCTTGAATCTTAGCTTTTTCCTTATAGAAACTTCAAAATATACACATTTTTAAAGAATATCGATAATCCAATAATTAGAACGGTAAACAACTGTTTTAAACTTATTTTAAACTATAATAATTTATATTTATATAAGATAATATATATCATAGGTAATATTATTTTTAAGTTTATAATAATGTCACAGTGGCATATTTATAGTGGTGATGAGGATAATATATATATATTCTTCTAAGACATGTAATTGGTTTTAATGTGCATTGTAAAATGATTACATTTTTCTTAAAAATAAATAGGTAAATGTTATTATATATATATATATAATTTTTGTGATTTGGGTTTCAAACATTTTGTGTAGGTAAATGTTATTATAATTAAGTTAAGTCGAGTATACGTCGAGTATAGATAAAATTGGACATAAACATTTTATTGTGAGTATATTTAATTTTATACACAAAATGTTAAAAATATTATAAAATATTGGTACAATATAACATTTAAGTACAGGGATTATTTTAAGAACTTTTCTCAACCGTTTATATTTTTTTCGTTCATTTGCTATATTTTAATACATATTCAAAAATGTCTAATTGTGTGAAATATATTCAATATGTGTTTTAAAATTTGGTCTATATAAAGTATACAAGTAGACAGTAGATCTTTCTTACAAATACAGTTGTTGTTTTATTTTCCCATTGTAATTAGATAAATATTTGTATTAATAAATATTCTAAAAGTATATCCCACAAAAAAGTCATAAATATGGCAATGCTACATGGTCTATATCAGAATCTTTGTGTAGTATAAAGCCACAAAAGTACAAAACCATAAGTTGTGGTTAATGATAAATGAACAATTAGTTATAACAAATCAATAGTTTTAAGTTTTAAACTGAAATAGTTCACTTTTTTTCATTTAGAGTTCAAAATTTGAATAGTTTTACTCATTTTAGTTATAATTATTATTAATTTTTTTTTTTCTTAGGTGGAGTCGTAGAAGCTGGGGTCACATGTGAACCATTAGTGGCTGCAAGTGGTAGTTATGCAACTCCAGGAGGAGCTAGCACTAGTACTAGCTTCCAACACGTGCCGCCTTATGATTTACGTGGCCGAAAATCACCTTTACACTTACATGATGCTAGTACAGCTGGATTTAATGCTACTGCACCAGTTCACCCAACTGCCACACGTCCTACATCGCCTACAGCATCAGCTACTGCATCGGTATTGCAGTCAGCGGCTACACCACCTTTGTCTCAACCTGCTCGTAAACGGCTCAGGCGGAATACTTCGTGTACAATTACCAGCTCTGACAGTAAGTTTGATTTGTTTTAATTAGTATGTAAAATAATACATTTTTGTTAAAATAATCTGAATAATTAAGGCAATCTAAAATAGAATTTATATCTTATTAGTATTTAAAGATTATTCAGGTAGTTATTGTTTAATAAACACCGTGCCCCATCCTATTATCGAAACCAATCTTTCTTTAATTTTATTTTTAATGTTTTACATTACCATGTATGGCTGTTGATTTAGTTCCTGTCTATACTCTACATATTGAATACATACATTATTTTTATAGAATCTTATTAATACTTTATTTAAAATATAAATATTTTTCTTAATTTTTAACACAACAGTGTAATTAAATGTAATTTTTTTCTGATGTTTATTGAAATTGGTTATTTTGTTTCATAATTAAACATTATATGAGAGCAATATGAAAGAGTGTACCCTGGCATACAGTTGCCAACAAACAAATATAAACTATCCATATTATTTATTTAGATTGGTCTAAACATTGGAGAAGGTCCAATGCAAGTATTTTAATTATGTGTTTCTATAAAATAAATTAACTTGAGATATTTCCATTTGTATGCCCACACTTATACATAATCTATTTATTATAAGTATTTTTAAAATTGTTTTATGTTAATAGTCTTAAACTTTTTTCATATAATTCTTTTTTATTAGCCTTTAGTTAATTTCTAAAAATATTAATAATTAATCTAACTTTCAATACAATTTTTTAGTATTGTTACTTGAATAAATTAATTAATTTAATCATTTATTTCTTCAAAGAAGATAATGTATATCTCCACATATATTTTAATAATAATTTTAAACATAGATCAATTGAAGTAACCCATAATGTTTTGCTTTAATCAGCATCTTCATATAAGAATTCCAACCATTAAAATGCCTACACATTATTGATTATGCACAGTTTTAAGATTAGCCTTTTTGTTATGATTTATTGTTGTACATTTAAATTCATTAATGATAATAAATGTCTAGCCAATTTAATTGAGTTAATAAATTGTAATCAAATATAATAGAGCACTTGTGATTGTTTTATACTTAAATGTATAAATTTAAGTAATAATTTGTATATTATATACCTACTTATTCAAACATTATTAATTTTAGGTTCAAATTCAGCCGCTCATTATTTGCAATGTGAACTGCCAGATGAGGTTATGTTGACCATATTCAGTTACTTATATGAACAAGACCTATGTAGAATATCTCAAGTTTGTAAACGATTTCAAGGAATAGCTAATGATAATAATTTATGGAAAAGATTATATCAAAGTGTATTCGAGTATGACACACCACTATTCCACACAGAAAATTGTCGTTTCGATTTTATTCCATTTGATGAAAGTGAACATCACAATCCATGGAAAGAAAGTTTTAGGCAACTTAAAAAACGGTGTTTACATGTACGACATCATTATAATGGTACTGCTAAAGATCCAGTTAGGCGGATGCCTCATTTCGACACGGTTCAAGCCGCTTTAGATCATGCTGATGAACATTTAAACGGCGGTGCAAAGATATTTTTACACTCGGGCACTTATCGAGGAGAATTTTTGGTGATAGATTCGGATGTTACAATAATTGGAGCTGCTCCTGGAATGGTTGCTGATTCAGTGATTCTTGAAAGGGAAACTGAGTCGACCGTAATGTTTGTCGAGGGTGCCAAAAATGCCTACTTAGGATATGTCACATTAAAATTTACTCCAAATGTTACTTCCACTGTACCACATCATAAACATTTTTGTTTGGAAGTTGGTGAAAATTGTTCTCCTACAATCGATCACTGTTTTATCAGAAGCTCATCAGTTGTGGGTGCTGCTGTGTGTGTAAGTGGGGCTGGTGCAAATCCCAGGATACACCATTGTGATGTTAGCGACTGTGAAAATGTTGGTATATATGTTACCGACCATGCTCAGGGTACATTCGAAGACAACGAAATTTGTCGAAATGCTTTAGCCGGCGTTTGGGTAAAAAATCATGCTAACCCTGTGATGCGTCGCAACCATATACATCATGGAAGAGATGTTGGCATTTTTACATTCGATAATGGATTGGTAATTATAAATTTCAAGAAAAAATTTAATACTTTGGATCGGCTATATTATCTTGTTTATGATATTTAATATATTATTATTACTTTTGTTTTTGTAGGGATTTTTTGAAGCTAATGATATTCACAACAATCGCATTGCTGGTTTTGAAGTAAAAGCGGGAGCAAATCCATCTGTCGTGCAATGTGAAATTCATCATGGTCAAACGGGAGGCATCTATGTTCACGAGAATGGTCTTGGTCAGTTCATCGATAATCGAATTCATAGCAACAATTTTGCTGGTGTTTGGATCACTTCTAACAGCAATCCAACAATACGACGCAATGACATTTATAATGGACACCAAGGCGGAGTATATATATTCGGCGAAGGACGAGGACTTATTGAACATAACAATATTTACGGTCAGTATCAGCGTTTTTAAAAGTATTTTTCAAATTTTAATATTTATTTAATTATTTTCTCAGGTAATGCGTTGGCTGGTATTCAAATCCGTACCAACAGTGATCCAATTGTTAGGCATAACAAAATTCATCATGGTCAACATGGCGGAATATATGTACACGAAAAAGGCGCAGGACTTGTTGAAGAAAATGAAGTATATGCAAACACATTAGCTGGCGTTTGGATTACTACGGGTAGTACTCCAGTCTTACGCCGTAATCGAATACATTCTGGCAAACAAGTGGGTGTATATTTCTATGATAATGGACATGGGAAACTTGAGGACAATGATATATTTAATCACTTATATTCTGGCGTGCAAATAAGGTGAGTATTTATTAGTAATTTTCAAATGAACAAATATGAATTAATTAATAAATAAAGTAAACTCTAATATTGTATTCTTAAAAACTATTTGTTTTTTATTTTGTTGCAAATTGTAATGTTCATATTTGTAAATATATTAAAAACACTTATTTGTACATTTATTAATAATAATTTTGTTATTTTTTTTTTAGAACTGGTAGTAATCCAATTATTAAAGGTAATAAAATTTGGGGAGGACAGAATGGCGGAGTCTTGGTGTACAATGGTGGATTAGGAGTGTTAGAACAAAATGAAATATTTGATAATGCAATGGCTGGTGTTTGGATCAAAACTGACTCCAATCCTACACTCAAACGAAATAAGATTTATGATGGTAGAGATGGTGGAATTTGTATATTCAATGGCGGGAAAGGTAAGATATTTGTTTTTCCCTATTTTTAAAAGAAGAAAAATTTAAATCTTCAAATTGTTATTTATTTGATTGTCTTTATTATTATATTAAATATAATAGTGTATCTTTTATTCATCAATCATTTTTATTTATTTTCTTAAGTATTCGGGTTACTTTGTGGCTGAGTGAACTGTAAATTTAAATGATAGTAGATCTTTAAAAGTCCCAGACATTATTTAGTTAACATCAGGTTATTAAGCAAATCCTTTTTTAATTACAACATTATCTTATCAATTGGAGACTTCATTTGCTTATTAGAAAATATCTATGTTATTCCTGTCTTCTATATAAATTTAGTTTATATAGTATGTAATTAATAGAATCATTGCCATTCCATTAAATTCAACGGGTGTCAAAAAATCAATATTATATAATATATTTAAAAAATAAAATAAAAATATGTTGACATTGAATCCTTGTCATTTCAGTTTTGTTATTTATAAATTATAATTAATAAGTAATTCTATAATTTTAGGTAATTTGGAAGAAAATGAAATCTTTAGGAATGCTCAAGCTGGTGTCCTAATATCAACACAAAGCCATCCTACATTAAGGCGTAATAGGATATTTGATGGTTTAGCTGCTGGTGTTGAAATCACTAATAACGCAACAGCCACATTAGATAGTAATCAGATATTTAATAACCGATTTGGTGGTCTCTGTTTAGCTAGTGGTGTACAACCAATTGTTAGATGTAAGTTTATTGATGAATTATTTGTATATTATTGGATAACGATAACAATCGAGTTTATTTTTCAGGTAATAAAATTTATAGTAACCAGGATGCTGTTGAAAAAGCAGTGTGTAATGGTCAATGTTTGTACAAAATTTCCTCATATACGTCATTCCCAATGCACGATTTTTACCGTTGTCAAACTTGCAACACGACTGATAGAAATGCAATTTGTGTCAATTGTATTAAAACGTGTCATGCCGGACACGATGTTGAATTCATCAGGCATGACAGGTATGTTAAATATAAGCTAATATTTTTAATTTTTTAGGTAAATAATTTTTAACTACAATTAATTTATATATATTTATATTCACAAAAATAATCAATTAATGTCTCCAATTTTTTTAATTTACCAGAAATATGTTACAAAATTGTATTTTCTATGTGTTCTTATTTGGAATGTAATTATTATTAAAGATTTTTTTACATACAAATTAAAATTATTTTCCTTGTTATTGTCAGCATTTTAATTTAGTATGAAAAAAATGGGTTTTAATATGACATGTTAGTTTCTGTTTTCAATAAATAATATAAAAAGGGTAAATATTTTTTTTTTAATTTAAATTTAATGAGAAATATTAAATTTCTTTATTAAATGTAAATGTTAAAAATACTATACAAATAACAAAACAATTTAATAATGTTATTTGTTTAAAATAAACACACCATAATAGATATATGTTTGATCAATTAATGTCAATGTATTGTATTTTAGATTCTTTTGTGATTGTGGAGCTGGCACATTAAACAACCAATGTCAGTTACAAGGTGAGCCAACGCAGGACACAGGATACACTGTATGATTCTGCAGCGCCTATTGAATCACACACATTAATGGTGAATTAAAATATAATCAAGAAAAAACTCGAAATACTTTTATACTGTTAAGTTAAACGAAAAAAAAATATAAATGTATAGAATATACATATATATTCGATTTTTTTTTTAAATTGCTAGTAAATAATAACTTGATGGTAAATACTATCTAAAGATAAAACTATTGTTTATGGTATAGGACGTATTACTTTACCTTACAATGTAAATGTCTTCATTCCTTTTGTTCTTCTACTTAACAAACAAACTTTTTAAAGCTTGAGTAATATAATTATTATCCAACTTATCATCACTGATTTATTGTGTATTATTTTGGATGTATTTTTTGACTGTGAAAAAATGTGATTTATCGTTTTCGACATGTTAATTAATTGGAAGCCGTTCCAAATTAAAATAAATTATTAACTCGGCTGACCTCATTTTTGATAGGTGATTTTTTTTTTTTTTAATGTAAAATTTTACTTTATTATTATTATTATTGTGTGTGTCTGTTCATAATATTTACTGATATCAGATTACCTGAACATTACCTACCATTAGGCTTAAAATTAAATTATGGTATTAATCTGTCAAGTTTGTTCATAAATTAACAAAATTAGGATTTAATTAAAAATTTGAATTTTCAATATGAAAATATTATATTACATGTATATTTGATATTTGCATACTATCTCGGTTTAATTTATTACATGTAATTAATATTAGCGTGTGTACTTTTTATAAATGTGCAATATATTTATTATTATTATATATAATTTTTTCCTTATATATATATATATAAATTATCTTTTTTTCATCATTTTAGACAATTATCATGTATTAGTTGTAAGGACATTTTGTGTATAAATTATTTCCACATAACACATAAGCTTTAATTGTATCGGGAATAGTATGAGCGTTCAATGCCGTTTATATTTAATTTTAGGTATATTTGCAACTCGACATCAAAAATAATTTTTGTAAATAGAGTTTAACATAATTGAAAACATTTCTATTTGTTAATTTGTATTTGTTTGTTTTTTTTTATATAGACTTAAATTTACATATTTTCAAAAGAATATCAAAACAAATTCATCTAACATTTTTTTTTTTTTATATATATACATACATACATTATTATATATATTTATATATGAAATGTAATAATCAAATAAACAGCACTCGAAGAAAAAGAAAGAAAAAACGTTACCATATTCTTAAAATAAATATTTCTTCTGTCTTTTCATTGCTCAAAGAAAAAAAAAGAATGTTATAAATGATAAGGCACTTAACAATTACTACCATCTTTAAATCACAGGCGCCCGTGTGCAATTTTTTTTTTAGTGTTTAGTGTTGTTGTTTACGTGTTTGCTTGATGTTTAACATTTTATTGTAATGCATTTAGTTAACAAAAATTTGTACATATATATATATACACACATATATATATATATTTTTTTTTTTTGTAATTCATTTTTGTTCTTTCTTTTTTTTTTATGCTGTGTTGTGCCATAAAATACTAATTTGTACAGGAAAAAACTCCAAACACTCGACAATTTCTTTTTTAAATTTAAAATTTGCTGTTTTTATTAATTACATCAATTTTTTTGTTTTTTCTATACTTCAAACGTATTTAAGGTTGTGATTTAATTTCAATTTAACATATGATGATTAATAAAACTAGTTTGAAAATAATTCAATATTTTTCCTGACCATTATTGAATGTTTGTCTTTCTTCCAAAACGTAGTGAATTGTCATTAATGTTTCTGTAATGTAACAGTATAATATAGGCCAATAAAATGATAAAAGACAGCTGAACGTAATACATTGTGCCTGCAGCAAGAGGTTTGCGTAAAGGCCGACATTCGTCGTTTGATGATTGTACCATGGCCGATTATATTGCTAGGTCACCCGGTGGTACTGGTTGAGGCGAGCAGATAAAACTACGAGTCTGTCACCCGACCGTGGCCCCAGCATCTCGGACAATGTTTGAGTGTTGATGTTGCGGTCTGATGGCCGGTGCTATTTTAACTATTAGTCTGTCACTCAGGTGTTTGTTTATAAACTGCTGGTAAGTGTGTAATAATTAGAGATTGCAAGTTTTTTGTGGACATCGATATATATCTCTTTCAAATCACCAATGCTAACAATATCGAAAGATTAAATAAAAATTGTATTTAATAATTTTATTATTATAAAATTATTAAATCAATTTGTTTTGCCAATTCATCCAATACTTCATCTGCCAACTATGGCAGGGGCGAACTAGTTTTATCCATTAATTTTATAATATAAAAATTCTACCAAAAGGAATGTTTCGATTGTTACAGTCATATCTTGTTTCCGATAGCAACTAGTACCTAGTTGGTACTTTAGAGAGGCCATCTTTCGATTTTCTCAGAAGCGCCTAGAAAAAACTGCATAGGAACACTTAAGGAAGTTGTAAATTTTTTACAATATCCAATGGAGCAGGTCAGGGTTTTAATGAACTATACAATATCTTGCGTGAGTGCTAAGCAGACATGGCTTCTTAAATTCTGTGAAACACGTCGCATAGAGCATTTGGATTCTCTCAGTTTATTTTATGATGCATGCGAATATATTTGTTCGTCGTTGGAGGATTTGGATGAAAAAACTATTAACTTTCACGGAGTGAAACCTCACACCCTGCTGGATAATATAGAAATATATCAATTAAGTGAAAACCATTGTTGTGAAACAGCTGCAGCTGTAAGCGAGCAGTTAATTGTTTCTATCATCATAAAAAAAAAATTGATACCAAAATTTGTGAACAGTTTTATCAGACTATTGTAAACAAAAATGATCTACATTAATATAATTTTTTTATTATTATTTATAAACACGTAATAAACAGCATACCGTAAAAACTAATACATAACAACAAAAAGGTCATGGGTGCCATGGTCGGACTGGCCCAGACCGCCGGTACAGATTTGCGGACGAGGCCGCGGTCAAATCATAGTCATCGGAGGCCTTTTCTTACACCCGTCAATACTAGTTTAAAAAAAATAAAATAAATAATAATAATAATGATTATTATTATTACTAATGTTATTATTTGTTGAAATATACAAATCATTAGCCTACACGCGCACGTAAGAATGGGTTAGACGAATTGTACCGCGCTGCTACCCGACCCTTAGATTAGTTGGTGGTCAATGTCCTCCCGACCTGTTGTGATCAAACTAGTATGTACCGAGAAAAAGGGGAGCTGGATTTTTTAATAATAATTAGAAGATTGGCCAATTAGTGAAAAAAATGATCATCTTTTTTTTTTTTGATTTGTTTATTAACTTTTTGGTCACATTTTGTTTCCATAACATGTACTATTTGGTTTCGGTAAAAAGCCATTATTAGGAAACGAAAACCGTTCCGTAGGTCTCCGTTCAATTTTAATTATTTCAAATTCGTTCAATCGATCATTCGGCACGTAAGTCGACTCCGAGCACGCGCAACGCAACTTGTATTTTTTTTATAAAACAAGCAAGGCTTGAAACAGAGGTCTGCAACTCACTTCGGACCGCACACATCGTACTACTCGACATACAAGCAACATCCAAACAACTGACTCCGCCCAACTGACTCCAGTCATAGCTCTATGAAAAAATGTACTTTATAAAATATTGAGTTTAGTGGGTAAAACGTAATAATTATTGTTCAAGGAAAACAATTTAAAAAAAAAAACAGAAATTATTTTACGACGAAACGAAAATGCATCCAAACCATACGTAATCGTGGTTCGTAAAAAAATAAAAACCGCATACATTTTGTTTAAAACAACTGATAAACTTAAAAATGGATGATAATTGTGCGCGACGCGTAAATGTTGAAACACACACAAGTCGTTTGGACCGGAAAGGTTAGGTCGATTCAAAATGTTGTCGTCGACACGCGCGGTTGTTTTTTAATTCGATGAAAAAAAAAACAAAAATCGACGGCCAAAAAGTGAGAACCCTGTTCGTCGTCCGAAACAATGGGCACGCGGTCACATTGTTTGCCGCGCGGTCCGGGCAAATCGATTAAAAACGATGACCGCGGATGTTTGTTCCGTGTAGATTTACTAGCGCGAGCCAACGCGAAACCGAACAATCGCAACCGTCGCGACGGCCCGGACCGCTGGGAAACCCACGGCACGAACGGTTAGCCTTCGTTCACGCCTGCCCCCCAACGTCACGCCGGGCCGCGTTTCCCAAAGGTATTTAAAGCGCACGGCGACCGTGCACCGGCGATCCAGTCGTGGCGCATCATCATGCACTTCAAAGTCACTTGCTGCGCGTGGCTATTGGCGTTGTTCGCGAACCGGGCCGTAAGTACGCGGTGTCGCGGAGTCTTCCCGTTCGCGTTTCGCTCAAAACACAAACCGACGCTCGACCGTTTGACGCCGTGCAGTTTTTGACGTGGCGTTCGATCGCGGCAACGACTACACGCAGGGACGTACACAGGGGGGTGTTTTGGGTGTTCAAACACCCCCCCCCCCAAAATGTTTGGTTATTTACTTATTCAATTTTAACATTATATCGTACAGATTATGTTATATTATTAGACAGGTTTAATACTACATTATATTTGTGGACCACTCACTGGCTAAAGCAATATGAAAATTCGTATACTCATTAAAATAAAAAAGTTCTAACTTTCAATTAATGATTTTCAAAATCACCCCCCAAAACTTTTTTCTGTGTACGTCCCTGACGACACGGCGTCCACGCGAGTCGCTGTTTTCGTGTACGATCGAATGTGTACCGCAGGTGTGCCAGGGAAACAATGGACACGGCGGCGGAGGCGGACCAGGCGGACCAGGCGGCGGAGGCGGACCAGGCGGACCAGCCGGACAAGGCGGACCAGGCGGACAGAGCGGACAAGGCGGACAGAGCGGACAAGGCGGACAAGGCGGTGGTAGTGGACAAGGCGGACAAGGCGGTGGTGGCGGACAGGGCGGACAGAGCGGACAAGGCGGACAAGGCGGACAGGGCGGACAAGGCGGTGGTAGCGGTAGACCCGGCGAAACGGCGTTTACCATCAACGGGATGAACATGAACGGTATGCAGTTACCGTTCCCATTTTTCCCGCCGTTCGTTTGCGACGTCGAATGTCTACCGTTGCACGTGCAGATAGTCCAACAACAAATGCCCGCGCCGACGCCGGTACAGGCGACGAGTAAGTGATCCGGAACGGAAATTCTCGTAATGCAAATGTCGAAGAGACCCGGTCGCGGTTCTTGGGTTCGGACGATTTGAACGCGGTCCGTCGGTACTTTCCCGGGGTGTAATACACTCTACACTTTTTAAGCGATTTCGTTTACGCGTTGTACACTTTACCGAAATGTTCGAAAAGTTCTTTGGTGATGAGCCGAGTCTCGGCGGGTATTGAAAACCCCCGAACGGTCTCGCGAAACGAACCGGGACGCGGCGAAAACCGTCGGGGCCCCACGGTTCACGTCTGTCGAGATTTTCGCGGCGACTCTAACCTAACCTAACCTAACCGTCCGAATCCCGTCGCGGCCGTGTTTTAAAAACGTGACCCCGACGCCGTTTCAGCCGCTCGGCCGCCACCGCCGCCGATGACACAAGCGCCGCCGCCGGCGACACAAGCGCCGCCGCCGAAAATGACGACGTCGCCTACGTACAACGCGCAACAGGTGTTGGTCGTGTATCCGAACTGGTGAGCACGTCCGACCGACTTCGTCAGTTTCGCCCGTTTTACGTGGTCCGCCCGTCGTTTCCCCAGGTGTCAGGGCTGGTGCAGATTCTTCTACAAACAGCCGGCGCAACCGGTGTACTATCAGCAGCCCAACTGCATTCTGTTTTCGTGGATGAACGTGGGCATGGGAACCGCGACGCAGTTCTGATCGCGGACCGCCGCTGACTCTCTTAGCCAGCGTTTTTTATTTATTGATCGCAGTTATTATTGTAATGATAATAATAATAATAATAATAAACGATTTTAATTGTTTTATATTGTTTTTAATATTATAATCAATTTTTTTTTTTGTTTTTGTTTTAAATCATTTTTACACATTACTATTTACGAGAACAATCGAATGATATGAATCCTTAAATCGTAAGAGCAATTCGTGTCTATATACAAAATAAATATGTTTGTATATATATATATCAATAAATAATATATTTCACTAGGTAATTATATCGATTAATACTAACGAGATATTGATTATAATAATTGTATTTATTAATTGTTTTCTTAAAAAAAAAAGGACAGACGGTGAGATGTCACGTGAAAATTTTCTTAACTAAACCAATGAAAATAAATTAACAATTAGTATTTATATAATATTGTAGTCAACACCAAATAGTTTTACTTATAAAAACTAATTATAAGTAGAATAGGTAATTAAAAAATAATAATAATAATAATAATAAAAATATCGAACAAACAAATATCAGAACGAGAAAAAAAAAATTAACAATATTTATTATTTTCGAAAAAGTTTTGATTTGATTCCACAAAATAAAAATCAACTGCCTAAGGTATAACAATAATAAGCGAGTGAAACTTAATAGAATAGTTAAAAAAAAAAAAAATGTAGAATATTTACACTAAACGATTTGTTTGTTTTTTGTTTTTTTTGTTTCATATACATATTATTTTTGGTGCAATTGGGTAGGCTTATTATATATATTTATATATATATATATTAGTACGCTCGTTAACGGTTCGCCGTCCGTTATCGAGCCATATCGTAGCGATTGTGATGGTCGGCATCATTTAATAATATCGGCAAGTTTCGACACGGTACGTTCCGGAAAACTCGCGTGTTCGGACGGTCGCGGTTGTATACTGAACTGAAGCGCGCGGAATGCCGGCGACCACAACAAACAAACGTCAGTTGCCGTCGATGGCGACGACGACGACGACGATTAATGATAACGGCCGTGGAACGTTTTTTTTTTTTTTTTATTATTTTATTATTTTTCAAACCTACTTTTATCTAGTGTACGATTCCGTTAAAACTACGCGATATTATATAAATAAACGTATTTAAAAATTACAAAAAATTATAGTAGAATACGTGGTAATCATTTACACTAATAATTATTACAATAATATAATAATAATAATAATCATAATAATAATAAATAAAAGGTTTGGAAACCAAACGGATCGTATCGTCATGTCGGATCGAAGAATACGTGCACCTCCTGTCGTTATCAAAACTATTTAATGCACATAAAACACATCTTCGAAACATAAGTTTTCCCGATTTTTTTTTTTATAAATTTTTTTTTTATATAGATATTAGTCTCTTATTATCTAGATCTATTAGTTAAATGATATAAATCGGGTCGATCCGTTTGGTTCCTCAACCTTTCGAATAACACTATAAGTCTTATTTTAACAGGTCTCAAATGGTTCCCAGTGGTTTTTCGGTTCGAACATGCGTTTATATTATAAAATATTACTTTTTTTAATTTTTTTTTTTTATAAGTGAAAAAACTTTCCCAAGACTAGAGACCGTGATAGACTAGAAAAAAATATTAACATTATGGAACTAAGAAATTGTTGACGCTGCAGTTAAAGATGTGACAGTCTTTCTAGTAATTTTATATTGTTTTAGTTGAAGTCTGTTTTTTCACACTGACATTAAATTTAAACAAAATATTTAGTTATTATAAAGAAACTATACGATCACAAAAGAATAGGACCACTCGAGTGATACAAATCAAACAATTTTTGGGATGCATATTAAAGTCTAAAAAATTGCACATTCTTTATATTTATATATGTAATATATAATTTTATAATAATATATGTATATGTATAATAAATATTTACAAACGGTGTATACAAAACTTTATAAAAAAATTAACTATGTCATTATCTGTTACTCACGCAGGCTGTGGTAACATTTCGTTGGCTTAATCTCTAAAATTCGTTGTTCCATGACTTCTCTTCCTTAACACTGATCGCTTCTTGTTCGTGTTCACCATCTGATTCTTGTTTCACGGAACTCGCCTCTGAAGGTGTAGATCTGCCAGACTTGTCCTCGTCGTTCATATCTGAAGGTTCTACTCGTACGGTCTCCGACCTTCTTCTTTCGTTACAGCCATCGGCCGCTTGCATGACGCAAACTCCGTTTATGATGACTTCGGATTGTTGTTGCTGTTGTTTCTGTTCAGATTGCAACCAATCCGGATTGACCCATTGCGGAGCAGCTGGTTTTCTGCGAGAACTCCCAACTACAGGTACGGCAGGGGTTTCTTCTTGTGTCTCGGACTCGTCCGATCGGCTGTCATCGTCGTCAAAGTCAGTGTCCAATTCATGTTTTACGCTCAAATCTAATCCAGACATTTGTTCGTCCACCGTAGCTGAAGACGATGAAGTCAACATCGGTATGAAGGAAGAGAGATCGGTGCCATGTTGTAAGTAAGGGTTTCCAGAATTAAAAGGAATTGGTAAGCCACCGAAACCGAGTCGATGACTCAGGAGGATTCTAAACTGAATCGGATCGAATCCGGGACCATTTTGTGGTTGCTGCTGCTGAGATTCAGAATGAGGTGACTTGTTGCTTAATCCTCATTCTATGGTTATGGAACCAGTTCGTTATTGTCCTAGTTGCTAAATTTAACTCGGATGCAAGAAACTCGATAGTACCAACACTGGGATATTGATCTAAGGCGAACGCTAATTTCAATGCTTCTTTTTGTTCATCAGAAAATAGTACCTAAAAAACAAATAACGTGTTTGTAATGACGGTTTTACATTTTAATAAGTAGTACATCCATTATAATCGTAATGATATTACTATCATGTTAAATGATATTTATGTCGTTCTTACTCGTTGTTTTTTAGCAGCAGACGGAGGACTACTAGTGCCACTATGATAAAAATCAGAAGTGTCGTTTGAGGATGTGTCACTTCCGTTGTCTTGTTGGCTAGATCCTCTTCTTCTCTTGTTCATTTCTCTACGTTCACTTTTAATTGCTTGCAATTTCTCCACGTTATGTTGATCAGAAAGCCAAAGTTGCATCCGAATGAATGGTTCACGACCCTTAATGCTCAGCATATGCCAGGGTTTAGGTTTTGATAACAGTTCACTGACCGATCCTTGAGAGAGTCCTAATACAGCTTCACCGAAAATCTGAAAAATACAGATAAATAGTTAATAAAAAATGAAATTAATGGAATTTTTAAAAATTATTTACTTTTTGTCCAATATTATTTGCAAGCAAAGCCTCTTTGATTTTAGTAGTTATAGTTTGTGTGTCAAGATCCTGCGTCAAAGCAGCCATCTCATATACTGAAGGCACAACAGGCGATGGATGACGTGTTCCAGAGTTTTGGAAAGCCGCTGCTACGTGTTGTAACATTAAATTTTGTGGAATACCATTGATTGGTATTGGATTTGCTTTAAGTTTATTTTCATTGACAATTATAGATGCCAGTTGATTTCCTGTAGACATTAACGATGAAGCAGTAGATGATGTTGCGTGATGATGGCCACCCGGAGACTGAAGCTGAATATGATGATTACTGGGTGACTGCAGTGAAGATGCCATGTCGGAGTCTTCTGACATTGTTGTAGAAGTGTTACACATTGAGGTAAGTATATGATGATGCGGTGTTTGACGATCCGCATCTGCACTAACTTTTAAGAGATCGAGTGGCGATGGAGTCATTTTACCACCAAAAGTGTGTGTTGATTTTGCTAAATTTTGATTCATTGCTGTAAACAAATTTGAAATATTAATATTAACAGATATAAATTAACGAATTTAAATGAATCGCGTGGCATTATACATACGACTTGCTCCGCCATATCCTCCGGTTCGCATGAGTTTCTCCGGTGCGATTTTATACTGGGAAGCAACTAATTTATGTACAGCTTTCTCATCCTCCAAAAACATTTTCATTCTTATAAAGGGCTCTCTTCCTTTTTGAGTTAACATATGCCAAGGTTTTGGTCTAGCCAAAAGATCAGATACACTGCCTTGAGACAGACCCAATACAGATTCGCCAAACAACCTTTGGCTGATTGAAAATTGACTAAGTTGTTCTTTGACTTTCCTTACAATATCTTCAGTATTCAGATTGTTGAATTGGTCAAACTGCTGTTGTGTGATGGGTGGCAGTACGGCTTTCAAGGGTCTCTGCGAAGGAGAATGATGATGTGGAGTTGAGGGTTGAGATATTAATGCGTTTGTAATTGAAGCCATTCTTTGTAGTGGACTGACTGCAGCTGATTGACCGAAATCTTCGGGAGGTAGAATATTATTACCTAACGGTGAGCTAGCCGAGCTTCCTACAGATGATGTAGCGCCTAATTAAAAAAGAGTTAATTTAGTATATCATACAAAAATAATAATAATTAGTGAAAATACTTTACATTTAAACAACTCACTTTGTTCAGTTTTAGGCCGAACAAGTGAAAAAGCACTTCCAGCTTGCTTCATTGCTTCCGACACAGTTTCAGACTCTTTGTCAGATACATCAGTTCCATTTACTTTAACACTAAAATCTTTTCGTTGTGCAAACGAATACATATCCTTTCTGTCTTTTGGTAATGACAAGTCTTGAGCCATACCGTTTCCTTGTATGGTATTGTTATTATTGTTGTTGTTATTGTTAGACATAGCCGCAACAGCCGCTTGTTGTTGAAGAGCTAATAAGCCTGACAATTGGTTTTGTGGGCAGTTTTGTAACTTCGACAATTCACGGTGATAGGCATCTAAAGCTGTTCGAATATCTTCATGGCTGCCTGTATGGTTTCCGAAGAAATGAGGAAAGAGCCACCTGAATACATTATTAATGAATTAAGTATTATAAAATTGTTATAAATATTAAAATAATAATATAAATAAACGTACCCCGCAAACGGCTGTTCACCACTTCGCATGGAATCTTCCAAACGTTTGCCCATGATTTTCGTAAGTTCTTCTTGGTATAGCCTAGCAACTTGTTCTTGTGGTATATCTTCTTTGGGTCTTTGTCTGGACGGCGACGTGCTCTATAAAAAATGTTTAAGATTAATAAAATTGAAGTTGTTAAAATAATAGTGAATTTTAATTTACATTTATTTGATTCGGCGAAGTGCTCTCATCATTGCTTTGAGTATCATCTTGTTGTTGATTCGGCTTCATCATTTGACTCGCTTCGTTCAATATATGTACAATCCTCTCGTCGGTGACATCGTTTTCAGCTCTTCCCATTACCGTCGGTATGCCAGAGTCTTTACCTATAATCAATAAGAACAAGGAGTCCTTCCTTGAAAAACCCTAATGACCTACACCCCACAGGTTCGGATAATGGGATATTATTCTTACACACCATTCCCCTTTACACGCTATCGACCACCACCGATGAACAATCAGTACGAACATTATTAGTTATATCGATAGTAAAATTATATGTTTAATACATCTTGACAAAGATTTATTCCTTTTACAAATTAGTATTTTCCACGGTTTTACGGGGACCCCATTCACCACAATTGTTTAGAGAGGTTCTGGCGAGTTTCGTGGTTTTAATTAGTGCCCCCAGATTACTTCATCTACTGCGTAAAACAAGAACTTAATTGATTTCGGACTTTTGACCCCTCGTGTTTGCCCACTTGAATGGTCTTGATTAATGGAATTTCTCGAGGGTAAATTAACTCTAATCGCTTCGTAACACCATACCTTTTTTCGGTATCAGCGACTTGAGTAGCATAACCGCGTTCTCGTCACAAGCCCATGCATGCATTTTCCTATAGCTATCGCGTCCCTTTTCGGTCAGCTTGTCCCATGGTTTCGGTTTTGACAACAATTCACTGACGGTCCCTTGGGAGAGTCCGAGAATATACTTGGCAAACAACCTTTGACCAACGTTATGGATTGATAATAGTTCGCGTACACGACGTGCTATATGCAATGTGTCCAAGTTTTGGGTAGAATATTTGTCCATATTATACCTGTAAAATAAAGTTGAACTATTATATTATTATTATTATTTATTTATTTATTATTTATTTTTTTATAGAATCAATTTATTGATATAAAAACGAACATTTATTTATAATAACATTAACTAACTTGAATAAATCATATGACGTACCTAAGCATTTCTTGTAGTCTAGCTTCCATTGGATCTCCTTTCGGTATAAGTGATTCACCGAATCGTCCAACCATGGTGCAATCACCATCTCCAAATCGATAAGGAGACCTGTGATCAAAAGGCGACTTTATCAAGTCGAATCCCAAAGCACCTGCGGGTCCCAAAATATTATTGTTGAGGCCAACATTAAGACCACAGAGACCATTTATAAGACCCGCGGGAATATTGTTGTTGTTGTTCAACTGAGATGGATTGTTGTTATTATTATGAGGAGAACTGTTGTTAAGTCGTGGTGAACTGTTTGATTCGCTTGTTGGTGATTTGCACGGTGTCCCAGATCTACTGGTGGATCGCGCTGGTTGGACCGTGTTGGACGGCGAAGTAGGTGCAGGAGAAGTACTTGGAGGTGGTGTTTTGATAGCAACTAGGACAGGCGATTCTTCTTTACCTAAGAACAAGTTTGATATATTTATTTGTATATTTATCTTTCAGTTATCGTACAAATTAAAAATATTTTTAAAAAATTAACAATTCTCGAGGCCTCCTCCCCCTCATTTCAAGAACACGTCTAAACTTGTCCTTACCGGTAGTTTCACGTCGGTTTGGAGAAGTATAGACTTTCTTTTGTTCAGATTTATTGCGTTCGAGGGATCTTCGCCAGTTGGCCACGATCTCTTCACCGAGTATCGGGCCGAACTGTTCGACGTTTTGTAGCCCGGGAGGGGGTGGGGCCACCGGAACTGAAAAATCATCTGCAAGACAGACAGACGATCGTTTTAACTATTCTAATAGGTGGCTATTTCGATATTGTTGTTAACAATCGTTTCACTCACTTTGGATGTCAGTTACGGGACTACAAGAAGACCTTTGTGGTATAGGTGATGTACCTTGTGTGTTTTCAGATTTGTTGATGATCGGCGACTTGTTGTTATGGTCGTCTGAGCATTCGACAGTTTTCAGTACGCTAAAAAAATATTTATCATAGTAAATTAAATAATAATGTTACGACCGTTATTATAGTTTATTGTTGAAAATCATCGAGCAAACAAATATTTTACCGACGTTATGACTCATTTACTATGTAGGGCCCCCCGCTGATGTTCGAAATGAACACGATTCTGTATCGATCACTATCTCTTCGTTCCATGCTATTAATATCACCAGATTTTATTTTCATAAACTAGTTTTTATCCACATGAGTATAAAAAAAACTGGTCGTTGATGTGAAATAATTTTCGATCGATTATGTATTTTATAAAAAACTGCTAACGCATATTTTGTATGAACAGGCGGTATTTTATTAGTCGAAAAAACTCAAGCACGTCTATTAGTAAAAACAATATATTATTAAATAAATAAAATTTCCGATGCCCCCCACGTATGATGTATATAAATATTAATGTGTAGGAAGTATTGGGATCGCGAGTTCCACGTAACTATCGTGTTTCTGTTGACAACAACAAAGAATGTTCATTATATAACGTATTCAATGTACATATTATATTATATCGAAACACATATTGAAGATTTATGGTCTATTGCACCAGAACTCACTAAGATTGATTGGACTTCATGAAGAAATTAAATTGCTAGATGCAAAAATAAATAAGAATACTTATGGGTGATTATGAAAAATATATTCTTGGATCATGCGTATATAAGAAACAGTATGATTTGGCCGAGATGCCAAAAATTAAACAATTAGTGTAAATTGACAATGTGCCAGAAACAGAAAAGTAACGTGTTCAACTTTGAAATTTTTGTCACGAGATTCTCGTGCCTTGTAATATTTTATTCAATCGAATTCCAAACACTCTGTCACTCACCATAGCTGTCGTTTAACTTCTTCGTAATCTCTCTGAGCGTCCAGCCTGGCTTCGAGCCTCATAATATGTTGTCTTTTGTCGTGCAATTCTTCCTCGAGTCTAGCGATCTCTTTCGCCGTGTTTTCTTGTAGCAGCCCAATGCTCGATTGCAATCTCCGCACGTCTTCCACTAATTGTGAAATCTAAAATAATAAACAAAACAAAAAAAAAGGGTTAGGAAATGAATACACAAACACGATCGATATCCAAGATGGCGTTTGAAAAAAAAAAGTATATATATATGTATATAAAGGGTCCTAAATAATATTGTTTACACAATTTGCATCAAAAACCCGTTAAGAGCGCCCCGGTTAATTACTGAAACCGTTGTCGTTGCCGATGATAGTCAGTAGATAGACACGAAACAGAACTATTTACCTTGCGCATACATATTTTTAATTATTATAAAACGTGCGCGAGTGTTCGATATCAAACTACAGTAATTACATTATTATTATTTTGTACTCTTTGAGTTTTTTTTTTTTTTTTTTTAAATATTAACGGCTCGTAACGAAATACGTTAAAGGGAGTCGAGTGCTCTGTTTTCTGAAACGTCCTCCCTCTAGTCTGTCCCATAGTGTTAGTCACGAAGGAAAAGACAGACAGACAGACGTTTCCGATTTTCTCTCCGACAATTATAACAGTCATTATTATACGCGTCCGTATCCATCAGGATTGATTACAATTTTTTTGTATTTTTCCTCGCCCTTTTATTTTGCCGCGTATACCGAGCTTGAATAATATACGCGATGGGTGTAAAAACGCCGTGCATACGTGTTTTTTCTTTTCCATTAACCGTATTGAAAACCCATTTCACCAGCGTCCAGACACGAACTCCCGTGCATTGTTATTGCGTTATACGTTCACGTTTTGTGCCCGAGCGGAGAAATAATAATAAAAAAAAAAATGAATTAAAAAATTATGAAAACGTTTCCCGTCGAAATAAATTTCACGGACGAAATGTCAGCCGCCGGCTCGCGATCTTACGGTCCGGACGAACACGCCGACAGTGATTTCGACCGTTTAATGTTTGCCGTAATTAGACGGGACACGTTTGACGCACGCGTCGCGTTCATCATTGTCGGTTTTATGGCGTTATAAAACGAAAACGGATAAAAACGTTTGTCCGGGCGTACGTGTATCGCCGTCGAAGGTTGGTTTGTGTACATGTATATATGTATATACATATACGTGTGTTGCGTTGTAGCCGGTTAAACGTTAGCAAACAACGAAATTTTATGGAGAAGAAGAAACAAACATGGCCGCCGAGAGGATGCATTAAATAAGGCTCATTAGCTGGTATTTCGATGTCTAATGTTATTATATTGAGTAATGACCGAAAGCAAAATAGAATAGAAAAAAAAAAATAGAATAAAAGAATCATCCACATCGATATGAAATACAAACGGAACACGGACGGTAACCTAAAATTATTACACGGCTCACATGAATAAACATCACGCGAACAAGCGGCGACGGCGACGGCGGGGGGGGGGGGTCCCGGCACAATGTTTGAAGAGCGTACACGGCGGCGATAGTCGTGCGTACGGCGTAGCCGGGTAAGCGAGTGAAACGCGAAGGAAAATCGTATTAAAGCGAAACAGAAGTCGTTGTTCGGGTCAGCCCGTAATTTGTTCCAATTGACTGGCCGCAATAAATCCTAGGACGTCAAAAAATCATCGGTTTCCTGTTTCCTGTGCATTTTTTTACAGCCGTCCGTCCGTCGGCGTAACGACGTGATCCGAAAATTGTCCAGGCCGCACAAGGTCGCGTACGCCCCGGGCCCGCCGGCGATACGTCCCCCGACGGACGGGCACATGAATAATGATTCCGTCAGACACGCCGCGTCGGGAGGAGATGCCGCGACGTCGGCAATCACGGTTTGCGTGGCGTGCGTGGCGTGCGTGCGTGCGTGCGCGCGCCCGCGGCTGTGTACGTCCCCTATGGGCCCGCGCCCTCGGAAGAAAACGATTGTTTTGCATATCGATTCGCGCGCACGTACGATTAGTCCGGTCCGCACCCCCGAAAAACGCCGCTCACGCGAAAACACCCCCGAAACGTCGCGCGCGCGACGGGACGGGACGCGTTCGCGCCAGCCTCGGCCCGCGGCCCGTGGGCAGCCGAGGTCGCTCACGAGGAACCGGTCGTCCCAATCCCGGTCCGGCGATTGATACGTGGCGGACTGTAGGACGCGCGGCTGTTCGTACCGGTTATCGGATCCCGCAATAACGGTCGCCGCCGTTGCGCAACGAAATGGACGCAACGGCCGTCCGCACCGTTTGCCGACAACAAAACGCCGCGTACGCAATAAACGTCGGAACTGTTACGTTCTCGCGTTATCGTTTCAGATTTCCATCTGGATCGGTAGGACGGCGGCGGAAGAAACGCTGTTTGTTTCGCGTGTATTGTTTATTTTTCTCGTTTTTTTTTCGCTCATTAAAATCTATTACGTTTTTTTCCGTACGGCTATTGTTGCCGCGGGCTCGTTTGTTCGAGATCGGCCGACCGTGTCCCGTCACGACGCGTGTGCGTAGCCGTCCGTCCTCGTCCGCGCGAACGTCTGTCAAGGAAAAGGAAACGGACAAACGTACCGGTTTTTCGGGAATTTTCGCCCGGCAAAACGAACGCGAGAAAACGGGAAGATTTCGGGACCGCCGCGCGGACGTCCGTTAGCACCGACCGTTGTTCTCGAGCGCGCCCCCCCCTCCCCCACCACGACCGGATTCTCCGACGACGGCGATTATTATTATCGTTGTTTTTTTTATTTTGCGCGTAGCGTTTGTAATTACGCGAGAGACCGTTCCCGTGCATATATGTGTGTGTGTGTGAGCGTGTGCATACGACAGTAATATTATATGCATAATGCATGCGCGTTCGATGTTGGGAATCGTCGACGGACGGAGGGTGTGAAAATCGTTGGTAACGGATAATTCTTGAGAACCGAGAACCATGTTGCCCGGTCGTTTAACGACCGATCTTCTTACAACACTTTTTGTCCATTGTCCAACAACGCGCGGGCGGCGTTTGATGATTATTAATTTTCCCACTCGATTTTGGGATGCTGCCATTGCAGTTAGTTTTGAATTACCTATTACCTCGCCCCCCCCACCGTTTTCCCGCTCCGATTTTTACTTTGTTGTTATTTTTACGTTTCGGAAACAAAAGGAACATTTATTTATAGATATTACTAATACGAATGGAGCGGACATCGGCCGTGGACGATTCGAAACATCGTTTGAAGTCGGTGCCGAGTGATAATTTGTAATTCCCCCCCCCTCCCCCGAGAACATCAAAGAACGACAGATTACTGTGCCCGGGGAACCGAGAGCGACGACGACGGACGTCCAATATGTTTGTCCATAAAATATTGTTGACGGAATACGACGACGTCACACGCGGCGGCGACACGCGTATCGACAACTCGTACGTACGACGGAGCGACGGCGCGTGGCACGTACGCGTCCTAAAACAACGATAAGACGTCGAGGGGAGCGGACGGGTTTCGTATGGGAGGGGAGAACACGCGGACCGGGAACAAAAGGCGACGGCGGAGCGGAGGAACACACGCGCGCAATATTGATTATATATCGACGAGGGCCGATCGAGGGGATCGGGCGATCGACTGATGAACGCGGGCGGTAAGATAACGGTCGCAGGGCGAGTGATTAAGCCTCTGTTTCCCCGCCGCACATTTCATCGTCGACCATAACCGGGCGCGCTTACCCGTCCCGTCCCGTCCCGTCCCGTCCCGTACGCCGTCGCGGGGACAGGCGTATAAAAGGCGAAGGAGCGGTAGCGTCCTGACAATTAGACAGATACGGCAAGTTTAAACCCTTTTCTCTCCATACGTACACGCACGTCCCTAACGCACACACCCCCGCCGATCGTCGTCGCACTCACGCCGCCCGTCGAATAATTCTTCTACCCCGTCGTCCCTGTGCCCGGCGTGTATGCGTGCGTGCGCGCGCGTGTGCGTGCACACATAACAGGGCCGATCAATTCGCTCTCATGCAAAATACGCCAAGTAGTTTCAGATATACGTATACATGCGTGTACGCCACGCGGCATGTATCCCTCGCCTTGCCATCGACAGCCCTCCGCCGCCGTGCGTTTCCCTCAGCCGTCACGCCGTGCTCGCGCGACCGTTTTCGATCCTTTACGCGGGCGCGCGCAACAAAAGCACATTCGTGACGAAACGCGGGCGGGGAAATTCGATTTTATTGTGTGTTACGTCTTCCGGTTTGCGAGACGGGGTTGTAGTGGTAGTGTAGTACGGACGACGACGTCGGCAGCGGGGAGAAAGGGTGCCCGTTTAGAAATATTTGTCAACGGCGTGATGAAATCGTTGTACGGCGACGGTTTTCGTTCTTCCGTCGGGCGGACCGAACGGTGGCTTATCGCGCCGACGATTCGCCGTGAATCCAACGACGATTACAATGTTACTAACCTTTGCGGAAACGATATTGTTTCGACGGTACGCGAAACGTGATTGACGGCAACAGATCGCCAACAGATACGAAACGCTAAATACGGCTAAACGCGCGTTTCGACGGCAATCGTTTTCGAAACATTGCCGCGCGCGGTCGATTCGGCCCGTGTCCACAACGACGACGCGTATTTCGAACGGCGGCCCGTCAACCCGGTATTGGCGTAATCGTGTCGTTTTTAATACAACTCGCGTCGGTGTGTGCATTACACGCGGTTATCGTACTGTGCGAAAAGACGCGATCCTACGTTTTCGCCCGGTGCACAGCCACGACGGTACATTGTTTTTCTGTACACACTCACACGCACAAACGCGCGCGCGCGCGCGCGCCCGCTCCCCCGACCCGAGGGTGGTTTAATTTAACGTACACACGCGTGTGCGAAACGAGGGGGTGGATTTCGATAAAAAGACATTATTCAAATTTACAACGGCCGTGTGCGCGGCGGCGGCGGCGGCGGCGGCGTTCGACGGACGAACGAATATCGTCGAACTCTGCATAACGACGTTATGGGCGAACCGACCGGAAAACCCGTGTATTGAATAATGTACGCACGGAATACCCACGACGACAACGACGGCAACCAGTTTAACCAGTTCCTCCCATGGTACGATTTAAAAAAAAAAAAAATTTTTTTTTTTCTCGTCCACTATTATAGTTTGTATATAACATATTATAGTTTGTATATACATATATGATTTTATTTTTTTATTGTACGTCCATCACACAACACGCGCGCACGAACAACGCATTTATACAATGTATCATCTGCACGCCGCGCGTACACGTTATAAACGTTTATACGGTAATATATGCGTGCACGGCCGATGTGCATTGATTGCCTATATAATGTACGCGCTGACCAAGTATGACGAGAGTGTGTGTATATATAATATTATCGCGCGCGTGAAAAATACTTCGGGGGCAGGCATCCGGTTTTTTTTTTCTCGCATGCGCCGCGTTTCGAAATATACCACCGCCGGTGGGATGATTAATATTTATCCGATTTTTATTGTGTGCAGACGGCGGCGTTGTGTTTGCCGCGTGTAAATATATAATAATATTTATCGTCGTTGTCGTCGTCGTCGTACACACGACGAGTAACGCGGAGCGAAATCTCGGAAAAGCGTATAAATCTTTCGCTCAAACAGATTAGAAAAGCGGCAGCGCGATGACATAATTGTTATGTGTATTATTCTGGTGCCATAAAACAAAACGCGGATTGTAAATAAAAACCGTTTTGATTAACCGGAGTTGTGATTTTATCATCGTTTTTGTGACATGCCCGTGCGGCGACTGTATAGGCGTACACAATCTACTACGTTCATACAATAAAAAGGTTCGCCGTGGGATAATGATTTCGTAAATCCGTCGCGTACGGTTTTAGCGCGATAGACGTTTTTTTTTTTTTATATCGTTCCGTATAAACAACAATATTGCAATATACATTTATCGTCATGCTAATTGCGAATGGCACGCGAAATATGTCGATATCAGCAGAACGCTATCGATGAAATCAAGGCCGTAAACAATCGTGTTTACCGTTTCGTTCCAATCACACGCGCACAAGAAACTTTTTGTCGGACCAACATTCGCAAACGTACGGACTTCTCTTTGTCCATTCAACGGCGTTGCTGCTTCCGTCACGTTTCTAAGCTTTTTCATTTCGGTCAGACGAACGTTTGTATTCGATACGTGAATCGCGTGATCTATTGTTTGAACGTCGAGTTTACGTTCGTAAACGTCGGAGCGCTCGCTGTACTCGCCGGTACGCGCGTACCCGATGAATGAACAATTTTCCACGGTATACCACAGTGTATTGAAATTTCAACTCGGCACCGTTGACGTGAAAAATCATTCAACGTATCAGTTGGCCGGTCTCAGGGAAATTAGCATGGGGAAAAAAAGAGTTGAACTTGTGAGGTACGATGAATCAGCAAATAGCAATAATCGGTTTGCCGACGTATTATAAATTATGCAACGGCGAAGGTGATACGACGACGGAGCGAGGTATATATATATACACACACACATGTGCACGGCCGAGTTTACAATCGTTACGAGGGTGAGGTTTTGACGGACTTCGTAAAAGGATCTCGACGGTGTGGGGGATGCTGGACGGGGGATATGCGGGGGGGGGGTTGGGTCTCACGGATGTACGCCGGTGGCGGAGAAAAGAGAAAGAGTGAGAGAGGGCGAGGGCAGTGCGTGTGCGGAGATGACGACGATGGACGGCGGAGGCTCTAGGACGCGCGAAGGCGTAGGAGGGGTGGATATGAAATATGAAATTTCGTAATTAGAAGCCCCGTCTATCGTATCGTGCGCGCGTGTGTGTGTGTGTGTGTGTGTATATATGCACACACGCACACACGAGCGGCGAGCTCGAGACACCGACGGTGAGACGGAAAGGGTCGGAACGAGATGGGGAAAGCTGATCAATAATTCAATCCCGTTTTAAAGTGCGGACTCGCGTGTACACGTGTGTGTGCGTGTGCGGGTATGAGATGCCGAACCCCGGAGATATATCTTCAAATCAAGATGGCCGCGTCAATCGTCTATTGTTTTAATAGTTGCCCGTAGGTGGGAGTTACCCCTTTCACACGCGTTGGGCTGAGGAACGTTGTCTGGACGAGAAGGCGGAATGGCACGGCGGCGTGCGCGAGCGCGCGAGTGTGCGAATACGGGCGCGGAGGGCGACTGGATGCGAAGTTCCGAACTCGTATACATAATACGTGTATATACGTACACACTCACGTATACGTTATATACGTACGACGTACACGTTATGTGCCCATCTATCAACCCTCATTTTCTACCCTTCGGCGACCACTCGTCATACGTGCGTGTGTGTGTGTGCGCGCGTATTGTAGAGTACACGTCGGCGAAGAAAATCGTCGGCAGAGCGTGTGAGAGCGAGTGAGAGAGAGAGATAAACCGAAAGTATAGACACGGGTCTGCTTACGTACAACGGCGGTGAGTGGGGATCGGTGTACGTTTCGTCGGTCCGTGTGTTTGTACAATTAAATATATATATGTAAACACGCGTGTACAGGTATACCCGTTCAATTATGTACCGGGAATTCGGTCAGCGGTATAACAAGAAACTTTTCGCGTACCAACGCGATGTTTAATTTGATAGTATCAACACCAAAAAAAAACGGTTTTCTCGTTTCGATTCGAATACAACAGCGGTGCAACGCGATGCGCACGGAATCCGCGACACGCGGCTCGTTGAAACGAAATATTCAGTAATGTTGGAGTGTACGTGCGTCGCGGCCACTTGAGCGAACGCGTGAATAACGCTCACCGCGTAAAGGGTTGGCGGCGTTGTTCAAACGCTTACCGCCATCAACCGGTGTCAGGTCACGATCTTGTAATTAATTTCAATTCAGTTGATGGTACCTAACTATCGTCGTTAAAATAAACCCGATTGACGAAAGCGAATCGCGTGGCCGTACATCATATATACTCGTGCGAATTCGTTTCAAGTCCCAAAGTTTCGAAACGAGTTTCAATAACTCCCTCCGGTAAAATACGTCCGGCGTTTCTCGGCACGTCTAACAGTTTCCGTTCAAACCGATGACGTCTAAATACAACGAATCAAAACGTGTTGCTGTACGACTAGCGTGTTGTTTTTTTTAGATTTCATTGGTCTATAAACGGTTTCAAAGATACAATTAGAAGCATCGTTCAGCGCGGGCCGAACATGTTTGAACAGAATAGCGTGAACGCGCGGGAAAACATTAAGGTCGTTAAGCCGTGCACGCAGAGGGTGTGCGGTTGTAGTAACGCGGACGGCGACAACGGTACGCGACACCTCCGACCGTTCCGACACGTCTGTGCATCGGCGGAGAAGTCGCTCAACTAATTTGACCGTACGCGGGAAACCCGTTGAGCGTTTGTGAACTTAACGAAAATAACAACAAACCGAAAGCTGGTATATTTGAATATCGATCGAAAAGGTATTGTTTATATTCCCGTGTTCTCTGTCTCCGGTTATTTCCTTAAAACTTTCGTCGATATTTCAAAAAAAAAAAAATCTTTTCAGCTAGTGTGCACTCGTACACGGGGATAAACGTGTACAATCCGCGCGCGTATAATCGTGTACGCCCACGAATATGCAGATTTTCTGCACGGTGTTTATGGCGTTCTCGTACAACCCATCGACGTACATTATGATAAGATATTATCGTCGGCGCGTAAGAATGCGCGCGCACGTAATAAAACGATCAGTTCGCCGTTACCACACGAGCACACACGCGTACCTTACGTATACCTGTGCGCGCATTAAAACACTCGGTCGCGCGCATTGTGTCTGCGGCCATTAATAGCACACCCTCAAGAGCCCTCCGGACACGGACAGCGAGAAGGATACTTATTCCCCATTATTCCCTTCCTCTCCACACAGTGAGCCGCGTCTACGAATTCGGTCTTTCGCGTTTCCACGACCTCATCTTACACACGCACGCACAGTAACGGCGCTAGTCGTTTATTGTATATGTATATAGTTATTGCGTTTGCATGTCGTGCCGGTCGAGCGAGTTCGATTTTTAAGGGCCTCGGCCGATCGTATCAGACCCTGCGGGCGGCCGCGGCGTACGCGTGCGTACACAACAATAATAATATACGCGTTTGAAACGCAGATGTAATAAAATCAATCCCGCCAAAGTTCTCCGTACGCGCAAGACTTATTATGCGTCCAACGTGTAATGGCGTGATCGGACGCGAAACGGAAGGAAATCGCGTGATAGAAGTGGGAAAATTTATACCGCCGCGTATACACCTTTTTACTCCCCCCTCCCCACGTCCGGGCACCAGCGCCGCCGACCCTCGCCGAGTCCCTGAGACCGCCGTCGGCACAGTACCTTGTTTTCGGTTCGACGCCGCCGTCGGATATAGTACACGGTGCCGTGTATGATAATAATATACGATACGAGATATTTACGTGTAAGACACGCGGACACATGCGTCCGCGGTACGCGTGGGGGGGGGGGGGAGGGCGGCACGGAATTTCAGCTTTTACAATGAACGTATACAACATTTTTTTTTTTTTCGTGTGGAAATATATTATTTTATATTACGTTCGCCGCGTTTATTGATATGTAATAATAATAATAATAATAACAACGACGCGCGCATATAATATTTAGCGAAACGGTCGCTGCGAGAATTTCCGGGCGTTTTATTCGTAAAAGAAAATAATAAGAAAGAATAAAAAAAAAAAAAAAAAATTATACGTTTGAAAGGTGATAAAATACGAGATTATAATATGCGAGAAACATATCATCCGGTGGCAGGCAAATATTTGAATAAGAAATGTTTGAATAATATTAAAAAAAAAAAAAAACGGCACGAAGAGAGCAAACGCCGGAAGTCGTCTATTGTGTACGCCATATTATAATATATAAATTTTTTATATTTTTTTATTGGGCGCAATAAACGCTTGCGCGTAATAATTCAAAGTAATAAACTGTCACCGTGGGGTACGCGCGTACCACAATAGCCGCGCGCGTGTATTTTATACGGGTTATACGAGACGGCGCGCGAGTAAAACTGAACCGAACGGGTCGTTTCGGACGGCGGAAACGTGCTCACCTCTTTTTCTTTGGCCGAAAGTTCAAGTTCGGCGGGCGTTTTGTTTTGATCCTCGGTCGACTCGACGTGATTGCCCAGAGGCGTGGCCATGGTCATGACGTTCGTGTCTTGGGTCTTGTTGTTGGTCAGTTGTTCCTTCAGAGCGGTCACTTCTTTTTCCGCCAGAGTAGCCCTCTGCAAAAGAAACGGATCGATTGAATGTCGCGACCGGACGAAAAAACGAACGGGCTCTCGGTATCCGGTATTCGATTCGCTCGTGCGAGACGTTACACGGGTCGTGTACGCAAAATACAATAACGATAACAACGATGACAACGATGATAACGACAACGAGTGGGCCGTAATAACGGCGATCGGACGGCTTCGACCCGTCCACACCGTGCGGGGGTAATCGTTTTGTGGAAAATGGCTACAAAAAATCGACTCCACCTCTCGCTCGGTAGCCGGCCCGTCTCATCGACAGCGGCCGTCGCGGGCGATCACGATCCCGTATGCGGCGGCGGCGGCGGCGGCGACGAAAACGAATAGAAACGGAAACGACGGACGAGAAGAAATCGAACGATATAAAAATATAATAATAATAAATCGACCTACACGGCCGAGTGGGAGGTGTCTTAAAGTAGGTGGAACTATTGGACCGTATCACGCGCCATTGGACCGGCCCCGTCAATAGATCGGCGCCGCGAGCGGGCGCGCGCGCGCGCGCGTGTGTGCGTGTGTGTGACGGTTTATTTCTTTCTTTTTCTTTTTTTTCCTCGTTCTTTTCTGTCCGACACTGTGTGTATACCGCGGTACTCTACCACTACCGCGTTCACCTCCTTGTTTATACACAACACGACACGGACATGATATATAGCGTTCGTGCGCGCGTATATAGAAGTCCGTGGCGAGGTTCCGTTCGCTCTCGTTTTTCTCTCTCCTTCCGTCTCCCCCGTCTTTGTCGTCGTTGTTTTATATTGCTCGATACGTTACACACGCACACACATATATATTTATATAGTTCGCCGGCAGTCACGCCCACCGCGCAGCACACCGATCGAAAATTGATGTAAATAACGAAATAAATACGCTCGTGGCGTTCGGACACCGTTGGTAACGTGTTTCGTGTGCGCGCGCGTACCCTTCCGCCGGTCGACGTGGCCACTGTTTTGAAATGGAGGGGGGGTGGCGACCCAAAGCCAACAGATTTAAAGGGGAAAAAAAAAATCGAACGATTGACGATTTGTTTTCTAAAAAATAAGTTGTTTGGACTTGTTTGATATTGAAATGCGACAACGTTCGTTTTGACGAGTCCACTACTGTCAAACGAATGGACAAGAATTAAACAGCACGTTTTTCACACGCGCAACATAAACTAAATAAATATGTAAATACGTTGATATGGCCGACGGAAGGGGGGCCACGGTCCACCGCTCCCCCCATTCCCCCCACCCCCCCTCCCCTCGGCTACGCAACTGACCGCGTCCGTTCGAAAATGTAATCGAGCAGACCGTTTCAATACGGAGACCATGAAAATTCGTATTCGCCAACAACGTACCTGTTCGAACGTCTTTAATTAGATTTCTTAGAAAAGAACCCCCCCCCCCCTGTGGACTTGTTACAGTTCGTTCCGGTAATTGAATAACCGCGTAAAAGTTATTATTAATTACGACGTACCGGACTTTGAAAACGTTTGATGAGTCTCACCCCACCCCCGTTTATAACATCATCATATCTGTCGTGCGCCGCACAGTCGACACGCGTTACACGTTCCGCGATTCGTACGCGTCGGTTTCCACGAGTCGTATTGCGGAAAAAGAAAAAATAAATTCACCGACAATTAATACCGTATCCGGTGCGGTTCGCGTACGTGCCGAACGCGTCGGGCCGACAGTTTTTGTCGTTTTGTTGTTTTAACCGCCGCCCGCGTTACAACGAAGCCAAAGGAGTGAACGTGCGGCTTATCAACGCGTTCTTCGACGTACGGAAGGAACACGCGACGGGCCCCGCGATCGTTCGAACATCGCGCCGCGGTATTTACACGCGCGTTTGTTTGCCCGACCGCCGTACGCGGATTTCCCCTCACCGTGCGGTCGGGAATTCGTTCGAACGTATTAGCTCCATTACCCGCGGACGGGACGAGCGGAATAAAAATCGCGGTTCGTCCCTCTCCCGACCGTACGGGAGACGTGTGTGTGTGTGTGTGTGTGTGACTCGTGTTTTTCACGCCAAAACCGAAACGTACGCGCGCACTGCATAAAGGAGGGTGATTTTTTTTGTTTTTTTTTCCCACTGACAAGACAAACACCCTTCAAAAATATCTCTACACATTACACGGTGAAAAAAATAAAAACAGTCAACCCACTATTTTTCATTTTCATATCAATACGCGTGTGCGCGTAAGTACTTAATATTCATTAACGATGAACAAAACCGGTATTTTCGTTTTGAATAATATATATATAAGCAAACACGCGTCAAACATAATATAAAACAACCGATCGTGGTGTTACATATATATATTAAAAAAATAATAATAATAATAATAAACAACGACATAAATTAACCCATTACCGAAATTTTTAAATTGAAACATACATATTGTTTCTCTGGCGAATATTGAGTTTTGTTGTGGCGCGGCTCGTCGACTTCCCCACCATCACCACTCCCGCCGCTCGTACAAATATAACACGTCATACAACCCATATGGTCGATGCATATCTATACGTATTAATTAATTATACATCGGATGAAACACCTGCGAATGGCCGCGGTCGTTGCTTTCTTATATAATTTATACAATATTATCAACATTAATCCCGCGAAAATGACGGTTTGAATTATCGAAATGTACACACACACACACACACACACACACACTACGCGTGTTGCCCACGCACGAATATATTTATTTCCTAATTATCATTATCATTATTATTATTATTATTATTCTTACATCCGAGCGACCCATCGAGTGTCGGACTATACGGTGTACGCTACGCGCGTTCGACATCCGCAGGGCAAGTCCCCAGACCCTTTTGTTTTCAACGCGTGCCCTCTCTGTGCGTCCACCCCCGGACACACTACAGAAAAATACACGCGGGCACTCGTTGTTTTTCTCCCATTTACATATTACGCTGACACACACGCGCGCGCGCGCACCAACGTATTATGAATGAATGGGTCATATCGTTTTGAAAAAAAAAAAAAAAAATGACAACAATAATACGCGCTGGGTCGTCGTATATATATATATATAAATATGTGTGTGTATGTGTGTTTGTGTATTATATAGGTGATAAATCGGATCAAACAGAAGAAAAACCCGTTCGTGGGTGGAGACTGCTTTCAAAAAATTAAATAATAAAAAAAAAAAAAATTAAAAAAAAAAAAAACCGTACTGACACTGACGAATTGAGACTTCATCCTTATAAACATAAATCGCTTTGTGTTATTATTATTATTATTATTATTTTCTTCGCCGGTACTTTTCTCTTTCCTTTTCTGTTTGTTCCATTATGCTCGTTTATATTATTTACGTGTCGTCCTATGCTCTCCGTGCGCGCACATTCAACGGCGGCGAGACGCTCCTATATATATATTTATTCCGTCCCCTCGATATAATGTGTGCAATGTAATATATATATATATATTATATTAACATAAAATCGTTGACCTTTCGTTAACTAATTAAACACTATGCGGGTTTATTGTGTTAAAAAGGTGTTGATGAAATATTTAATTATTATTTGATTTAAAAAATAATCAAGAAAAAAAAACTTTCCATAACGTGTGTGTGAGTGTGTGTGTGTTAGTTTCCTGGTAATTAACGCGTTATAAGGCGATTTTATAACACGAACAATGTTATCTCGTTTTTCTGCGTACATCGATAAAGACGAAAGGCGCCGCACGTATAGGTAAAAACTATATAGATCGATTCTCACGAGAGTTGCAGATTTTTTTAAATAACAATTTCATCGCGTTTGCGAAAATCGTCGGCTTTATCTCAAAAGCAAATTATATAAAAAAAAAAAAAGAAAAAAGCATTATCAATAATATAATAACGAGTTTGAAGACACATCTCAATATTAATGTTTATATCAACGATTCGTCAGAACACCGCAGTCGACACTGCAATATGGTCGGAATTACGATATTTTCGATTTCAATAAAAAACATAGCGTTAAGCCGTACATTGTACAACAACACACTATACACGTATACTAAGTATTACGCGTTTCTCGTTCATTTATTTATTTAGTTATTATTTTTGTTTTTATTTTTTTTTGCGTACGTACGTACAGGGGCCGATGTTTGTGGCGCTGCTGCTATGGATATCGATCAGGTCGTTATCGTTTGGATTGAAGACGAAATGGACAACGAGAATGACTCATTATGCGCGTACATGCATACTGTGTACAAGCTGAGGGGCGGAAAATAATAATTGCGAGAGAACATATTATGCGCGGCAAGGGGAGCAAAATGTTTGACACGGGCACGTATGCAAATCACAAGAACAACAAGACGGGGGCGGAAGTGCACACATCCGAAAAGGGTCGGGTTTTTTTTTTGTTTTTTTTTATTTTCATTTTATTTCGCGTACACATACAAAATAAAACCAAACATTTATATTGTGTATGTTTACGTACGATCCGACACGTTGACACGAGCATATCAGATTTCATATTCAGGGCATACATACACACTAATAAAACCGTTCAACGAAAAAACAAAAACAAAAAACCAAGTCAGTGATTTCTGTTTACGCTGAATTTGTCGTATATAAAAATTATCACATAGGTAAATATAATCGTTTTCAACACGTCGCTTTTCCTTTCTTTACGAACCATTGACGAACGAAATTAAATGGAAATTTTCGAATCGATATGAATCTTCGTAAGCAACTGCCGACGAAAGATAAACAGTTTACGGGGGTTTTTTTTTTTTTTTACATATAATCAGTGTTTTTTTTATTAAAATATCGGTAGTTTTTACATTATTATTAGTGATTATGGTAAATCATAACCATAATATTTATAATTATTGTGTACGATTAAATAATGTTCTGAAACGACTGGTTTTTTTTTTTTTTTTTGAAAAACCAAATTGAAGAGCACAGTGTTTTTGCTCACATGTTAATTTGTTACGTAACGTGTACGCGTTAGATAAAATAATATGTTGAAACCTAACAAATATCGACAGTGGTTTCGATTGAAATCCGATAGTGCTATCAAACAGTGTATCATTCGTCGAATAACGTCGTATGTCGAAAGACGATTTTGAGTCGACAATGCAAACAGTTGGCAGCTGTCAGTGGAAAAAATGACTGGTAAATGATTTAGAAAAACCGTTCCAAAAACCACGTCGAGCGACATATTATATAATTAGTTATGGGAAAACGATGTGTGTTCGAAGGGAAAAACAAGACAAGTACCGAAAAAAAATAAGAAAAAAATAAGAAAAAAAAAGCTTCACTTTTCCCGGTGCTCTGCCAGCCGTATAATTAGAATCGGCGTGTAGCGCCGCCACGGTGGTAGCAAAAAAAAAAAAACAAAAATAAAAATGGGAAAAGAAGAGGCAAATTTCTTCGTACGTCGTTTGTTATCCAAATGACAGGGCCCGAGATTGGCCCCGGATAAAGTCTTGGGGGAAAAAGATTTTATTATAAGATATCCTCTGCCGAGTAATCCAATTATTAACGTGTAAAAAAAGCAAGAAAAAAAAAGGAAAGGAAAGGAAAGAGAAAGAATCACCGAGGATGGATGAATGAAGATTACACACACGCGCGCGCACACACCACGCCCCGCGATCCCTTTAATCACGTTCACGTGTACGCGATGATATCGATTTCCCGGGTCAGTTCCGTCGGAGAACATACGAACGGTATATCAGTTTATCCGTCTGTTACGCGTGTTATTATTATTATTATCATTATCGTACGGGAAATACGTCGCGCGCACGAATGTCTTTACGACGGTCTGGAATTTATTAAACGCGCGTTACGTTTATAGATCACGGAACGATGGTGGCGTTCCCGCGTTTTCGTCTCCGCGTTCTTCGGGCCCCCGGGGGCAAGGCGGACGACGAGCGGAGGGGACGTCGACGAGATCATCAAACCCGTGCGGATTGCGAATACCAATGGCGGCGGCCGTAACGTGGCTTATCCGAAATTAATCAATTGTCGGGTAACCCGATTTGTCAATGACGGCCGAACCGGTTTTCGTACGGGTTCACTAAACCCCCTTCGGGGATAAAAAATGAAAAAAAAAAAAACGAAAAAAATAATAATGGACGACCGAAGAGGACGGCAGGCAAAATACAAATCGACGAATTTTTTCGACCAAATCACTGCACGTGATCACGTGACGCGCACGTATACGTATACGAATATATATAGACGTTGAAAATACGTCGCAATTTAATAAATGAAATAATAATAATAATAATAATAACACCGATGAACACCGTCAACCGCCGCCGTATGATTCGGACGGCGATGTTATAATACGGCGACGGGTCTCTCGCCGTATACCGAAATAGCCGTTTTGGATCGTTTTCAAAAGGGATCCGCCGCACGGATCGGATGTGTCACTCTAAACAAACCGATTATTAAAAACCGCATTAAAACGTGTTTAATCTGTGTACGCCATTAGTTTGACGACACCTCTGCGTTCGCCCCGTCGCGGAGGACAGCCTCCCCCCACCCACACCCATCACCCCCCACCACCCGCCCGGTGCTATTTCAGTACGGCTGTCATCGTGGTCGTCATATATAGTTGCCCGTATTACAACGGTGGGCGTTTATTAATATGCGCTTCGAGTCTGTCGGACACGCGCGCGCGTATGTTCGTCGATGTATCGAAACGAAACGAAAAAAAAAAAAAGGAAAAGCAAACGGCCGTCCGGTGCCAAGAAAACGGTGGCTTTTCGAACATTTTTCTTTGTCCCGCGTCCGTCCGGTGTCACTCACGCGTCCGTGCGCGTTCCCCGACGTGGTTGACGAAAAATCGAATGTTTTCGACGCGGTGTCCGCGCGCGGGCCGTAAACGCTAACGACCGTCGTCGTCCTTTTCATCTATTTTTTACCCCCCCCCCACCGTCTAAACATAGACGCGCGACAATTGACGCGACGTCTGCGCGGACATCTCGGCCGCGTCGTCCTCCGACGTCCTCCGGCGTCCTCCGGCGTCCTCCGACGTCCTGTACGCCGCGCACGTGCACCGCCGGTGCTACCATCTGTCGCCCGACCTTTGTACGGCGCCGGCGGCGACGGTCGAGCAGATACCGCTGCGGGTTTATCACCCTCCGCCGCAACGTGCGTACGGATTTCGCGGCGTAACGTTACGATATTGTACGCGCGTGTATATTTGTTTAATGAGCTGAAAATTCTAAAATTAAAACGCGCGCGCGCGCTGTCAATTGCGAGACGTTGCCAAATAATTCTGTAAACTAATAATTTATACGTTCGAACATACGAACACAAACACATTATTATTATTATTATAATATACACGCGCTCGGACGGACACGAGCGGTTGGACGGTCGGTGGAGGTGTATTTATATCCGTTGTGATATACGGAAAAAAAAATAAAACGCCGCTGACGATCGTCAAGTCGAAAAACAGAAGGATTTGAAGAAAACGTTATGGATACGGGATTTTTCACGATACGGACGTAGTGCGACCGGACCGGACCGGGCAAGTCCAAAGGAGAAACGAAATTGGCGTGCGTTTTGGTCTGTTGACGCGGACGAAACGGTACGACGTGGTGACGGCCGGGATTCGCGTCGGTCCCGGTGGTTTTTTAACGCGACGCGTTCCCGCGGTACGGACGGTTTCGTTCCCAACACGTTTACACGCGGCGAACAACAACAACAACATCAACGACGACAACAACAACAACAACAACACCTACCGAATGGTTCGGCCGGGACGAGGCGCGAGAGAGATATATTTTTTTTTTTTTTACATACATTACGTCCCGCCGCGCGCGTTAAACACCCGCGTTTTGGCCCTGCCCCTTAGCCCTCCCCACCTTTGTGGCCAGCAAACCGCGCGCAACTGGGACGGAACGTCTGCCGGAGTTTCGGTGCCAACGGTTTCCTTTTTTTTTTTTCTCTCTCTCCGTTTTTGCCGTTTTTTTTTTTTTTTTTGTTCGCTTGTTTTACGAGCCCTCGACCGCGGACGACACGCGCAAAACGTGAACGCACGTCGAATGATTATTCGTTCGGTTTCATTTACCTGTTGCCAAAACTGAGCCAGGAGGTAAATGCGTTCCTTTTTAAATAGCCAATCCATAGACTGCATAGCCTGGACGTCCATATCACGTGTTACGCATGATTACCGTGCGGAACACAATAATTATCGTACGCCCCGCCGGTGTGGTCCGCAATCAACACGTGAACTCAAGACTGGCGGACGGTCATCGTCTGGAAAAACAACGGGTGCGGACGTTTATTGACACGGGTTCAGAAACACAGACAACGGTCCGCGGTACACTTTCAAACGTCCGGGTATTTCGATTGCATAGCCGAAACGCCTAGAATACGATTTGTAACAACGTACGATTTATATTTATTCGTTACGCGTAAATCCGTCGTGCGGTTTTTTAGTCCACGCAATCGGCTAATGCGTCGGATCAAAATAGTTTTGTCAAACGTGCTATACTCGCTAGCGAACGTAAAACAATTAATTATTTAATTATAAATAGTATAACGGGAAAGTTAACGAAAATATTTTATTTTTTATTGCTTTTCTTTTTTTTTTTTTTATTAGTATTTTACATTTTCTATGAAAACATCTCGTGTCTAAAAATAATCGTCATAATATTATATAATTACGTACTTGTTGATTAATGGTGAAAAAAAAAAAGTATTTTTATGAATCGCAATGAACGCTTTTCGACATATTCTTAACGATAACGAGAAAAAAACTCGGTTATACTTTTTCCTTCTAAAATAGTAATTTTAACTGATTATTAAACGTCCGATCACATTTCGGTAGTAATTATACATTTTGTTAAGTTTAAATTATTAAAAAAACATAATTAAAAAAAAAAAAAACGAATCGACGCACAATTTCAATCGATAATTCCGATCATATTTAACCAACACAATATTTCGAACGCGTCAGTCATTCTAGTAAATGCGCGGGCAATCAGTTTGAGGCGAAAACCAATTTTTTACGAAAAATTCCAAAATGCACATTATCAAAACGTACACTAACCGAGTCAATCGCGCGGTGCGTCGAATGCGTACTATAATAATAATAATAATAATATGGGCGATGGCGATAACGACATTAAGTGGCTTATCCCTGCAGTTTTATTGTTTTCGATTATTTTGTACGATCGGGACTATTGTTACGAATTATATATTTGTTGTATTTATGATTTTTTTATTTTTCCCCCCCGGTCGAAGCTCTGGAATTCAATAAGTAGGCTATCGAAACGCTATGTGCGTTGAACAAAAACACTCGACGCCGAACAATAGACTAAATAACAATGTTTTTATATTTGTTAATTTGGGCGTTCGTTTATAACCGTGTTTTAGATTTATCACAATATTTGACCATGAGAATCGAATGAGAACGCATCGACGCGGACGTCCAAATTTGTATAATAATACGAAAAATGTCGACAAACGTGTTGTTGCTGTTGTTGTTGTTGTTGTTGCAGTTGTAAACCCGAACGGAATGGTTGGATCGTGAATTTGTCGACAATCGGTATTTCTCGATCGTATACTTGCGGACGGACGGACGTGGAACGCGTGTAAACGGCGTGTGTATCGTCGGCCGATACGTATTCGATATTATGTGTGCACAACAAGATTTCGGCGACGAACAATAGACATATTTTTTTTTAATTCTAGTTTTCTGGTCAAACATATTAGAACACGAAATATTGCGATGCCCGCGGTGAAATTATAGCCGAGTACAAAATGAAACGATACGAATTTTTCGCCATTCTTTTTTAGATACAGAAACGTATCTACGGCCGACGCGATTAGAACGTAACCATTATAAACAACTAAAATATTTGGTACCGTTAATCGACGAATAGTTTGTGTTTTTTTAAAATAATTATTCGCTTTATCGTCGTTTATACCGAAAATATATGTAAATCGATAATTTTTTCGAGCAACATTATTATTATTACTATTATTTTGTGGGCGTTACATTCGATTCAATATGGAAATGACATACCGTACGATTGATATTTCAGACTTTCGAAAAAAATTTTAAAAAGTGTAACTTTTATAGGCAGACGTTCGAAAATGTATAATAAATACTAAAAAAAAAAAAAAAACCGAATAAACAAAAAGAAATTTGTCGGACACACGTATATATTTTTCAGTTTTGTTGAATTTTTTCGGTCTGACTTCACGGGCCACCGGAGGATATTCGCTCTTATCGTAACAACGAAATTATCAAAAAAAAAAAAAAAAACCCATTAACCGGGGCAAGTCCAAAAGCGTCACGTCGGACCCGAATGTTTGTCGACAAAATACAAAACGGATGAAGAAAGCTCACCTCTGCGGGCGCGCGCGTAAACCGTTGCAGGAACACAGCCGCGGAGAGACGTTCGGTCGGTCGGTCGGTCGGTCGCGAGGAAAAAAAAAACCAACAAAACTTAACGATCAAAAGTGCGGCGAAACCCCGTGAATTTCTCGGTTTCGATCGGGAAAAAAAAACGTAAACGCGACACAAGCGCGCCGAGAAGCGGATCTCTCGCACGAGTCAATTTTTCTTGTTTTGTGCCGTCGATGACAATCGTCGGGGACGCACCGGAAGACGACGGACGCGGTTGTGTCCGGCGAAACGACGGGTTCGATAATTTTTGAACGGGCGGCGGATAAATATTATTGTTTTCGCGCGGTGACACACACACACACACACACACACACACACACGGCGATCGCGACGACGACGACGACGACGGCGGCGGCGGCGACGACGAGAGACGGACGGACGGCACACGCGCGTCGACACCGCGCGTACAATCAGTGACGACTGGCGAGCGAACGGCGCGCGACGGATACCGGCGGGCCCAACGAAACGACGACGGCGGCGGCGGCGGCGGCGGCGGCGACGGCGACGACGACGACGACGACGATATCTCCGCCGCGGTCCCCGTGCACTCCCGCCATCTGCCGGCGGCCGCCGTCGTCGTCGTCGTCGCGATCGTCGTCGCACCGCGCACAATCCTTTTTACCTCCCGTCGTCGCGTTTCTTCCTTTTTTTTCCCTTCCTTCTTTCCTTCCTTCCTTCCTTTTTTTTCCCCCCGTCGCTCGCCTTTTTTCCCCTTCATCCCCACCCAACCCACCCACACGGGTTTATTCGCCCGTCGTCGTTGTCGTCCTGTGCTCCGCGGCGGTCGGGTCGCCTCGTACGCGCGCTATCAATCACCCGCACACGCGATACGGCCAATCGCCGCGACCGGCCCCCGTCGACTTTACGCGCGCGCACGTATCTCGTCCGCCGCGACTCCGTGTCGCACCTGCCCGCCCGCCCGCGCCGATATCGCCGATACACGACCACGACCGCGGTGTGGGTCGGCGTGCGCTTCTTTTTTCGGTACTCGCACGATTACGCCCGTGCACGTTATGATCCGATCGGACGCGAACTGGACAAGGCGATCTCACACGGCCCGTCGGACGGCGAACGCTTTAAACGATCACGACACGGTATGACGACATTTCGTACGCGATTCGTTATTCCGAACCGGACCGGTTTTCGACTGTTGGACGTTGCAACGTTCGTCCCTCTTTTCATTTTTTTTTAGGTTTTTTTTACACTTTTCGAACGATTCATATATTACAATGTCCGGTGTTGTTGATTTTCGTAGAAACTATAAATCATACCGGTACGAATATCGGCGCGTGAATTTATCACGTGTCCATAATAATATATAATCGAAAGAATTCGGTGAAAAAAAATTGTCTATTTTTCAATACAAAAAAAAACCTACGTCACCGACAGTCGACGCGCTCGCGTAAAACGCGTACCAAATATTATCTGTACAGGTCTATACTCAGGGCCCGCACAAAACGTAGAGGCCTCCGCGCAACAAGATTGTTTAAATTGTCGTTTTTAATACGGATTAATAAAATCACAATATTCGATTAAAAATATCACTGGTCGTAACGTGCACGGTGACGAAATCCAGTAGGGATTACCGATATAATCATAATAATTTACGTTGTTTGTGTTCGTTGTAACTTTGAAATAAACTTAATATTATTAAAGCACAATTAAACGTTGTCGACCTTACTTCCGAATAACATATTGTCTTGCAGTAAATTATGACACAATAGACATGTAAGTTGGTACACCAAACGCGCTTGTAACGCACTCCTCATATCCGGATACATATTACAATTGACAAATGAGGCGACCGCTAAAGACGGTCCGCATTCCTAAATGCCTTGATGTTTTTAATAACATTAAACTAACATCGACAACGTTTTCCAGCGGTCGACATAAATTTTTTCGACGGACATACTACACGACGAATAATGCATTTTTTTTCCAGAAAATACGCGGATTAAAATCTGGAATAACGTTGATTTTTTTTTTACGTTTTGCAATTGATGTTTCTCCGAATGTTTGTAAACCGTTTAAATTATTTAGCCGGATTGTTTTTACCTGTACGGTGAAAACTGTTTTGGGTCGTTTATATCAACATATTGTACAGACCGTAAACGTAGATTTTTTTTTTTTTATTATTAAATAACTTTTTTGTGTTGCACGTCATTTCGAGGACGACCGGTTTGGTAAAAATTGTTATACTACATGTCACGATTGTGTATTTATAAATTATGAATCGCGTGAAGATCGGTCGATAGTTATGTATGGCAGGACACATCCAATATATAATTCGCACTCGCGCAATACACAATTTTCGTCTGTCGTCAACGTATCGTACCTAACACTGTTTAAAACGGCCGTATCGATTATCATCCACGCGGACGTAATGTTCTCGTTCGCCGTTTTTTCGTAATTCAATTCGCGTTACCTTCGAAACGGCCCGACGTTCGTCATAAACATTTACAAAACAGACGGAACGTTACGGACGTGGGCAAAATTGAACACAACGCCTGACCGAAAACCGCGTCACCACACGGCATTCGGAACAACGTTTCGAACAGATTTGTTCGTCGTGAAAAAAGTAACGCAATCGAATGAAATATTCATTATCACGGACGTTAAGTGTTTCGACCGTTTCAATCGGTCGAAAGTGCGAAATAATTTTTAAACACCAAAGATCGATAAAATACGTGCGCGCGCGTGCAATATTTGGTATGTCCGTATCCGTGCGATTCGCGATTACGTCACATTTTCGTTCGAAACTCAGAAGAAAACGATTTTGTATTGATGAAAAACATTATTTTTGGTTTTTGTGTTGTGACGCGCGCACGAGGTAAAAAAATAAAAAAAATTTAAAAAAAAGATAAAAGTACAGTTATTACCGAGAACGGACTCTCGGTTGACCGGTTCAATTAAACTGAGTGCCGAAATGCCAATACACGTCTCGGAAATTGTCCGTAGTTTTGTACATTACCGTGTACAAAAACCATACAACATGTACGCGGGTCGTGAGAAATAGCAATCGTCATTCCCGAACATCATCATCATCATCATCATTATTATTATTAGTCTTTCTTTCGTTCGTTTTTTTCAAATATATTTCGATTAAATGTTAACTGAACGGTTAATACCCGAGATCCGCGATACCGGATTTCGGTTTGAACTTGACATGTCCGTACAGTAAATGTACACGGATGTTATTATTACTTTTTTTTTTTATGTATATATAACAATGACGTGCTTATACATATATATATGTGTGTGTGTGTGTGTGTGTGTATACGTTTTTCTTATTTTTTTTCTTCTTTGTACGCGTACATAAATACCTACTGTACACGAAACGTTTAAATTCGATTTACCGTCTCTGAACCGCGCGGATATTCCGCCGTATAATTCGATTAGACGACGTTAAGTTTCCGTCAAAAATCACGAGCTACGGAGCAACACGGTTTTTTCGAACAACAACAACAACAACAACCGCGGTGGCGGCGGCGATAAATATTATCGCGCTCGTTGTAATCTGTTCGACACCCTTTTATCGGCGCGTGGAACATGGCGTAACGGTCGTTCTCGGACAAATTGCTTTGATTCGAATATACATGTATATGTGTGTGTACACCGGCACGCGCGCACGTCCCTTCGACAACCGTCCCCGTAACGGTTTACCCAGAGCCGGGCGCAATGGGTAGGCTGGGTGTGGTGCCTACTACAATTTCGAGTGAGCAGCGTGAAATACGGAATTAAGAACGAGAAGTTTTTCAACGCTTCGAAAAACAATTGAAAACCATGTCCGATTTCGATTGAACGAAATACGCAGGAACTAGTGTTATAGAGTTTTTACACGTCAAAAGTGTAGTGTCGGTGTTAAATTAAAAATGAATGAAATCTAAGGATAATTCTTATCATAACTTTCGTATGCACGCGGAATGTTTTTTTCCGAAACTAGTACGGGACCCGGCGAATCGCGCACTTGCCCGTGCACGTGGATTTACCCGGAGTTTCGCGACAACGGGCACGTGCGGCTCGACAATTGTGTCACGCGGCCTCGACCTTCGGACGTACGGGCCGAATTCGCGCGGAAAGCGCCGGCCCGGCGAAACGTTCCCCAAAGCACGGATGTCGCGGATTTTTCGCGGAAACGGTCGCGTAACTCATAACACCGCGAAACCCGACCGCCAGCCGTCGAACGAACACGTGCTCCATGCGTCCGTAAACAACGTGCACAACGTGTATACACGTCCGTGTGTAGGTAAACAATAATCGTTATGGGGAAATCAATTAGCTGAGTTGGAATAATAATAATAATAATAAATCGTTCGACGTCGAGGTCGTCGAGGTGACGAAACCGCGTTGGTTTAATTTCGTATTTTGTGTTTTGAATTCTAGTCGGACGGCCGCGGATCGTACTCGTTTGGAAAAATTTCGTCAGATACGTGACGACCGACGATGGAATCTAACCGTCACCGGTTAGCGTTCGTCGTCCGCGCGTGCGGGTAACATGATATTTTCGGGTTGTTAAAACAATCGTAAAACAACGAGCTGTCCGTTACAATACCCTTCAATACGCCGCGGTCAATAAAACTTTCAATTGGCCATTGTCCGCGCGCGCTACATAACACGCTAACACGTTCACCTGTTTATTTTCGAAACGCGGTCCGTTCGCTTCCTGTATATATCATACACGCCGGCGCCGAAACGTCAACAACTGCGGCCTAACCGTGTATCGTATTTTCTGCTATTGTCGCGTTCGGTTTACTGATATTTGACAATACGCGCGTGGACATTGCGCAACGCGCGCCGGCCTCGTCACGCACGTTTTTTTTTTCACTTGTCAAACGTTCACGGATTGAATCCCTAACCTAACCTGACCGCGACGGACTTTCGGGAGAGTGAGATGTTTTCGGCGAGAGAGACCCGAAAACAAACGGACGTCGCAGACTACCGTCGTCTACTGTATACGCGCACCGTTGTGTACGGACCGGAAATCGAGACGCACCGGCGGGATGAAAAAACGTTTGGCGAACAGACGGAGACGCCCTGCGACCGTGTGACCGGCACACAGAAGTGTATTGTTCGAATAAACGCGTTCGTATAAACGCGCCGGAGCTGAATAATGATATAAATTATTCCGCGATAAATACGCGAGAAACGTGTCGTAATTATACACATCGCACAGAGACGGACGGAGTTCGTATAAAATACGTGCGTACCAACACGATAGCGGCGGAGACGGCAACGTGTTTTTAACCGTACTATTATTATTATTATTATTATTGTTTATTAGAATCCGAATTAACGAGACAATTATTACACACACACACACACACACACACGAGTTACGGAGAGAAATCGCACGCGGCGGATGCCTATTTATTAAACACGCGCGGCGGCCGATGTACGCGATATGAACGGTCCGACGCTCGTCCAGTTAGCGTTTTCTCTACAAAAATGGAACGGGCCCGCGTGGGGACACGTTATTATTTTCTTCAAGCTCGTACTTTTCGTAGGTGGTAACATAGGTGTAAATACACGATCGGCGGCGGTTAGGATCGGCAGCCATTTTGAAATCGCTGATCCGTAATTATCAGCGATGGTTGATGGGTTATATGTATATATGTATATACACACGCGTACAATGGTGTTGTGCGCGTTTTGTATTCGGTTTTTTTATTCTCTCTCTCTCATTTTTTTTACTTTTTTTAACGGTCATCCGACTTATTATCGCCGTGAATTCGAATGTTCGTCTAATTCGTTGCCGCCACGGTCCGGGGCGCTCGTTTCCTCGAGGCTCTAATCACCGTTGCCGTCGCCGCCGCCGCCGCCGCCGCCCCCCCAGCCGTCTGGGCTTCGTCATAGGACTTCGTTCATAATTAGACCATTAACTTGATCCGGCGGTTTATTAAACCGATTTGCGCACCGAATGGATACGATTTCGTATTTTTTTTAATGCACTTCTCGCGTTAGCGACCGACACGAGCGAAAAATTAAAATCAAACGAAATTCCGAAATCATAATCGTGACGATTCAGTTACACGATACTGTACGATTCATGTACTGACGCGTGGGCTTACATGCGTTAGCGATAAGTTTTTATCTATTTTAGTATCCGTGTACACACTGATCGTCACGATACACTCGTGATTACACGTAGACGCGTAACGTAAATTCAATGTTATTTGCACGCGTTCCGCGTCTGCGGATCGATCCCTCACAACTATTCGTAAAAAGTATCCTACACATACGTCTGCGGCTGCACGTGATAGACTGTTTGAACGTAGGTATTTAATAATGTCATTAGGTTATCAAAACCGTTTTAATAATGTTATTTGTCTGTTCAGCTATTTATTCAAGGCTAGACATACGAATAGTGATTATAAGACATTTTTTTTGTTTTGTTTTGAATAATAACGGACCACTTTTACGGCGTTCGCCCACTTACTCTGTAACGTTCAGTTATTATTATTAAGGTAATTTGATAAAAAAAACGTGCAAGTCATTTATATTATGCTTATGGTAATAAAATTAAAAAAAAAAATGTAATTAATCGTTCGAAACACGAGACGGTTCAATCAAACTGATTGTTTTCATAATTGTTTTTGACCGTTCGGGTCAAATATTTGAATAAAATAAATGCGCGCGTCAAACCTTAACACGGAATTTCTTTTTACACCTATACACTTGCATGGTCTGTCCATTAACACGTTAACGTTATATTTCCTCGATTTATATTGAAACGAACGGACAACGTGCGGACACACACAACAAATATTTCGTTAAAATCCCGTTTCGATGAAACGCGAAGTTAGGAACCAGTCGTTACATATTTGTATTGCTCGGAAATCACGCGAGCAACACGAACGAATTGAACACCGACGAATGCATCGGCCGGGCATAATTCAACGTCCGAGGTGTGCGTTAGATGTTCGTCGGATAAAATAACTCCGCTGCCGGTTTGTTGATTCGCGGCACCTTTTTTTTTTTCCACGGGTCAAACGTGAAAACACGGATTACGAGATGAAACGGCGCTGTCAGCACGATTCGTAAAACGTCACCGTCGACGATTGCCACGACCAGCCGTATGCGTGTTTACCGGTATCCGGATAAACCGATCGATCGATCGAGGATTGATCGACGACCGTGCGATTTTCGAAAAACGAACACGGCGATGATTACGTTGTCGCGGCTGTGTGTAGATCGCGTTCGTCTCATTATCACGATCGAGTCGCAAGGGTTTTAGTTTTCGTTTCGGGAATCGATGTGTGAATCGGTAACGAGGAAGAAGGTCCGTTAAATAATGTTCGTTGTTTTGTCCGACACACGATGACAGGTGATCGCGTGCATGTGTATGTATGCGTACAAACATATTGAACGACGGAAAGAAATAATAATATACGTACATAAACTAAGGCTGGAAAAAAAAAATAAGTGCATATAATAACAATAATACGCACGCGCGTAGGTTCGAATTTCAAAATAATGCCTTGTCGATCGTAACAGTTAGTTTTTTTTTTTTTTTTTATTTGTTCCCCCACAGGCTTTTTTTATATTCGAAACGCACGCAAACCGGAGCGGCGCAATGCAATAATAAGACAAGAAAATTACATTCATCTGTCAACGGGTTCGACGAGTGTATATGCAGCACAAATAAAACGTATGGCGTACGAATCGACACGAATAATTCGACTGTTAGAAATTATTGTAAGTAATAATATTACTGTATCGTAGCGAATCGGACCGACTATAAATAATTTATTGTCTTTTGTTTTGAAAATTAGGTCTGATAGAAACAAAAACGTTTGTTTATTGTTTTTTTTTTTAATAAATTAGTTATCGGGTACTTACGACCGACGGTCATTATATATATATATATGTATAAATGTTAATTGGGCTTGCACGAATAATATTCTCGTACACGCGAGCAGTATACGCGCCGAACAGGTACAGGTGATTGAAACCGGATAGGTGGACAAAAGTGCACCTGCTCCGTTTACACACACCTACGATACCGCCCCGAGGGGCGCGCGCGTAACGTTTAAAGGATGTAAATATTAGGCGCGAATCGGTCAGGTCAGGTACGTACGCGCGATGTAATGCGTACGTGTATAATACACTCTCGTCCGCGATGGCTTTTCACCTGTGGGACAAATTTTTATGACCTCCGACGCCCTCGCCCCCCCGCGCGCGCCCGCCGATCCCGCGATTCCGATATCCCGATAAAACCGGAAAACGAGACTTATCCAGTCGTAAAACGCAACCGTCCGAATAGGCGGTGAACGCGCGCGCCGCCGGGGAGTTCGTGATACACGCGCCCGTTCAAAACGAACCCGACGCGAACGGGGAACAATAATATTTACACGTTGCTTAACCGTCCGCGAGGGGTTTTTTTACCGCACACACGACAACGAGCTTCGACCGTGTTATTTGATTTTTCAATCGTCTCAATCGAACCGGCGCGATGTCTGTTCGGTCCGTCGGATTTCGTTGGTTCCCTCTATCTCTCACCAGCTCACCAAAAAAAAAAAAAAACTAAAAAAAACAACTAAAGGCAAACGAGAATTACAGTCGTGACCCGAACGCTTGTACCAATAACCCGAAACGTTACGCACACTGTTGTCGTCATTTATTTTTGGACGGCCGTGATGTCGTCAAACGTGAAATCTATCGGGAACAGAAGACGACGCGGAAACGTTTTTGAGAAAACACAAACCGTGAACCCGCCGGCCCGGCGAACGCTTAACGGACACCATCCGCGATCCGGTTCGACGGTGCGTTTTAGTGCCGATTCGAGGGTCCAAAATAAAACTCAATTAAGACGAACGGTTACACTTTGGAGCGGATCCAATACGGGCGAAATCGTATTTCCGGGTCGTCGGTCTCGTGCAATAACGTCACCGCGGCCTATATATCGGCGGCGGGTCTGTTATAAAGTTATGCGTCGAGTGTTAACCGCATTATTAATTTTCGAACGCGCGCGTAACGATCCCGACGAAACTTTGCAACGGAATTAACGACTTAAACGGTTTGCTTATTAAGAGACCGCCGAAGCAATGTTATTCGACAATTATGTTATCCGACAATTGTTATACTGCGACAATTAGCGTTTCGACATTTGTTTGATATTGAAACGTTCTAATTTCGTTTATTACGACGAACTTTGGCTCGGTACCCGTGTGTAATCGCTTGCGCGGCAATACCACGACAATGGTGTTCAGACGCGCCGTGGAACGCTCCAGTGGTGGCGCCGGAACCTTAAATTTAGCAAACTTATTTCGAAACCGCCCGCCCACCCGCCACTGAAATTATATTGATCGATCGATTATCGACGACCATGATAAAACCGATTTGTCGATTTCAGTCGAATAATTGGTTATTTGGTTATAAATAAAGGCCGGTCGTTAACGCCCTAGAAAACCTTAATGTATGCTCTATAAAACATTAAAATATGCGTAGATCGTGTAAAATAAAATAAAAATATTGAAAAGTATATTTACAAAACAGTCCGTGACTGCGTTAATAACCTTTGCGATGATTCATTTTTATCAGAAGATCGTTTTAAAGGCCTGACGTGTTTATCTGTTTTTAAATGTTGCGAATCGTTTTTCACGCGAGATTTTCGTCTCACGTGGTTTACAAAACAACATCGGTTGGAGATATTTGTTCACCAAACTCGGAAATAAATGATCGCATTCACGTCGATAACGATGTTTTTTCTTTCGGCGTTTTAAAAAAATAGAATTATTAACAAAACACATTTAACACAAAAATACAAAAGCACGCGACCGTGGTACCACTATACAGACGCGTCGCGACGGCCGAACATTACACTGACAAATACAGAATAAACGGTCGCAGTAATTTAGTACGCGTACTTATTTCGGAAGACCCCAGAAAACGACCGATAACGTTTCTAATAAATTTTATTAATTAAGATAATATTTCTAAAATAACCATTATCGTAGTTAAAATGTCATGAAAAAAACAAATAGACAGAATACGCACTAATATAACGAAAATATGCGCTAATATAATAAAAATATGCTTCTTAAGTAAAAAAAAGTTCGAAATATGCAAATATACGCAATATGAAATGTTCACATTCGCATTATATAGGCCATAAAACAAATTTCTGTCTCACTCTGCAGTTTTCATCGTCAAAGGAAAAGAAATGCTAATTAACTGTGATACGATTAATAGCCGTGCGCTTTGCTTAGATCATTCGTTTAATCGATTATAATCATTTTTTCTTCTCGAATAATCTAACGACGTGCTAGCGACTAAATGCGTTCAGCAATTTAGGATAGGCCGTACGACTTAATGTTATTGTACAAGTGACGAAGTGCAATATTATTATATTTTTTTGAGAACTCACCAAACCTATATCTGACATCCACGAGTCGATGACCCCACCCACCGCCCCTTCGATGAGTATAGAGTTAAGTATAGAGTTCGGCGCCACCGGGATGCTCGTTGCAAGTAAAAAACGTATTCGTTTGTCGCGTCGTCGATAAAAAGCGAACGCAGTTTCGACCGCGACGACGTCGAGCACAAAATTCAAACACGTTGTGTTGCGGAATGTGACGGAAACGAGCGAACGGGTTCGAGGCGGCAACACGCATTTGAGATGGTATTGTTTGGTCGTGGTCCGGTTTGAAATATTTTTGTTCGGAGATCTGGTCGATTTTTTGTTTTTTGTTGTTTTCGTTGCGTTTTATTTTTTTTCGTTTCATAACCGTTTCGACACGATCCTACGGAGATAAGCATCGGCCGGCCGGTCGGTCGTTCGGCGGCGGCGGCGACGATGGGTATCGCCTTCGGAAAACGTATCGATGTAATGATCGGGTCTGCGCGTTCGCCGCCGGTCCGGTAATCGATGATCACAAAGTCTAGGCGTTAAAACTGTATAATTTAGCACGGGACCCCATCGATCGATACAGAACAAAACGAAACGTTGGTGGAACGAATAACGTACGCCTGTATCATTATTAACAACAACATTACAATACACAAATTGTATACCCGGGCACTCGGACGTTTCGAATCTCGCGCGCGGTCTCTACTATATATATATAGTAGTCACACCGTACAACAATAATAATTATGATAAGGACCGACTCGGTCGTCGTCGTCGTCGTCGTCGCCGTCGCCGTCCTCGTCCTCGTCCTCGTCGCCGTCGCCGTCGCCGTCGCCGTCGTCGCGGCCGCCGATCGTCGTGTCCGAACGCGGTGTAAAAAACGCGTAATAACAATAATAACGCGGTTAATAAACGGTTACCACGGGCAATATTATCCGTTACGTGTGGTAACCCGATTTTCACGGTCGGTCTTACGACGACCCACACGCGCGCGGCCGTCAATTATCGTCGTCGTTTCGCGGGCGTTTTACAGATCGTTGTCTGCCGTTCTCCTGCGCGTATATTATACGTTTCGTTTACCGATTGCACGTTATCGATACGATTCGGTTTTCCACTACGGTACGCTCGCGCGTCGTAAAAAATAATGAAAATTTAAAAAACGGTTCCGTCGGATCCCACGCACGTCACACGCCGCGTCGTTTCGCCCGGGCGATCTCCTCTCTGAGTTTCCGCGACGTCCGCGACGTCCATCGTAATCGCTCGTAACGGGCGTACGTGTCGCGGCGCGCGATAATTATAATATATCGCGAATAATTCTCGCGTTAATTATCGCGGACGTCGGCGCGGCGTCTCTCACCCCCCACGGCCGACCGCCTCTTCGCCGCGATTTCGGTTCGCCGCGTAGGAGCGAATATCGATCGACGGCGCGACGTGAACGTCGGCCGGTCGCGGGCGCGGACCAGCGAACCAAACGTTTCGGCTCGCCAGACGTGTCGGTCAGCGTCCGAGTCGTGTTTGGACGTGTTCCCGCGGACGCGTTAGGTCCAAGGGAAACCGCGAGCAATCGCTGCACGTGAAGGCGAATTTTTTTTGGGAAAACGTCGAGTCGCGGATTCGTTTTCGGTATCGCTTTACACACGGTATGCACGTGGAGTTGCGTGCGACGAAAACGTTTTTCACAATGTAATCGTGGTTTTGAGTCTGTAGGCAACGGCGGTGCACGAACTTTACATAGCCCCGTAGAAAGAAAAAATCACACACACTGTGTGAGGTCCGAGGTGGCCGGGCGGCCGTTGTCTCCTCTACGACAACAATCCACCGGTTGAGCGAGTTCGCCGTTCGGATACCGGCGAACTTCTAACTTCCAGCGTCGAAAAACATTACGACCGTGGGAACAACCAAGCTCGTGACACGTTTGGGCATGTGTTACCTCGGAATAAAAAAAACGGACCGTAAACATTTGTCTTGGAAATCGCGCAGAGAACGTTGACGTTTGGAGAGCGTCTCTGATGCTCGATGGTTGCGTGCCCAAATCCTAACCTATTATGGCGATTGACTCAGACGGAATGTTTAGTTTTTCTAAAATTTTCTAAAATTGTTCTTTCGGAAATGAAACTGCAAAAATGCGATACGTTTTTGTCCGTCGTCCGATAGAAGGGCTTGTGCCAGTCGCATATACCCTGAAGACGTCGTAGAACGCGCCGAACGGTCAAACGAGGAAGGCCTAACCGTCGGCCCGCAAGACCTCTGCGGACTCCGAGCGAAACGTTTCGTCGAACACGCTCGACGGTCAGACGTTTTCCGTCGGAGATACGAGGTCGGCCCGAGCACGTTTCTGTGCGCGCGAACAACCGCTTTACTGTGGAGAACGTCTGATGCACCCGGGGGCTTTCGGTCGCACGTGGTTCATCGAAACTCCGCGCGTTCAACACCACGGACACGCGGACCAACACGGAGGACGCGAAACGCTTTCTGTCGCGGCGCGGCCGTAACCGAAACGACCGTGACGGCAGTCCGCCGATCGTCACAGCGGCGAATTTGTATGGACCGTATATCGGGTTAGGGTTATAAACCTATTACGGGCGTTTCGCGTAAACGTAACCTCGGTCGGTTGTCGCAATTTTTTTTGTTTTCGTTTCGTTCAAATAACATTCGGGACCGTACGAGTACGCGGAAACGCGCACGTACGCGCGGGAACAGTGGTCGCGGCCGGTGAAATTCCCGGGATATCGGGATATTATTAATTCAAAATCCAGAAAAACGTGACGCAGACGAGATATAAATGCTGCGCCCCCCCCCCCAGTCGAATGTTGTCCGTTGACGGGCAATGACGTGTACCGGGACGCGGTCGATCTACTCTCTCGGCCCGTTTTGTCTGGCGATCGTTTCGACGGCCAGACGGAGAGAGTGTGAGTGAGAGGCGGTAGTGGGGAAACCCGAAACATTAATAACGCCCGTACATCGAATTCCGCGGAATTCACGCGCGCACACGTTTTTAACGAACGCTGTTTTTTTTTTTTCATTTCGTCCGCGCGAACGCTTTTTCCCGTAAGACCGTCTCGCACGGGAAATGTTTCGCGCGAAAAAGTACGAACGACGTGTTCTGCGAACGGTGTCTGTCGGTTTGTTTTCGTGTGTCCGACAACTACGACATCCCCCCCCCGTCACCGGTAACGACGGCGCACATTGATTTCCTCCGTTTCGTTACGTCGCGTACGATCAAATCGTGTCTAAAATACGAGTTGAAACGTGTGGCGCCGTAAACAGCGTCTAAACCTCCGCCTTGACGATCTGGTCAAATAAATTGGTCTCCGGAATACGGCCTTGCGCGTACGTTTCAGCGGCACGGCCGTTCATTGTGTTAATCGGTTTCCGATACGTTACACACAGGCGCGGATCCAGAACTTATTTACGGGGGGGGGGGGCATCTTAATCAAAACAACTTTAATCCTCGTTTTGTCGCATCGAGTAATGAAATATTTTCCAAAACGTTTTCTTGGGAATCGTTTGCGATACACCGAAATAAAACAATAAAGTCTGTCTTTGTGTCTTTATCAAACGTCGAATCGCGTGGCGGTTGCGGCTGCTATCGGAACAATTCATTGTCCTCTACGAAGATGTTCGAGATATTTAAGAGCCATACTGTAGGTATATTATATTATGTGTAACCCATCAATTTTTAAGGTTCACGTATCGTTCAATAATTAAACCGCAATACATATATGGAAAACAATTATATGTACTTTGATGAAAAGAGGTATTTATCTTTATTGGTTATCAAAAACGTTAAAACCGAAAAATCCCATAGCTACAACTTCATTTTAAATTGTCTTTCTATAGTATCATAGATAAGAGTTAGAATTATAAAAAGATACTAATAAAAAAATTTAACAAAAGTCTACGGGGCGGGCGATCGCCCCTTGCCCCCCCCCCTTGGATCCGCGCCTGGTTACACAAACACATAAGCACGCACACACCGCGGCGGCGGCGGCGACGTTTCGTTCGAAAATACCTAACCTAACGCGTGTACCCGCCAAGACGATATGTCCGTATTTCACCGTGGCCGCGTCTCCGGGGCCGTCCCCGTCCGACGTTCGTTTTCGTTGTCCGGACCGTGTGACGGATTGAATTTCGAAGTTGCATTTAGGCAAATGTGCCCGTCTTCGGCCGATGGCCCTGTTTTTCATTTACACGCACGCGCGTGTACGTGTGTATCCGATGTCGGCGCGTTACGACGTATCTCACATCTGTGGGTATGATTTTGCTTCGAAACACAGTATTTCATTCAGACGGTTAGGTCGAAACCATTTACCGTGTAAATCATTATGGTACGCGTTTAGATTTCGTCGCCGTGCACTTTCGATTCGAATATTGCGATTTCGATCCGTGTTAAAAACCGATCGTTTTTCGTTGTAAAAACCTGGCCGTACAACCGTGTTCAAAGACTGGACGTCCAGTCGAACGGTTCGAGTCGCGGATTTCGCGTCGTCGAACGGCTAAACATGAAAAAAAACTACCGGATACTACGGCGACCACGCGGACGATATCTGACCGCGTAGTCGTTAACATCCGTCGGACTGTTCAAAAAACCCGGACGAAAAATTAATACGGTCCAAGAGACAACGCAAGCGCTCTCGTCTAAAGCGTAAAACGTATTAATTATTTTTTTCCGTCTGTTCGAGAAATCAACGGCGCGCGAGATACGATTAATTTAATAACGTCGATTTTACGTGCAAAACAATAATTGTTTGTTTGTTTGTTTGTTTACGTAAAATACGTTGTGCCGGCGGGACACGGTCTGTACCACTCGTTACTTGTTTTTCTTCTTTTTACGGAAATCCCGATTCACCGAAAAACACGTCTTCGATACGAGAAAATAATTTGTTCGCCACCAATATCCGGTCGATAAACAATTTTGATGTTTTCCGCGGAAAGCTGTTTTGACGAAAGACGATTTTCGGTTTTTTTCGTTTTTTTTTAAAATGAAACTTCTTTGTAGAGGTTACAAAAAAAAAAAAAAAAACATTTTCGCGCGCACGATCGGCCCGTCACGATGCCTTTTCTCGTGATTAGTTGCGCGTGCGCGTCACGTTCCTGTTGCAGCCAATAGCGTGCGACCTTGGCCGTCCCCACCAATTTCACCGCATCTATCACTCTCGCGTACGCCCGCGCGCGACGCGATCAAATCATTTGCCGTTCGTACGCACGCGTACTCGCACCGGTCCGAATAACGTGAACAAGTCTCGTCTGCGTGTGTTCTTTTCAAGTAACCGAATTCAAAGCATCTAGCGGTGGTGACCACCAGGTAAGCGTTTTATTGATAAACGCCCTCGGCTCGTACGGTTCCTATATTAATGTACCTCAAACTCTGTCCCACGACTCCGTGAGAAGTCTCACTCCGTATCATACATAAAAACATATGGTTTCGTTATCGTTATTATCCGTCGTTCGTGTACGAACTCGACACGGCCGTCGGAAAACATTTTGCGCAAGTACGACGTCACGGACGCGTTCCCGCGCGCTGTTTGTTTACCGTGTCGCGGGCAAAGCGTTATTGGATTTTTTTCGCCCGGTCCGTCGCGTCCCGATAAACAATTATTGCGCGACACGTGAAACGAATTAAGCGGGCACACGCACGCGCGTACTACGGAAAACGGCGCGGCGCGATTGAGACGTCCGATAACGCGCGCGTAGGAGTGTCGTGCGCGCGCGTATTATATTTTTTCGGGCGGCAGGTGAACCGGAGCGGCGGCGTCGTCACGCGGGGTCGCCCGTCCGGAGCTGCTCGTAACGGCCGGCCGACCGTATCGCGTGTTTCGCGGGGCGCACGTCTTTTTTTTACGACGACCACGACGACATTATACGCGCATTATCACTATCTGACGTCTATAATCAATATAACGTGCGCGGGTTAAAAAGAAAAAGAAAAAAAAAACGAAAAAAAAAAACAACGAACCAACGGCAATAAAGGCGAAGACAATCGAACCCGCTCTCATTCTCTCTCACTCACTCTCTCTCTCTCGCCGGCACTGCTCGCCCGTTTCCGCCCTCTCCGACTGTCCTAACCCGCCGGACGACGTCGCCGTGAGTCCGCGTTTCCGGTTCAATTTATGCACCTATCGCACGACCATTACGGACGCCACGACGGCCGACGACGACGACTGCCCACAAAACTACACGGTGTTTTGAAGACGAAAAAACAAAAACGACTGTGCTATTTTGCCGACCGGCGTGCGATAACGTTCGTTTCCGTTCCGAAGACAATGGGCCGCGCAAGTGAACCGCGACGGCCGCGTCCACAGCGGTCGTCGCCGTACGCGCGTTCCGAACGGTCCGTAAAAACTGCGCCGGTGCTTTTCCTTTCCGGGGCTCGCGTTTCGTCGCGTCACGTTTCCTCCGGTTTTGTTTCGCGGCCGTTCGCGCGAACAACGCCCGAGGAAAAACAAATCGGCGGCGCGCCCAATACGTACGTACCTAACCGTCTGGAAATCACCGGGCCGACATGTTTTCAGATTGTTGTCTCCGACGTAACGAAGGAGGATACGAGATAAGGACATAACCGGGAGATCCAAAACCTATACGGGAGAAGCGAATGTCAACGGAATGCTAAAATGTAGTAGACTGAGCTGGGCCGGGCACGTGTGGAGATCAGAGGTTAGGTCCAATTGGACAGGTTACGAAATGGAAGCCAAACACGAAAAGGCCTGGAGGACGTCCTAGACAATGATGGAAGGATAGAGTAGTCAAGGACTTGAGGGAACTTGGAATAGAGAACGGGGAAGAACCGGCAAGAGACAGAGACAGGTGGGGAGGCAAGTGGTTGTTGCGACAATGGGCCTAAATGGCCTGTAAACGCCTATAAGGAGAAAGGAGATTGTTTCTGACGCGTATTGGGTTCGGGCCGGCGTCGGTATTTGTACGGATAAACGTTTTGTTTGGCCAGTATGATAAACTATTAAAAACCGTCGGGTTTACGAACTAGACACGGGGCATGTTGGTTGATTCGTTGAGCGACGTAATTTACCGTTAACCATATTAAACCATTGTGGTGGAGTTGTACCGACGGCGGGCCGCGTGCTCTTGGAATACCTGATTACTGGCCGCTGCAACAACAGCTAACGTAAGTTATCCACGTTTAAAAACAGATTTGTACAACTGTGTTGTTACAACGTTTTGTAATTCGGACCGTAGGCCGTCGGCCTTGAACCTGGACGGTTGTACAAATTTTCGAGGGTGTCTAAAAAGGGGTGGGCGATGGTGAAAATTTGTGTTTGCGCCACATGTTTGAAAACAGTTCGGAGCCACTGAAACAAACGGTACCGTAGTGCCGTAAGTACGTATGTCGGAACCGGATCGACGGTTAGCGGCGGAAAACACGGAATAACAATTACGTTATTCTCGAATAATTGATATGATATTCGTTGCCGGTGTACTATTTAAATTGGGTTATTGTTATCGTGACGGCGGTGTGTTCGAAGACAATACGAATTTCGGTATTGAAAACAATTCGCCTTACGCGTACAATTACCAAATGACAGGTGTTTTATCCGAATTTCGTGCGTCTAATTATACACGTGTAAACACAAACGTATAAGTTTTGTCTGATGTATTATATAGTTTCCTTGTGTGGAAACAAAAACAAAAAAAAAAAAACATTAACGTCTAACGATGATCACAATTTTACAACTATAAATGTTTTTTTGTTTTGTAATGTTAAAACTAATTCGACCGTAATAAATATGACACAAAGAAACGGTGTAATAAAAAACAATGCGTGTGTACAGAAATTCCGATCGACGAAATAATAATAATAACCACGCTCAAAAAAAAAATAATAATAATAATATCGGCAATTTCAAATACATCGTTACGAAACATTCGAATAGGAATTTTTATGAGAAATATGTTTCGAAGTTATCGTTCTCGATACGTCGTCGTGCGAGGATATTATATACACGTAATGTATATATATATATGTATACACGAGTCGCGTATCAACTATAAACGTTAATGGACAAAACGACGGGGAGAGAAATAAATAAATAACGTTTGGACGATTTAAAAAAATAGAAAAAAATCGACTTTGACGGCACGTTTTCGACGCCGTCCCGTCGGTGGCGCGCAAACGACGTTCTCCTCCCCCTACACGCGAGATATCGTCGCGGACAGGTAGCAGTTTACGGTACAATACGGTGTGTACACGCACATCGCCGGCTCAGTAGTAGAGGCGGTCAAGTGGTGGAGGAGGTGATGAGAGGATATATCCTACCCCATGACCTTTTTGTCATTATGTATTGGTCTTAACGGTATGTCGTTTATTATCTATTTATCAATAATAAAATAGAAATTACATTATTAAATATTGAAAACGGCTCTGCGTTCGTCCCGGCCACAGATAAAGTATTGGACGAATTGACAAAAAAAAAAAAAATAGATTTAATAATAATAAAGTGAACTTATATCCTTAAATTATGACTTAAGTTCGCAATGATCAGAGTTTACGTTGAAAAATCGGCCTTATCACCCCATGACTAAATCATTTGACCGTTATTGCGCCGGTAATACGGAAAACATACGGTACAAGCCGGTGAATTACCGGTTGGATTTCATTACGCGAATGGTTGTTCGGTTGTTTTCAATCGGCGAAATAAAAAAAATAAATAAAATAATAAAAAAAACCCCGATAACAATAACGACCGACTGCGAAATCGGGGGCCCGTATCGGCGGAGATAATCTAATTTAACCGAACCGATAGTCTTACGTTGTGTGCGCGCTGCGCGATGGGAACTCCGAGACAATGGCTCGGGCGTATAATTTAATAATAATAATAATAATAAAAAAATATCGTGTGCGATAGACGGTTAGACGTATTAAACGGCCGACGGACCGCTTGTCATTGTGCGTATATCAGTGTATCACCTGTTAGACGCGCGGCCGCGGCGAGGGACGCGCACCACAGGTGTGCTGGCCGTCGTGTACGATACGGGGCGCGCGCGCGCTCGCGCGTGTGTTTGCCGTCTGTCCGCGCGGTTTTTTATAAAAAAAAAAAAAAAACAATAATAATAATAATAATAATAATTCGTAGGTAGGAAGCGCTTGTGCGTACGTACGTATTTCTTAATTTCGCCTTTTTTATTTCTTTTCGTTTCACACGCACGCACGCACGCACGCACGCACGTCCGACGCGTATCGATACGCGTTACGCACGCCGAATGGAATTCTCCGTTAATTCGGTCCCGTTCGATTGTTGTACGTTCCGACGTTCTTCCTATTGTTGTGTTGTATTGTAACAGTCGTAACGTACGACTGCTGGTCCCCGGCGGCGGCCTTGTCTCGTCAATAACACCGCGAAATATGTTCTCATTATGTGTACGAAAAAAATTAAAAAAAATAACACGTATGTGTACCGCCGGCGAAAAGAATGCAAGAGACGGGAAAAGAGAACGCGCGGCTCTCGCGCGACGAAGTCACCGGGCGGGAAACAACAACAACAACAACAACAACAACGATAATAATAATAATGATAATAATGGTTAACAGCTCCATTTATATAATATACGTTTAGCGTAACCTTAATTGGTTTTCGCGATGTATACCATGTCGTCGTCGTGGGGTACCGTACGTTTCTCGGATCGTCGTTCTCTGGCGTTGCCGTACACCGAAATCGACTCGAGTGCCGCGTGTGTACGTCGTCGCGGTCTTCCCGTCCCGTCGGATCTGTTTCACGGCCGCGTGGGCACGACGACGGGACGAAATCGTTATATGCACTCGACGTTTGCGTTCCGTATCACAGAGTACGTCGTGTATCGATTTGTTATACCCGTGTTTGTCGATCGATGATAGTCGTGGCCCCGCGTTCACGCGTGTCGTACCGCAACACGGGCGCTATTTCAATTAGTGAGATACTAGTCGGAAATTTCGGTTCGTCGTTTGGGCCGTGCGTTTCTCCGTCCGGCCGAAAATGCTTCCACGAGCGTTTAAAAACGATTTTTTTTTTTTTTTTTGACGATAAATAATTTCGTTTGTGTTCCGAAACAATCGCACGATTCCTATTTCCTGTAGTAGAAAAAAAAAACAATGTTTTAACGTTGCACAAAAATTCGATTTGTAGTTTACTAAATACACTCGTTTAACGTTCAGAGCGTTGCGGTGGAAATGTGCGGAAACAATAATTATGTATTACGTTTTTTTTCACGCGTTGAAACACTCCTCCGATTACACGGTGAACACGTATTTCGATATGTGATGAGCAAATAACGTAATCGACTACAATCGATCACAACGAATTCGTTTCGAACACACGCGTTCAACAGGTAACAAATACTCGATTGTTTTTCTCTGCGCTCAGCCCAATACCAAAAAAAACGTCACCTCGACAACAACAACGTCCGTGTCGTTCGGATCAATCATTCGGACTAATCTGTGAGCCGATGTTCTCCCCTCCGAAACAATAATTGCGCCGATAGTTTTTTGAAACGGGTTTAAATTAATATTTATGTATATTAAATTACAAATGATCGTTTACTTTGCTGATGACCGTCGTGCGCGTAAATACGTACTCGTCGAGCCGGATTCATTACGCTATGATCCGACTAACACCGCAGATATTATTAATGGACGTGTTAAATTGATAAATTGTAATTACCGTGTTTCAAGAGAAGAGCGTCGCAAGAACGGTATTTTTCGGCTGAGTAGGGTCAAAGTGCTCGAATGATTTGAGGTTTCGCGGTCGTGCCGGAAGAAGGGGGTATTAAAAAGGGTCACTTCAAAGGCTATTATTAACTGCGCGAACCTACCGCCGCTATATTGAAAATCGACCGAGTTAATACCCTCTCGTAAAACAGTGGAATTACGTTGTAAACGTTTGTTGTACGTTCGATGCTTTCTTCCGTTGTCGATCGGAACGGTCGCGCACGAACGCGCGCGTACCTGCCGTCGCCCGGACGGTCCGAGCGTGTGCGATATGATATTCACGATGTTGCCGCCGGGACGCGAACGATCGCGACCGGACCGGACCGGTTTCACGTTTAAAAAGCGGATTTTCCCGAGCCCTTTGCCCCAGCGCACGCCGTACGCGAGACACGAAAATCGTTTTTCCGCGACGTCTACGCCGTCTCGACGGTCCTGCCGGGCCGCGGCGTGTCGTACGTGAACATCGAAAGACCGCCGAAACCCCGCGGCACGGGGCTTGTCGATGATGTCTCTCTCGGTTCCTCGACATCTCCGCCGCTCTCCGTCTCCGTTTCCGTCCGTCTCCGTCCGTCTCTCCGGTTACATGCGGGTCTTAGGACACCGCGCCGTCTCCGCCGTTTGCGGTTTATTGTTCACGACCGCCGCCGCCGCCGCCTCTTTCCGTAAGACAACGTCAGCGTGGGTCCGCGCGTGTGTGTGTGTGTGTGCAGTGGATACCCATTTTTTAATCCTATTATTCTCTCATTATTGTCGTTTAATCAACGTACCGCACACACACACACGCGTGCGTATACGTTGGAAAGAGAACGCGATATATATCACTGAATATAATATTTAAAAAATATATATATATATATATATATTAATAATAGAAGACGCGCTTTCAAAACAGACAATACACGGCCATTAATACCGTTCTGTTTGTATGAAAGCGAATTTTTTTTTTTTTTTTTTTTTCATTATACTTGTCTCTTATTATTAATATTATTTCATATTATACACGTATACGTATATATTATTATCATATACGGAATATAACGTGTATAATCGGTTTATATTCAAAATAGACGTTTCAAGGACAGCGTACAATGGCTGGTAGGGCTGTCGTCGTGCTCGCATTATCCCATTATTATTGACGGTGTTTTTATTCAAATTTCGTCCGGCGCGGTTTACCGGATGCTGTGCCGGAGTAGTAAGGCTGGCCGACGACACCGTTTTTTTTTTTTCCTTCGTCTCCCGCGCCGCGGCACGGGAAGAACACGCGATACGGTTTCGGTCGTAGTGTGGTGGTGGGGGGGGGGGGGTTGGTTGATTTTGGTCGTAACGGCCGCGCGGCTTCTGACGAGCACATGTGCGAGACCGCGTCGTCTCCCAGGGCGAATGCACGGAGTACCACGACCAACTGTCTAACACAACCAATAACCACGACTAACCGGAGCCGATACACGTCTCCGCGACACGTCTCCGCGACACGTCTCTCCCCACCCCCACGGGTACGATACCCGTCGTCACGTCGTTGCGCGCGCGTCTGTACGTGATCCGAAACCGTGGCCGTTTGTTTGTTCCGAAACCGTCGCCGGGTCCGATGATAACGCGAAGTCGGTCTTCGGATCATTCGAATAGTTTGACGTCGAAACATTCGTTTACCGACCGTTCGTCGTGTTGCCGACGTGATATCTTTTTCGCCATACACAAAACACTATCAACATTACAGACACACGAACGGTTTGGTCGAAACGTTAGTTCTGTTTTGACCTATCTATAAATACGTTCAGAAACGTGCTCGTGATAATGCGACGCCCAAATATTTGTCAATATAAATCATACGGCGTGTCGCGCTTAATTCATATTTTCTTTTTTATTATTTGAGCAACGTTTCTCACTGTTCAAAAAAAAAATAAAAAAAAATAAATAAAAAAATAAAAAAAATGTATACGTGTATATGTACAATAATAAAAACGACAATGTTTCATTGGACCCAGGGACTGTAGGTATAAGATATGACGCGCGACCTATAAAATGATATTTTCGTTACTTCGATGGACCGAAAACTGTAGATTTATTGGTCGTGTACGTCTGACGTTTTTGTGAGCGTATTAAATTTAAAAAAATAATAAATCACCTGGGCCGAATGTGTTTTAGGTGAATAATCTTTGAAATTGACTTTGGAGAATGAAACATATGCGCGCGTTCTACCCTATCCAATTACAACGTATATTCAATGGGCCGTCGTGCGCATGTATACGTCACACGTATCACACACACGCGGGACACACGTTGAAAAGAGAGAGAGAGAGAGAGAGAAAATCTAAGAAAGAAAATAAAAACACCATATCACTCGCACAATAATTCAGAAAAGATATGACCGCCCGTACACGACGACAGTTATTATATTATCGTTTTCGTATTGTAAACGCGCGCGCCGTACGGCAATATTGGATCGAGGAATTTTTATTCGAAAACTATTAGGTAATATCGAGATATTCGACGCGTTGAAAAAAAAAATATATATATAAATAACAATACCCATATACATTGGTAGGAGGTGGACGGGAATTCGACGGATTTTTTAGAATAAACGAACAGGTAAATATTTTTCGTTTATCGTGATACTTGTTCTCGGGTCTTAAAGATGATATTTTCGAAAATCGGCTTTATCAATTATGCGTGACGACGACGGTTTGAATGTTCTTTAATCGAAACCAACCATATTTGTTCCATTGTGTCGGGGTTATGCTGCAATCTCCGAAATCTTAGAACACACGTATTATTATTATTATACACACATGGAGTGTTACTATACTGTTCAACACGAAAATCTATTATAGCTGATAAATTATCGTACACACACACACACACACGCACGCACATGCACGCATACACATGGTGTGCGGTTCTTATGTAAATTTATTAATCCTCCGAAAGTATCTGTTTTGATTTATTTACGGATAACAAACGGTCCCCCAGGTCTCTCTCGCAGAACGTTCCAGATTTCTTCTGGAATTATATGCAAATGTTTTTTTTAATATATATATGTATTCCGAATGCAAAATATGTTCCCCCGGGCCACTCGAACACACTCAACCATCGACTGCATAATAATTATTATTTTATTGTGTAAGAATAAGATTTACGGCTATGTGAACCCGATCCTTCGGGATTATTAAAATGAGAAAATCTGATTTCCTCGACCGTTAATGTATATTATAGCGGTGCTTCTGTTTCCCATCGGGGCGGGGAGACATTATTTGCGCGGAACATCAACGAGAAAGAATAATAAATAATAATATAATAATAATAATAATAATAAATAAATAAAACCGCCGAATTATTCCGTTGCCGAGCTGCTGCGGTTCCGATTTCAGACGTCTCCATAATCCGCGGCAAAGATTATTCTCGCTATTGATTTTTAACAAATGCGTTTTTCGCATGATTCTTCCAACATCACGTTTTGTGTTGTACGAACAGTCGACGTGTAATCCTCCACGATAACGTTATATATATATATATATGTTCTAATCGATTCAAATATAAATTTCGCTATTATCTAAAATATCGTTACAAAAATATGTACAATATATACATTCTACCGGTTTGCAACCGATACATCTTTACAGGTGGCAAACGTTGTTATTCAAACAGCATAATTACGAAATCGAATTCATGCATTTGGAACGTCATTACAGCAGAATGATACTTTTATCCTATACAAATATATTAAATTTTTAATTTATTGCACACGTAACGCATAACAATACACGTGGTATAGTTGTTTTTCGATTTAATATGGAACGGGACAATGAGAATACCGTAGGTGTTCGCCAACCAAACATTCTCGTAAATAGGTTTAAATATGCGATTATACGCGGTAAGTTTGTGTATTCGAACAATTCGTATACACGTTTGTGCGCACGTCAAATATTCCGCAGTAACAATTTTCGTACGCTCGTGCACGGCCGTTTTAATAAATCTGTGTTGAAATGTTAAATATGATTGGAAAGTGTACACATATCTGGTTTGTAAACACGGCCAAAAGATAACGTCAATTCCGTGGCGTGATATATTTCCTACCATACCTGATGAATAGGTATTATTCAAGAGATCGATAAATACGAGTGTGTTTTTTTTTCCTACCGACAATGGAGCGTCCACAAATCGCCTATCGACGTAGCTAACTGGTTTTTTCAATGTTGGCAATTGTCCGTTTATTTACATACGTTATGCGTGTACACATTAGCTTGCACGTTGAAAAACGCGAATGGATTTAATTCGAATCGAAACGCTATACAAATTGTTAACGAGTTTCCAGTGTTTCGACGCGGTCGCCCGAACGCCATAGAATCCATTAAGTCGTCGTTCGTTCGCGGCGGGGGGAAGAAAAACTACAATTTCTGGTTCCAGACGAATTAAAATATTTTTCGGTTTACCCGTCCGGTCTTGCGATTTGCATGTCGTTAAACGCGTCGGCGGACCGAGTTGTAATTATCATTCCCCCCTTCCCCCCTCCCCCCCAAAGCGTGCGTATCGACACCGAGTGTGTAGTTACCGTTGTTTTGTTATCCGGTCGTACAACGGAGAACATGCAGATCAATGGGACGGCGATCGTTTCTTTTCTGCGGCGTTTATGACGGCGGCAAAAAAAGAAGAAGAAAAGAAGAACTTACCAAAACATACACAGACAACGCGACGATACTTTGCGAATCGATCGAGAATCGTCGTACAGACGTGTAGTACGCGCTCGACCGTAACGCGAATTTCGGCTACGGCGGAACGCAACGAGGAAGATGTGTATGTTAATCCTTTTATCCGAAAACGGAACAATATTGAATAACGACTGCACGCCATCGAACCGAACGAGAATACGCCGCGGGAATAAATTAGAACACAGCGAACGACCTCGTCGTTTGAAATAGGCGGTAACACGTCGACGCCCGCCGCCGCCGGTAAAGGGGTTAATTTTCGGAAGTACGAGCGGTTCATTTCGCACAGGTATTAACGGGGCAGGATATTTAATTATCCGAAAATAACAGCGGAAAAAATAATAATAATAATAATAATAATAAATAAATAAATAAACGGACGAAGAACGTGTATTACGCATAATTTATATACGGATTTCAATAGATATCGTTCGTACTGCCCCTATTTCATATTATACTATGCGATTTCAAAACATTAACGTATACGTATATGTTCTTTGTACGCGTTTTATTATTTTATTCCCCCGAACCCTTCTCATTTATTAGGTGCTTGTCGGAGATTAACACGCACAATATACGTATATATATATATTATACCGACTTGGAGTTGTGTTTTGTGTCGTTAATATTAATATTATTATTATTATTGTGTCGTGCGTTTTCCATACGATCGGGTGACCCAATTGTTAAGGTGAGAAATCTCGAGTGCGGTAAATACGCGAACGGACGGGACGATGGAAACGATATCGACATGTTTTCATAACGTATATTATTTCAATACGCGTTTTGTCCGTGACGTGTGACACGACGTTGTTGTTTCGTTGCTGACCGAAATAATAATAACACGATAAAACACCGTGTTATTCGGTCTCGTATATCATGAAAACAAAAAAATAATAAAATAAATAACCGGATAGCATATGCACGGCTAATACTCGTGTCTGACGTTTTTAAAAAGTTTTTCGAACTCGACAGTCACCGTTTTCTATATCCTTAATATTTCCGGAGTCGCTGCAGTTAGGGGTTCGATTTACGACTGTCGCCGCACTGCTTGGTTATCGCATGTGAAATAATATTCCGTGACTAAAAAATTACCAACGAAAAACATGCTATATCTGAATCCATTTCCATTTGTGCAGCGTACCGTACACTTACCGTTCCCGAGCGACTCGCACTCAATTTTAAAGAAACGCCAATCCGATACCGTATTGATTTTCGACGCGAGCGCCGTTATCGTTTCGAACACCGGTTTTATTCTCCCCCCCCCCCCCGAGCGGAAATACGTTTCCCGTCACGGTTCGGGACCGGAGACCGCGGTCTCGATCGACGCGTTTCGTGGTTAAAAAACCAAACATCGCGACGACATTGACGACAATAGTTTCACAGTTTTGCCGTGCAAAACGGGAAATCAATCGACTCGGAATGCGAGCATTTCGAATCGGTAACGTTCCCGGGGCCCGTCGTATTACGGTTAGACGCGTTTTCGCGACCGCGGCCCATTAGTCACGCGCCGGACGCGAAACGTCACGCGTTAAAAAAACTACGCGGTAGTGTTTGTTTTTCGCGTCGTGTCGTTTTTTTCACTCGGTCGCCGTCAGGCTTTCTCGTCGTCGTCGTCGTGATATTACGATAATAATTGCGACAACACGCGGCGAGCGCGCGCACACGTGGAAACGAACGCAAAAGGCCACGGCGATAAGTCGACGGGGACGATACTCTGGAAATCATCGAGCACCGCCACCAGCGAGCAACGATAATTACGCTCGCGCGTAATGACAATAACGCGTTTTTTCATTTTTTTATTCGCCCCGCCGTTTCCCTTCCGACAATTATTGTTCGTAGCGTTTTTGTTTTTCACATCTGAAAAACAAAAGAGATCCTATGGCCCGGGGGCCGAACGCCTTCGCCGGGAATTTTTAAATAGTCCTTTGGTTCTCTCGCGTGTGTGTGTGTGTGTGTGTGGGTGTGTGGAGGGGGGGGGGGCACTCGACGTTCGAATCCGCCGCCGTGAGGTTTGAGGCGAAATTTTTCCTATATGCGCGGCGGGCACGTCTCTCGTCAAAAAACCCATTGTATAGTCGTCGTCGTCGTCGTCGTCGTCGTCGACGACGTCTGTTGACAACGACGGCGCGCGGGCGGTGGCGGAGTAATAATAATAATAATAATAATAAATAATAATAAAAAAAAAGGATTGTTTGTCAAACGTCACGGGGATAAAACAATGACGAATATATATTTATTATTATTATTATTTCTGAAACGGTGCTGTCCCACAGGACATTTGTCGAGTGGATTGTTCTCGAGACCGTACTACGACAGTGCCCTCTCGACCGGTCGTCCCGCGCGAGCCCTCCGGCGACGGGATCGGCGCTCTTCTATGCGTACGCGGGGACCTGCCGCGAACGATTGCGACGAACAACACGCAGACGACGGCGACTGAAACGACCGAGACGACGTGAAGACCGCGCGACGGATTCGCTCTAATGAGAGACGACTCGCACAGTCCTTCTCGCACGCCGCGGGCGCCGAGACAGACATCGACAGCAGTGCACGCTAACTATTGCGCGCGTGATTTTTATCGGAACGAAACTCTGCGCCTAATCGTCCTGCGGATCGTCGGGAAAACGAATGCGCGCGTATGCGTGTTTTCCGTACGCACCGGCGGTTCCCGAACCGTGAGGCGCGCGGTAAACATCGATGTTTTTATAGACCGGCCATGGTCCGGTCGTAACCGTTCGCCCGCGTCGCCCGGACCATTCTCGAACCATAACGACCGATGTATCATGTGCCAACCGCAGCAGCAGCAGCAGCGGTACAAAATGTTCGAACGTTCGGACGGCCGCGGCAGGCGCGATTGGTTTTTTTGTGCTTGTCTTTAGAGCGGCGTGTACGAAAAACGTCTGGGTACCACGTACACGGATACCGTCCGTTTGGTTGGGCGATCGGAATTTTCCCGCGGACGCCCAGAGAGAACGCTTTTCGTTCAGACCATTACGTAAAAACGTTTAGAGACACGGTCGTTTGTTTTTGTTTCGTAAAGACGAAAATCGCATGTCGCGGTGTCGAAACCGATCCGCTTCTTTCAGCCGCTCTCTGGTTAGTGGTTTTCACCGTTTTGCCACGTTCGGTCACGCCACGGCCGAACGCGACGGTATTCCGAATTTCGGACGTCCCGTTTGGTTATCGAGTGCGACGGGCGACCGGGAAGAACGCCACGTGATTTTCGATATCGTTTGGATTTTTTTCGCAATTTCGAACACCTTAACGCGCCTGCCGTCCAGGTTTTTCGTCCGCGAAAACAAGAGAGCAGATAACGTTACCGCGCTAAAAAAAACCGCACACACGCACGCACGCACACACACCGGCGTTCGACGTCGATCGGATGATGTGTTTATTTAATACGAAACACTTAATACACGAGCGTATACGGGTACGGTTGTTTTGTTTTGTTTATTTTCTTGGTAGAACGCGATTTAAACGCGACCGAAAACAGAAAACAGAAAAAAACGTTAAAAATAATAACGAAACATAAAACCAACACCGTCCGTAAATAAGTATATTGTAACATTGTATGTATATTGTATATACATATTAATGCATGTTGAATTCCAGACAGTAATTATCACGGAATTCATATATTTTGACTTAAGATGTACTTTAATAACATTTAAGAAATGTTTGTCAACAAATACGATTACTACGGGTATAACGTAACCTATTTAAAAATTAAACGTTTTTCTTTTTTTCAAATTAAATAAACATAATTTAATCTACTGAGTTTGCTGTTTTATTATATTATGATGTTTTTTTTTTTTTTGGTTGTTTGTTTGTTTTATAATCCGGAAACTTTTAGTCCAAATGTGTTATTTATTAAATGTAAACAAAACGTATATTTATATCGAATTTATGAAATATTCAAATATTACTTGCATAATTATTGAATACAATTAAAAAATAATATCATACCGATTGATAATTTAATAAGCTATGAATAATTTATCAAAAATTAATATATACATTTTTTTCAACGGCCGACTACTCTAAATTCATTAACGTCATTTATTTGTCGAACCGTCGTTTTGAAACGTGACCAATTTCAGTATTTCATTACGGGAAACAAAATTTCACCCGAACTATTCCGAACGATAGAACGAATCACAGGATTGTTATTTTTGTTCGTTTGCTGTTCGACTTTAACTCATTACACACTTTTTAATCGCGTGTGTTTACAGTAAAATTATCGTCGTCATTTTATCGGTACGTAACAGTATATGTTATCCGTAACGTGTGAAATTTCGTACGAAGTGTGCTCTATAAGGTCGTGGGTGAAATGTCGATGGCAACAATACTCCGGTGTGGAGGAGGGTTTACGTCGTTCACAAATAATATTACGTACAGTGGCCGTCGGACCGAAAATCGTAAAGCGCACTTTTGTTCGTTTTGACGTATGTGTTTAAAACGCCCGTTCTCGCGCGGATCGTAGAAATATCGTATAATGTTTGACCTTTAGCGGATCGAATAAGAGTTAATTTACCGGATGCTCGCCGCGGCCCGGGGTCTGGCGCCTAGAAGTGAAATATGACGGGGAAAAAAAAAAAAAAAAGGACGAAAAAAAAAAACGCAGTCTGTCATGGAAATAACAAGGAATCTCGAGAATGACTTGCGACTATAACGTACAACCGCGTACCGTGCCAGTTCGGTCACCGTCTGTTATTTATTTATTGTTAGGTGTCGTTATTAATGTCGCCTGTTCGGGTTTTCTATTATTTCGACGTGTGTACGTATATACACGTTGTACAAATAATAATAATAATAATGATAATAATGATAAAAAAAAAAAAGAAATTAAATAAAAAAAATGCCATTGTCGTTTTTAATTCCACCGCATTGTGTCAACCGTTGGCATTCGTCGTCGTCGCCGTCGCCGTCGCCGTCGTCCCCGCGCGGACAAGACAAACAGCGGCAATTAGTATCGAACGTTCACACGAATCTGAAAGGAATTAAACATTACTTTTATTTATTTATTTTTTTTTTTTTTTCGGCCGGAGACGAGACCTTTTTATGTTTTCGACGTCTCTTCGCCACGACGAAATCGAGACGACGATCGTATATATATAAATACGCGAGGCCCCACGACCTTCGGGCGTCGTGCGTTGAAAATCGTTTCGACGGCAACGGGGTGTCCTTTATTTCAACGCGGCGGAATCGTCACGATCGAATGACGCGCGCGCGCACGCGCGTGTACGTCGGAGGTGTAGTCCTCAAGTACCACGCGTCTGAAACACACGTTCGAACGGCGAATATTTCCGACGTCACGGGGGATTCCGTTTCGGGTAAAATCGATAACCGAAAAGCAAAAACGTCTTATGCGGACGTACGGTATGCCGCGGTCGTCTGCGACACACACGATCGGATTCCATGAGATTATCCGAAAAAAAACTAAAAAGTATCAGTAGAAAACGGAAAGTTACGTACGCGTTATACGGTCTGGGGCGATCGTACGAAATCGTCCGTAACGTCGCGAATTTCAATTACGGGCGATTGCCGGCGGTACCGGTTATTTAATAGTACTCGTAGTAAACGACGATCGGTCTTCTCCGTGTCACATTTCCCGATATCGACTTTTTTCGTTGTTGTTGTTTTTAACGCGCGCGTTCGTCCGCCAATAAAATTAAAAACGAAAACGAATTCGTCCGACGGAGACGTACAGAAAATCCGAATACGTACGCGGCGTATATTTCGCGTCGGACGATCGCATTGAACGTGTTCGCGGTCCGTTCCCGTAGGTCGCCGTCAAGCAGCCGAGCGTGTTCAACGGACATTTTTTTTTTGCTCCGGGGTCTCTGCGTCCAAGCCGGGGACACGGCGCGCGCGGATTCCGGTGTCGGCGCCGCGAAAACGAACCGTAAGGTTTTCTTTTTGGCGATACGATTTCGAGTCACGAAAACACGCCGGACATTTTGATTCGTCTAATACGCGCGGGTAACAAAAGATAATGACCGGTTAGCGACGTGAAAGCACCGGTTTCCCGAGCGTACGGTCCGCTTTGCACCGAAACGCGTGCGCTCGAATTCGTCGCGGATCATAAGACAAACAACCGAACGGGGAATGCGAGTTTGATCCCAAACAGGCCCGTCAGAAGCCCGTGTTGTCGTCGTTACACGCGCCGACCGGCACTCCGGTGCACACTGTGTCGGCTACAAACACGGATGGCGTGTACGATCTGCTAGACGTATACGATCGGAAATCCCGAATAGGAAACGGACAGGAAAAATCGCGAGACGCCTGATAACGTCAATTCGGTCGGCCGTGTTTTCGGAGGAAAATTTTATCGTATTTGTTTGTTTACTATTTAGCGATGATACGTTAACAGTTCACGAGTGATGACGTGTCACGACGCGTTTCACGTGTTTTATGGTAACTGTTTTCTACGGTTTTCTAATATTATATTATATTTATACATATTATTGTTTGCTTGCCCAATTCTATTGATTTTATAGTTTCTATTTTTTGTTTTGTTTTTAAAATGATAACATTCACACCTCCGAAAACATGGCCGCCGTCCTGTGTTACCCGTGTCGTTTCTTATCAGTGTCCACCACGTGGTTATTGTTTCAAATTCTACGCTTCGCCGCCGTCGCACAACGTCCGAGAAGCGGTTTGAAATCCGGGGCCGTAACGATTCGATTTGAATAACACCGATCGACACCCGCGCAACAACTCCGTACAAGCGAATCATTCGTTTTTCCTTCGTTTCGAACGCATTCGTGTAAAAAAAAACGCGATACCGCCGCGAGCGCAGACCGATCGTAATTGTAATTTTGTTTTTTGGGATTTCTCGATTTCCAAACAACGGCGTCCACCAGTACACGTTTCGCTTAACCGTACGTGTACGCGCCGACGGACATCGTATTTACCGTATATAAAGTGTTTTATTGTTTGTTTTTGCCTACGGTACATTACGTTGGTTTCCAGTTAACCAAACAACCAACCGAGTTGGCACCACGTCTGTACTAACATTCGCGCGTAAACGAAAAACGAACAACATAAACAGTATTGTCGCGAGATTATTTATTTATTTAGTTGTTTTTTTGTTTTTTCCAAAAATAACGAGTTGTTCAACGAAAACAGGATAACATTTAATTAATAAATACAAAATACAAAAAAAAAAAAAACAATAAACAATAAAACAAAATATGTTCGCAGCGAAATTGTAATTGTTTAATTTATTCGCCGGGGTATATTTTTCATAAAGGGGAAAGTATTGATGAACAGTGGCCACCGTTGAAATGAAATAATCTCGTTTATAGCCGACACAATTCATACGCGCCGCGTTATATTAATATTGCATTAGGAGTTTGAACGAAACATTTTATTTTATGTTATTCGGTGATCAATTAACGTTGTTGTTGTTTTATTAAACGGAAAAATTACAGTCGAAATTAAATTTTAAACATGCCGCCGAAATGGCGGCGGCGGAAACAAATACGTTTCTGTGATTAATAAAAACTTTTTGTATTTTTGTGATACTACAACGATCGTAAAAAAAAAAAAAAAAAACGTATGACACATAACGTTCAGAAAACCCAACGAGCCCAAAACGAATGCGAAGAATCGGCGAAGTTTGATATCGTTTTTATTAACATTCGTCATATAACTTTATTCCAAATGATTTATTTACCGTCGACGTCGGGTGGTTCGTCTCGAGCATATTCGTGCAAATGCGAATTCGTGTTTCGGACCGTGACCTAATCGCCGCCTGTCCCCCGTCGTTTCGGACGTTTAACTACCGATCTGTTAAACACGATCGTATTCGACGGTCACGTTCGGCGCGATTGTTTTTTTTGATGTTTTTTTGACGTTTTTTTTTTCGTTACCGTCACAGCTTGGCCCCCGGTAACGACAAACGAATTGCATTTTTGTGCCGGCCAATCCCACGTCACACTTCGCATACGCAATGGCCGATTAATTCCTAAGGCGGTGCGGCGGACGGGGTTTCGGGGGGGAAATATATAATTTTCCGTAATTAAGTTTGTTTTTTTTTTGCCCCCCCCCCCCCTCCTGGTATCCGAAACACACGTTCGCTTTTGCCGTGTTCTCCTTTTGTGTCCGGACGACGACCCGTAGGACGGGCGAACGGAATAAAAATTAAAAATTCTCTGACCCTTTTCTCTGCCGCGTAGCGTGTCGTTTTGTCCTGTACACGCGCGCGCGCGTTCATAAATACGGACACAATATTAATAATAATCCTCGTTACGTCCTATACTTTGGACCGCGTCGGCAACAGAAAAAAAAAAAAAAGAAAAAAATTACATTTGCAGTCCGAAAAGAGAGAGAGAGAGGGACATAAAAAAACTGAATATAAATGAATACTTTTGCGAAAATATCTTTGGGTGGCTGCCCGGGAGATGCCGTGCGTGTGTTCCTCTAAGGATTTTTTTCCGTTCCAACCCTTCCAGGTATTCGTAAAACAAACGGAATGTAAATTTCCACATTGTTTTCTGCGGGCAAAAGGTTTTTTGTTCCTTTGTGCGCCGGTATACGTACTGCCCGAGCTTTGTGTTTGTACAAAATGTATTTGTTTTTTTTTTTTTTTCTTTTCGTTTCCGTGGAAAAATTAATTTAATTAATTACGACGGCTTGGGTATGTGTGTGTGTGTGTTTTTTCGTACTCGATGTGTATAGAACGCGACGTGAACTTTGCGGTAGGGACGATTAATGTTGGTTTTTCAAATCCCTCGGACCGGGAACGTCCGAAATTCACGATTCGAACGGTCGTGAGACACGGGACGCCGGTTGTGCTCGCGAACGTTTGATCCGTTCCGGAAAAACGCACGGGAAACGCGTCAACTTAAGTCGATTTCTTTTTTTTTTGTGCGCAACGAAACGACCAAAACTAGAGGAAAGCGTTCCGTAGTGACACGAGCGGTTTGGTATGGAATTCCGGGTTCTGAGATGAACCGAAAACGGATTCGAAATATCTGTCGCAGAAATGTCGCGTCGGCAGGGCCGTTAGGTTGCCTCCCCCCACGACGAGATTTTAAGAAAACCGCATATTTTCCTATAGATGTATACATACGAAAAACGCACCGACCGGACGGTCACGTGTAATAAGTTATCGATAACTAATTTGTCGGCACAAAGACGCGATCGTAACAGCCCGTTTTTATCTCTCACCGACATAACGTGTCTAATTTAACCTATCTAGTAGATACGGCCGGAAAATCCCGGACATACCCTCCGAACCAAATTTCTGGCCACGTCCCTGTCCCGACGGCGTTACCAAAACCGGTCCGATCGTCTGTCGGAACACCGCGACCTGACCGCCGTGCGTCGGGACAAAAACGGACCGCGGCCGACGACCGAGACACGTCGTTTTTGTCGTCGCCGTCAATCGCTATTACGACGTTCGTCCCGCTCTGTGCATTCCCGAGCTCGGCGGGTAACGAACGGTCCGGTCGCGTTCCGCCCGATCGATCGGCCGCGCCAAAACCGTTTTACGTCCGTCGATTGAACCCGTGCCGGACGACGTTTCCATTTTACGCTCCCGTCCTTTATCGTTGTTTTTTCGTCGTCGTCGTCGTGGTCGTTCCGCCGAGAACTTTGCCGAAAACTTCGCCGAAAAACTACGACCGGGCGCGATATTTACACGCGAACGGTACACGCGCCGTTGCCGGGTCATTAAGCCGGTCCACCTGCCGCCGTGTGTGTGTGTTTTACCCTTTTTCCCTATTGTCGGCCGAACGCATAAAAACCCCCACCGGCCGCTATAAAACGGTCGCTTTAAGGTTAATAAAACGCGGACGCGGCCCTTTTTTTTTCCTTTCTTCTTTTGTCGCCGATTCCCGATTGTGCCCGCCGTCCGCGTTGCCGTGTCGTTCATCGGCCGCCCGCGACCTTTTGCCCGGGCCGGCCGCGGTCCCCTTTCCGTCGTCGGACGCTTCGACACGGACTATTCGGATCGGACCGCGCGGTGCGATGGCCACGCCGCGTTCGGAGACCGAGAGACGTCGACGTCATCGGCATCGGCACGCCACGAAACGTCATTCGCGTACCGGGACGCGTTCCCGAACAGAGGAGTCGCGGATCGTCCCGGAGAGGACCGACTCATCCGGAGACTAAAAACGGCGCGCGACGGATACGTTGAAAAGTTTGCGCTCGCCGTACGGGCGTTTCGCCGCTACTCTTGTTGATCGAATACATCATTTTTGATCTCATATTTATCACCGCGCGTCGCCTTGTCTCTTCGTCCGTCCCGCCGCTCGGGGATTAAACCCCGGGCGTGTTTCCATTTCGGAGATTAAAGAAATTTTATTTATGGCTAGGTGCGAGCGAAACGGCTTCGGTACCGCGCCGAAAGGTGAAAGTAGAGACGGGCGCAACGGTCGTTTATAAATGTTTTTTTTTTTTTTTCCATCTCTCTTCCTTTTCTATTCCCGTGCTCCTCCTCGCGCTCGCCCCCGTCGTCATTATTATTATTGCCGTATCAGAAATGTGTGTGCTCCGTATGTACGCCCGACCCCGGACGCGAGAGGGGAACGTCTCTTTTTTTGTGGGGGGGTAGGAAATATATCGCTTTTCGCGCGCGGAGACGGCACCGCGGCGGCGCTTACGAAAAATGGCTCTATTGTCGTCCTGTTAAGAGTTTGTCTGAATAAATTATGACCCTAAAAACACAAGCGGACTAACAACGGCGGGTATTGTTGTTCGCGTATAAATTTGTGTTCTTTCCCCCACCCCCCCCCACCCACCCCCAACGTTTCTTTTCCATTTCATTTTCTTTTTCGCTCGCTCGCCCCGTCCGGAATACCCTCTCCCCCCCCCCGCCCGGAATCGTGCGCGTTTCGTGTCGGAACCCGGAACCGGGACGTTCGCCGTGTTTCCGCAGACGCTCGTGGTACGTTACGTTTAACTCGAGCGTGTCCGGGCGAAAGAGAGACGACGGAAACGTTTTGCCGTTCTGCCCGGTGTTTTGTTCGGCCAATTGCGCGTGATAATAGATTCTCCGGCAATCGATAAGACCCCCGCCCCCGCCCCCACCGTTGTCCCGGCGTTTTCGAAACTACGTCCACGTCGCTCACGAAATACGTACGCCCGTGGCGTTTGCAGACGATTTGCCTTTTGATATGGTAACAGTTCGTTGGATAAATACGCTAACGACGATGAACCGTCGGACTAATGACTAAACGCACACACCCTGGTCCGTCTAAGCGGATTTCATTTTACTAAAAAAAAAAAAGGTGATTTTTTTCCAATTTTAGATTATTTAAAATTTTTCGCCATGCTTGCTGAAGTCTTATCACTCTTGAAACGTGATATTTGATTCGTTCGAGTACAACGAGTAGATAGGAATTTTCAATTTTCGATTTTCAGTTAGGTCAATGCGATCGTCGTTAACGTCGTTTTAACTGTTGATCTGTTTTTGGCGGTTAGGTTTTTAAAAGTCGTCGGCTTTGTGCGCGCGTTTCACAAAACGTTCAAAAATAAAAAAATCCAATACACACGGTACGAATACGGGGTTTCGGTTTTCACACCACGTAATCAAACGTTTTATTTGACGAACGTCGTAATTACGGCGGCACGGTTGTTTTTTGTCCGGGACGATCAAAACGACCGCATCGCTCAGCGCCGGACGAGCAGACGGCCAACAGGATATTTAACCGGTGGCGTGGTGGCGAAAAAATTAGTTCTTTTTTGGCGCTGGTAAAATATTAAACACCTCATTGTAGTTAATCGTTAAAATGTAAAAGTCCAATAACGATAGATAACGGTGACTTAATATTGAACGACAAGAACCGATAAATCGACTGTCGCCCGTCGATAAAATAGTTATTGATAACGTGCTAATGTGATTATAACCATTACTTCTAATATCGATTTGGTGGATATATCGACGAGTCGTATCAAAAATCTATAACCGAACGATTATGTAATCAAAAATAAATACGCGTTAAGCGAAAGAAATAAAAAAGCTTCTTGAGAGTGAGGATGGGGGTAAATTCCTCTGTTGCCCCCCTCCCCTAAAGGTACGCCACTGTATTTAACGTACGTGAGTTCTTGCGCACCGGCGGTGATAAGAACAAGGTTCTCGGTAGCCGACGACGTTGTTTTGAAAACGGCGGGTATGCGAAATAAATTGTTATCAATATTGCTATCGTAATTGGAAAACGTCGAATTCACAATTGGTAACGGAATGAACGACAACCACGCGAATATCGTGTACCAGACAAATTTGGATACCGTTCGATCTCGGTTATGGGTATCCCCTATTGTCTTTGTCGTAAACGGCGTACGATTAACCTCGAAATTGTTTCGTGAGAAATCATTATATCACACCGTTCGAGTTACGACAGACGATCTATTCGAACCGCGGCAACGATTCGTATTCTTCGATAGTCGAATCGTTTAACGTCGTTTCGTTTGCCGCGAGGCGCACGAGGAACCCCGTAGAGAAACGTCGACCGTATATCGTTGTACTCGCACGCGTACGAAACGTTATCATTCGATTGACGGTCGACGAGCCGACGGTGACATTTTTTTCGAGAAACGGCTTCCGATCGCGAAGTCGGCGAAACACGTGTTTTCTTTGCGTCGTATTGTACGGCTGTTTCGTTACTAAACGCGCGCGCGGGCAATAATATCCGTTTTGTCGAGGATTTCTCCGTTACGCGTACTTTTCATTCGATTTCGACCGTGAGACCGAGCGGTCCGTTATATCGTATTAAAAACTCCATACCGAAACAACGTATCGCCCAGCGTTGGAGATCGTTTACGAGAATATTTTCACTCGAAACGTACGCCCGTCCGTCCGCAAGACAATACGATTAAAATCGTGTTTCTCTGTTTGTGATACAGATCGCGATTATTCGGGAATTAATTACGTCGGACGGAAAAAATGCGTTTACCGTGTTAAACGTAACAAACACGCGTAATGAGCGTGGTTTTTTTTAAAAACAATTATCGAACCGCATTGTCTTCTCACACGAGAACGATATCCGGAACGATTTTCGTGTTACGAATCTTCCCGGGTCTGACGGCAATTGTTTATTATCACGCGCCGTCGTGCTGTAACCTTAAACAACGAATGCGTTTCATAATCCGGCTCGACGAAAACCGCCAATTACGCGTTGTACCGTATTTTACCGGAATCATTTGGTGAAGTGAGCGCGTATCAATTATTATGTTTTTACCATTCCGTTAAGTATAGCGTCGCGCCGGCGGGGGAAAAAAACACACGAACGCCGTCCGCTGCGAGTTTTTTACTCGATTTATACCATTTATCGTGTGCGCGCGGTAATTGCACTCGGGTTTCGAGTGGTGTGGTTTTTATTTTTCTATTCGTTTCATCATCGTTTTATCATCGTTTCTCGCGCAACTCTTCGGATACAATTGAAATTTACGATTCGAGTGTTTTCAACGCGGGGGCGGAAAAAAAAAAGAACCCCCGCACATTTTAAACGTTCACCGTTACGGTACGGTTTTCGATCGTATCGAAATAAACTTCGGACGGTCGGGCCAACACGGCGAACCCTTCCGCGGACCATTTGCAGGAGAGCCTCATTAGTGTACGAACTTTTGCTATTACGTGCATTACACAATACGTTCTCATTTACATACATACAAGTACGGATACCGGCGAAACGTAGGACCAAACAAAACGGTCGAATGATTTTTGTAGTTCGGACTTTTACGAACGAGATTTGGTGAATCTCAGGACGAACGATCGGCGTTGGCGAAAGTCCGAGATCGTACGGACGTGTCGAAGTCTTCCTTTACTCCCCCCGAAAAGCCGATCGCAATAAAGTTTCACCCGCCGCGTGGTTCCCTAAAGTAATGTCGATTTTCGCGGTACGATATAATAACGATAACGACGTACTAGTAGTAGCTAATTCGGTTAGGCACCCGATGTACACGGATGACGAATATCGTTATCGTTATGAGTTCGCCGGCGTATGATCGTATACGAGCGTGAAGCAAGCAAAGGACTTCAAAACGCTTTAAAACTGGAAATAGAAAAAGGATACGGCCTCGACGAAGTAAATAGGTAATGTTTGACGGCGAACGAACGACCGCGTACGAACGTGGCCCGATAATAACACGAACTCGATATCTCGTTCGTTCGCTCGCTCTCTCTAGGCATTCGCTTTTGTAATCCAACGACCCTTTTTATGTAACGTCTTCTCGTTACACGCTGTTCGGGCCCTTCGCCGCCGCCGCATCGGGGGCCCGTATACGCCCGGGCGCGGATGTTCGAATTGAATTCGCTCGAGTGCGAAAAGCTCTGTCTCGTGCGTTTTACAACTGTTGTTATTATCATTTAATTAAAATCCTCCGAACTCTGTTCCTTCGTCCGTTTGACATACGCGCGCGCGCACACGCGTGTGTGTGCACGCAACCTTTTCGGCCGGATGGATCGGCGGCGGGGCGGCGTGGGGCGAGATCGTACGCCGCCGCGTTAAAACGGGCGAAAACCGAGTCGCGAGAATCCAAGCTGCTGGTGACGTTATCGAACTCCGCACGCGTCTGCGTCGAAAAAAACATAACGACAAACAATACCGACGAACTTTTGTTCGAAAATCTGCATCGTTGATCAACGTCTCGGCGCGCCGGCGTTTCGACACGAGAACAAGACCAAAAAAAAAATCACAATCGATGACAAAAAAACCGTCGCCCGGTCGTATCGCTTTGTGTTACCGCGGGGAACGGCACCAGCCGCGTGCACGCGTGACCCGCGATCGTCGTGACGGACCGATTACGGTTACCGGTCGTGTTGAGTACTGTTCACGTGTACGCGGCGACATCGTCCAAGTTCTATGTTCGACGGCTAACGAGTCGTTTTGCCGCACGTCGTCCAATTCGAACTGCGGAGCCGGCCGCTACGAGATCACTCCGTTCGCCCCATCCGCCGATTGAAAAACCGCCCCCACAACCCCTTCTGTCCGATCTACTTGAAATTAAAAAAAACCCAACCGTTAACGTAATATCCAAATCGTAAAAGTGATAATAAATCGATATATTATGTTAATGTTCGTAAACATGGTATTTATTATTTTTCAAACTGTGAAATAAAACATCGAATATTGACAAAAACAAATGGCGATATTATTCAAACGAAACCCTTAAAAATCTACTGTCTCCCCCCCAGGCACCCCCCTAAATACGCCACCGGAGATTATAACGGGCCGTTAATAACGCGATCGATCGCGCGTCGGGCGTCCGTGGTGGTGGGGACGCGTAACGACGTTTATCGTCGTGAATATCACGCGTTACTAATGGCGATCGATCGTATCTCGGGCCGTCGATCGGAAATCACTTAGCGCGGTAATCGACTACCGGGCGGCCGTTACTGTCCCCGAAAACGGTAGCAACCCGTCGTCATTTCGTTCCCGCAGGTGTTGACGACGGAACGAAACCTCCGGACGGCCGTTTACGACGAGTACGCGCGTCATCGGATTATCTGTTCGCGCGAGACAACAGACCCGAATTGTCGAGATCGCGTGTAACGAAACACGGAGAGCGACGAGTGTTTTAACGGACGCGCGAACTGCTGTGTGGACGGAGTATTGTTAAAAAGAGCTTTCGCGAGTCAGGACAATAACCGTCGGCCGACCGGCTAGACGAACAGTGAACAGTAAAAGTAACGACGCCGTTCGTATGCCCGTTGTGACCCTTTTTCTCAGTGTTACGTGTTATAACGGGAAAAACTTTTTATTTTTCTATTAACATTCGTAAAAAATATATATAAGACAAATAAAGTTTTACTTATACAACGAAAAAAAAAAAAAAAACTATGAAAAACAATACACAATCGTGAACGCGAGAACATAATTAAATCGGTTGAATTAAATAAATAGACTTCGTACGACCAAAAAACGGGGCGGGGGCGGGGTGAAAAAAAAACGGTATGAATAAATAACGAACTGAAAAACGATCGGATCGCGGCGAACTTTAGGTCGTAAAAACAAAAACTTATCCGACGAAATTGTCTTCGCGTCAAATGCTTAGAACGCGCAAACATACGACGGCCAAACAAGACTTCCACGGCACCGTGCGGTCGAAACACGACGAAGAGGTTCTCCGGTGAGATACACGTAACGCCGCGAACGAACACAAACGCCGTTCGATTAGGTTAGGTTAGTTACGTTTAGATTAGGTTAGGACGTTGACGCGGATTAGATCGATCGGGGCGGTAATTTTTTTGCCGGACGAATTTCCGGTTCGAACACATTTGAACGGACGTCCGGACAACGTCTCTCGGGACGATCGACGAAACGGGAAATAACGTCGTTGGCGACTTCGCGATAACCGCAGGTCGGCCGCGGCCAGGCAGGGCCACGCCACAATAGGGCCCGGGCAGTGAAACGTGACGAAACATGCGTGTCGTGAGTTGAAACGAGAAGAATAAAACGGGTCGCGCGGTGCCACCGCAGTCACCGTTATTGCAATTGCGTTACGTTGTGTAACGATCTGTGTGGTGCGCCCGTCAGCGGGCCGTGTTCGAAACGAAAGACAATAGCGCATATATATTTTTTTGAATTATTATTTTAGTTATTCACGAATACTTTTTTTCGAAAGATTTTTCATATTGAACTGCGGTGAAAATCGCGTTCAAAACTTGTTTTTTTTTTTTTTCCGGAGTCGTGTAACGGCGAAACGAGCCCATCCGAAGGCAAACAAAAAAAAAAAATGAAACGTTAGAACTTCTAATGAAATCGTTATAAACACGACGAGGGTCTAGTGTCCGCGGTTGAAAAACGTACTCGACGATCATCCCCGGTGGCGTCTCGCGTGCCGCCGAACCACGTGACGCGGCGTTTCCAGCGGGTTCACCGTGGCCGACGGGTTTAGGGCGTTTCAAGGTCGGGGCCGCGAACCGAACGCCGTGCGGGTCGGCAGCGCGCAGGCGCGACGCGGACGGTGCGTCGGACGTTCGGGCCGTCGTTGTTACGGTCACGCGCGACCCGCGTTGTGCGGTTTCCGTCGATGCGCGTGTAACCGACGGACGTAACGGACGCAACGCGTGTGGTGCGCGTGTAACGTTTGCGACGGAGCTTTTGGAAGCGCACGCCGGGCGGCGGCGTAGGCGGTCGGGACCGTAGTCGCGGGTGGGTGGTGGTGGGTGGGGGGGCACGTCGGGCGGCCGGTTAAAAATCGAACGACTACGACGCGCGCCGCCGCCGTCGTTATCGGGTCATCCCGTTTTTGCGGTGCGGAGAATATAAAACCGGGAAAAAATCTATCTCTCTCTGTGCGTGTGCGTGTCTCGATCTCTCCTCCGTCAACCCGCCCGCCCCTCCCTTCGGACGTATCTCTCTTTACCCGCCCCCCGACGGGCGGCGGCGGCGGCGGAGGCGTTAGTAACCGCCCTGCTCCCGTCCGTTCCCGACGGCGGCGGCGTCGTCGTCGTCGTAGTGGGAGTGGGGTAGGTGGTTATACGAAAAAAAAGGGGCGGCCACCGGGAGGAGAGGGGTGTGGGGGGGGGCAGCGAGATAGGGACGACGACGGCGACGGCGACGACGACGACGACGACGATCGAACGGGAAGCGCTCTCACTAGGTCGGTGGCGCGCGCGGGACGAAACGTACACGGGCGAAATGCCGATAAATAGGATGGCCTGGGTTTTTCAGTCCGCCCGTTCTTTCTCACCATCGACGTGGCCGCCGATCGCCGCGCTCCCTGCCGGGACGCCCGCGCCGGAACCCGCTCGATCGTGTTCCCCCTTTCGTCCGTCCGTCCGTCCGTCCGACCCCCCCACACACACACACACACAGACGACAATAACACTACGGGGCGGAGGGGGGGCGGCAGCACGTGTGTGCGCGCCGCGCGCCGCGGGATCGTGCGTGCGTGCGCGCGTGTGTGTAGAATACATTTTATATCCGCACACACGGCGCGGCGGACACAACCCGTACGACGAATACGCCGGTGTTCGCGACGTCGGCGAACTTCGATCGAGACGAGCGGCGCGCCGTCTGATTTTCGTACGGAGAGAGACAGAGGAACGGTAAACACCTAACGACCTAGCGACGTCACGCGTGGAAGATGACGTAGCCGAGAGGTGATGACCGTTTTCCGACGGATTCGACTCGGCTTGGGGAAACGTCAAATCGATTTCCTCGCGGTCCGGTGACCGAGGACCGCCAATACCGGGGATACCACTCGATGATGCTCGCACGTACACGCGCCGTCTTCGCCAATATCGGTTCTGGTCCGAGATAGCGGTCGATCCGTTCTCCTCCGACGAATGAACACCCAACGGTCTTTCGCGGGGTCTCTCCAACGTCCAGTATCGATCGTGTTTCGTTCGTCGACCACATCGTTCCAGCGGAAATGCAGTCGAAACCAATGCAGCCGGACGTTCCGAGGTTCCAACGTCCTTGGCAGGCTGGACATCATCGACGACACGTACGCGCCGATAAATATGACGCGTCGTCCATTCCCTCGACGTTCTTTTGTTATTGATCTAATTGATCGGCGATCGACGATAGCCGCAATAGCCGGGCTTCGAACACGGAGGTCTGACCAGGACGCGTTTCTCGACATACACGTTATTTTCGAAAATATTAATGGCTCTGACTACAACTTCCGAGAGTACCTTTCCGAGTTGAAAATATGTCTTAGAAACACACTGAACGATAGTTTGAAAATAGTTTTTTTTTTTTTTTTTTCCAATTGTTATCGTTCGATACGACTCCGATTATCATTATCAGTCGACCGAACGGTTCGACGTATACGTTAACGACCGCCGGAACAGATCGTCTGATCTCGATCACCGTCTTCGTGATACATCCGCTCGTATTTTCTACAGGGTCTAAGACGCGGAGAGACGAGTCCCGAGTTTCCACAGACACAAACTTTTTTCATCGTTCAAACATTCCGACGGATAATTTATATATCATTTATTCATTACGCGTTTTGTAATTCGCGTATTGTTTTCCCTCACGAATTTTCGACGCCGCCGAAAAGTTTTAGAACACGATTTTTGTGCGTTTATAATACACACACACACACACACACATATATATATACGTACTCTTGTCTGTACACGTATTCCGTACCGCCGGTTGCCGGGGACCGCGAGCTTTGTAAATAAATAAATAACACGTTACCGACAACGCGTTTCAAACTTGCGCCGCACGAATCTAGTCCGTTTGAACGTTTACGTTTCCGTTGTCCGCGCGGAAACCGAACGAGTACGTTCGTAATCGATACCGTTTGAAAACAAAATGACGTTTTGGTCCACAGATTTTATACGACACACGTATACGTGTTTCTCTCGACACATATTTCTAATTCCAGATTTGTTAATGTGGTGTCGTGTACGGCACAGCCGGCGAACACGCCGTTACTGACTTCACAACTGTGACGTAACGTAACTTATTAATAAGCGTAGCGTTTGTGTCGCGCTCGTTTTTTCAAGAAACATGTTCTCTTTTTTTAGAATCAAACCGCGTCGCACAACGACACGGTAGGTCATTAGAGAGTTGAAGGTTTGTTCTGGCGGAAAAAAAAATAATTCGTTGGCCATAAACTCGTATCGTTCACGTGTGTGCTGTGCAGGCCGTTCGGATATTTATTAACGGGAAACTTTTCACGCGGACGGCCAAAAAACCACGACACGTCGGAAACGGGCGCGCGTGCATGTACGCGTGCGCAACGCGAACATTTCCTGGACGGCGAAAATTGTGTATAAAGGTCGTTGGCCGCGAAGGACGCGTTCTCCTTTATCGCGAGAAATATTCATACTCGGCTAGATAATCTCCAACGAGGATCCCGCAGCGATTCGTCTAGGAAAACAGAGAAAACGCTCTTACCCGTTGCACTTTCCAAGGCGGTACACAATCAAGGCGATCGGAAACATCGTACACGCGTAATCTGCCGGAATCACATCGTAACGTTTGTGCGTTTGTCGTTTAGATATCGACGTGCCAACCGTATCGTCGCGCGTGTCTGCGCGCCGATGTCAAAAACGCCTACAAAGACAAGTTAGCCGGTCACGTACCGATAGTTTTGCAACGACGAATTGTAATGTCCGTTTAAGTTTTATTTCACAGTTTGGAAAACAAATATTATCGGCCATTAACACCCTGTATATACCGTACATAAAATATCAATAAATGTCTTGAAAGGGAAGGGGTTGTGTATGTCTCAGAAAATTGCTTTTTTTTTTTTGATTTTTACACGCAGTAAAGAGATCGAAGAACGGGAGAGGGACAGCGAATAAACGTGTGTCTAGGACAACGAACTTTTAAATACATCATTCAGGTACAATAAAATCGTGCGACAACATGGCATCGTATATACGTATACACACGGCGTGCGTAAACATAGGTGAGACGAGTGGCAGAGGAGTTGTGAGACGACGACGACGACGACGACGAATTATTAATGAACGACGCGCGTACAAGTTCAAATCAAAGAGTAAAACGTGTGTGTGTGTATACGTTACGCGGGAATATCATTGTTGTAAATTATGATTTACCGCACGAGCGGAGGTGGTTGGGTAAGGTTAGGCGTCAAAAGCGATACGAACGCGTATAGTTTTAGCACGTTTGATTTCGAAAAGCGCGAGCACGTGGTGATTTATAGGAATTGGCCAAAGTTCAAATGACGATCCGAACGAACTGCCGTCATGTAACAGCGCGCGGTGTTTGTGTACCGAAGTCAAAACGGCACACACGTAAACGAGGACTTGAAACTCTTGAGCGCCTGAAATCCGCGTGCGATACGTTATCGTTTCCATTCATCACGGACGAGCGAGAGACGTGAAAAACACGACGGCTGCGTATTCTAGCGCGTTGGAAACGTTTTTGAAACTTCGCGCCGATTCGCCCGAATCATAAGAAAGACTAAAGACGTTTGATAGATTTTGAATTGTAAATCCCGTACTCGAGATACCGTATCGCATAAGAAGGTTACGATCACGCCGCACGAATTATACGGATTATAATTCGTGTGGTATAGTCCGCGCGTGGATTCGTAGTGTAGTTACCGCGGTCCGTTAAGAAAGTGAGATTATAGGCGTAGGTATTTACGATTAATTTATCGTAATAGTATAGGTACACACACACACACACACACGTATACACGGAGAGAGTCGTATTTATGAGAACGTTAAAAACAAAAAACAAAATCATATCTTTCGTGAACGTTTTATGGGTTTTAATGTCGTATTGGAGATAACGTCGATTCACGTGTAAACGCGCATACACAAACGTTATCCAACCCGATTAATAAACGAGATATTCTCTCCGGCCGCGGTCTACCTGCACGCGCTGTCCGCGCATTATTTATGGATGCGGACGATGATGTTTTTTTAAACGTTCGTGAAAAGTTTTCTAATATTTATATATATACATACACATACACGTTTAACGTCAGTTTTCGTGATGAACAACACGACTTTCTAACGCGTGAAAATACGTTTGTCGTTCTTTTTCGTACTGTTAACGAAAACCGTCGTCTTGTTCGTTCGATTCGCCTATTCGGTTAGGTAATTGATTAAAAACCGGTCGTTCGATATCGCGCGAAGCGGTCACGTGTCACGTCAGTTGGTCCGAGTTTTTCCGGCGGACACTTTTTTTGAAGACGTCGGGTGTGGTGGGGTTGGAAAGGACACGCGTAAAATATATAAATACGGATCGATGGGGGGGGGACGATAAAAAATATATATACGCGCGATATATCGAGGAGGAGTTTGAGCCGATAAAACGGGGTGTGGTGTATTCGTTCGAGGGAAAATCGGTACGTGGGTGGAGCGATCGGAAACCCGTTGGGCGCGTCGACCGCCGCCGATATCGACGAGAGAGAACGAGAGAGAGAGAGTGTGAGAGAGAGTGAGCGTGAACGAGCGAGTATGTGAGAGCGAGAGAGAGCGAGAGCGTTTGAGCGAGTGCGTGCGCGTGAGGGAGTCGCGAACGGTGTCCGCGCGGCGGTGCGCGGTAACGACGACGACGACGTCGTCGCACACGCACACACGCGCACACACGCACGCCGCCGCCGCCCGTACCTGACCGTTGGTACGTGCGTATACCGCGCGCGCGGTATCGGTCGTGCGGTGGCGGTAGCGGTAGCGGTCGGGCGCCGCGGGTAGGGGAAAAAAGCGTCGTCATGCGCTACGCGCGCGCGGTTCTCCTCCGCCGCAGCCGATTGATCGGAATCGGTCGCGTCATCGGAGGCCACCAATAGCCCCGCGAGTATATCGGCGCCGGGCGGTACGTTACGCGCGCGCCGATAACCGTTCGATTTCCGAGGGCAGGCCGCCGCCGCCGCCGCCGCCGCCGCCGACCTTTCGCGCCCGTCGCGCCGACTCTTTTACACACGCACGCGCGCGCGTATCGATATCGGTATTGTATTCGCGTGTATTCGCGTCGACGGTTTCCGATACGCGCGCGCGCGCTCGCGACTTTCTATCGATCGTGGTTTTTTTTTCTTTCGACGAGTTCTCTTTTTACGTTCCATAATTTTTTCCGCATATACACATGTGTACGTTTAATAAAAAAAAATAAAACGCCCCGTCGATCGCGTGAATTATGTACACGCGAAACACTACGGCGTGATAAATAAAACAAACTATTTTTTGTTGTTGTTGTTTTTGTTTTCTGACGCGGACGACGACGACGACGGTATCCGAACATTTTATACGATTATTCCGTGCCGCGGCGCGGCGGTCGTAACCGTTACCGTCCGTTCGCCTTTAGACTAGTTAGACACAACGGTTCGTTCGGCAACGTGCACGCGGCACTGGCGTAAAAGGTCAATAACAATAATAATAAAAAGTAAAAACCGCGTTTCCGGTACCGGGTTTCGGAGTCGGCGCCGAGGTAATGTTTCCGAAAACGGTGCTTTTTAAATGCCGACGATACTCTCGTCTAACGGGACGGCAATAGTTTATAACTTGTTATGTTTTTTGTCTTGTTGTGTTGTCCGTTCGAAAATCGCGAGACACAAGGAGTAGTAGTAGTAGTAATAAAAAATATATATATGTATATTTAGCCGTGACCGTGTGCGGTCTGACGGATAGATTTAATAGTCATCGGTCACGACAACGATACGGATGTGCTGCAATCCATCGGTGTCTTGCCAACGAACGACTTTTGATTCTTTGAGCTTTAATTGCGCGCGTTCGCGGTCGTTCTCGTTACCAAACAAGACGATTGTCACGCGTCGCCGCGGCAAACAATGCGCGAGAATATGATCCATCGACCGTCCGATTCGCCGCCTGGGTGTTTCCGCGTTTTTTAACGTTTACAGTGTGATGTTAACGCCGTTGTTATCGCGTGAATTGCGTTTCCGCGACGGTCCTCCACCAAATAAGTTCGGACTTGCGAAATACAACAGTCAATCGCGCGTTCGTATTCGTTGTCTTGCTATCGCCATCTGTTTGGCGACCAATTCAGATTTTTTATATGAAAACGGGCTAGCAGACCATGGGGTCTGGACCCCCCGAAATTTTTTCAACATTATGCGATACATTTAATCGTTTTTTATGTAAAAAAATAAATCATCACTTTTGGCACGAATACTAATATATTCTAGTAGTTCTAAAACATATTATGGACCACACCACAAAAAAAATCTAGATACGGCCTTGTCTATGACCATATGTCCACTGAGACGTTTACAACAAAATACAGACTTACCATACATCGGTAACTGTTGGTACATCTAATGGGACGACACACACGTCTCTCGCAAATAAATAATTTCATGTTTTTGATGTCGTCCACACGACGACGACGACGACGACGAATACAACACGTGAAGATAAATTTAAAAACCAAAACAAGGAGGAAACTACACGTTTCTTTTTTTACGCTTTTATCGTCAACCGATCGACCGGTATGTCCCGAGACGAACTCATTCACCCGACTCGACTATTTTCGCGGGTCGGTATCGTCGTGGACATCGTTCCGCGATAGCCCCGGCGCAAACGTAAACTTTCATTACACCGTTCGAACGCCATCGTTATTGTATACGCGTCTGTATAAGATTTCGCTATAAAATTGTAAATTAGTTAATCCCGTGGACAATAGATGTCGAATCTTCGTACCGAAAGAAATTACGTTCGTTTTGTTATTATCTCAATGAACAATGTTTTTCGTCAACTCCCGAGGTGTACAAATGAACAAACTTGATTTGGTTTGCCGACGCGAGAACACGCAACACACACTTGTCCATGCGAGAAGCACGAATATTCTGGATCCAACCTACAAATGAACGTTGTTTGGCCTTGTGACTTGTTAATGGTCATTGCGAACGCTAAGCGAAATGGAAATTTCAGGTGGGCGAGTCTGAAGGGATCATTGGGATCCGTGGCGGAAAAACAACTTTTGTCCGTCCGTCCGTCCGTCCGTCTGCCGTGTACGCTTTGTTCACATCCAATCGCCGTCCGACGAAATCGCTCGCTTTTTAAATTAAAAAAATTAAATTAAAAAAATTACTCACCCGTGCTTCTCGCTCCGGTCGTTTACTCCACCATGTTAAACGGAAAAATCGAGATAGCAAAGCGAAACCCCTTAACGAATCTCCCCCTCACCGTCCGTTAAGTTAAGGAAGGAAGCTGACCGAAAACCCCTCCCGCTAATAAGAACTGGACTGCAACGCGTGTAGCCCAAGTCGTTCATTCCGTCGGACTTGGGATTCTTCAGCAAACATTTCGAACCATCCATATCATCGGCCCAATTGTATTCGTACACCACCAATAATATTGACATCGTCATTTTGGTGGAAAACAGCTCTTCTTGACCATAATGTTTCCCGACAGAGCTACCGCTAAAACCATTTCATGAAGACTCGATATACAAACTCAACAAATGTCTACTGAACAAACGCCCGGCGATCACTGGACCGAACGGGTTGGTGTATTCGGCTAGTGAAAGGGCAAAGCTAATCGCGGACTCTCTTGAAAAACAATTTTCCCTAAATCCAGGAATCGACAACCCGGTCATTACATTGACCGTTCAACAACTCGTAACCTATACGAATCGGCTGCTCTAAACCGATATGCCATTCCCGGGGAAGATACAGAAAATCACGTCAAAACCAGCGGGGAAAAAATCCCCGCGTGAAGACCAAACTACAAACACGGCCATTAAATTTTTACCACCAAGTACGATCCTGACTCTAACAAAGATAATCAACGGATGCTCGAGGTTTTGCTAGTTTCCAGACTCCTGGAAATCAGCGAATATCATATCCCATCCAAAACGGGGAAAAGACCACGATGACCACCGTCCAATCGCTTTACCGACGACGGACGAAACGGAACACTCGCGGCCGGCAGGCGGACACAAAAACGGTTAAACACGTACCGGTCCGTCTGGCGGCAATATTCGTATTTTGTTCGGTCGGTCGTTCTTCTTCGGCCCCGCCAACCAGCCGATCAACCGGTCACATTTGGATTTCATCGAGCGAAACATTCTTGTACGCCGTTTCGGTTTCGCCGACAGCGTGTTAACATTCCGGCGGCGGCGGCGTTGGTTGTACACGACGATCAGACGGAAGTACGTGCCGAACAACTGGTTCATCCACCAGCCGCAACTGTCGTTCAGACGGCGGAATACGTTCGTTCGGCGTTTCGGCTCGGCCGGTACGTCGCACACGTAGCTCCCGTCGTACGATTCAGAGTCCGACCCGCTCGAACCGTCCGTCGAACGGCACCGCCAGTCGTCCCGACCGCCGGTCGATCCGTCGCTCTCTACGTCCCGTTCGACGGAGAACTCGACGTCGCCCGGCTCGTCGCCCTGCTCCGCCCCGGGATTCCTCGTTCCGGTCGCCGGCAGTCTCGGACCTGCCTGTCGCGAGCGACGGAAAGCGTGTAAGCACGTCTGACGGCGTGCTGTTTGGACTGCCCGCGTGACCGATCGAGAACGACCGACACGGGCCCGAAGACTTGGCCGGGATAAAAAATACTCGGCTTAGGAACAGATGTCTGACCACTCGGCCGGCGAAACACGCTCACCTCCGGCGTCCGCTTTTTGAACGCTCCGGACGGCGTCGCGTCTTGCCACCACCGCGTCCGTTTACGGGCCGTCGTCGCCGGCGCCTCCTCCTGGACGAGGCCCGCCGTATCGCCTCGCACCGCAGCCACCGGGAACGGTCGGACTCGTCGACTCCGGCTCCCCGCGAAGTCCGCGCCGCTGTCAACGTAAACAACGAACAAGTTTGCGTCCGTGCAAAACGTTACGGTCGACGCGGTAACCAAAAATTTTATTTACGACATTCTTTCCGTTTTTGTTCGTTGAGACGGAACTTCTTTGTAGCGGGTTTGTTTATTAATAGAAAGATCTTTGCGCGCCACTACACTTTTTCTCGAGACTGGTTGCGCATGCGCGTCGTCGCGATTCTAGTCGCGGCCAATAGCGCGCCAGCAGACTCGCTCGACCGTCCCCACCAGTTCCGCCGCATCCATGACCCACATCTCGGTGCACCCCGCGCGCGCCTTCGATCCCGTCCATTAGTCGTTTACACGCGCGCGCGTACACGCGTCCCCCGGCCGAATGACGCGAACAAAAGTGTTTGTTTTATTCGTGTTGACCACTTTTCGTGCGGTTTTTTCTTTGCTCGATTTACGTCACTACGCACACGCGCAGACCGGTCGACCAAGTAACCGATTTCAAAGTATCCAGCGGTCGCGACCAAGTAAGAATTTTATTGATTGAACGCTCTCGGCTCGTTATATAGTTCACATGTTTATTTAATACGTTACGAACCTAATACACTGTCGGTCGAATGACCCTGAAAGAAGTTTCGCTCGTACATAAAATACACTAGGCTGTGTTACCCGGCGTTTCCCGGGTTAGATTGATCCGTTTCAATAATTGTTTTTTTCAAGAAACTTTTTTTCTAAACAACAATAGCGATCCCGTGCAACTTCGTTCGCCACAGTGTTTGGTATTTTACATGTTCTATGTTTTGCTCATCGTAATTACGAGTATTATTAGCCAGACGACAAGTCCGATTTCACCCATTCAGGTGTAGAGTTTTGAAAAATCCGTTCTTAGCGGACGCCTACGTCATAACAGCTATACGTATGCTAAATTTCAGCCCGATCCGTTTTGTGCGTTTGATAGATCAGTAGAATCGGTCAGGTTTCTCTGTTATAGATATAAATGTCGTCGAACGCGCATATGTATTTACATGGTATAAATAATAAATAATTATATAAATACAACTATTCGCGATAACTAAACGTATATACTCGTACGAGTGTGTACATTGTTATCACGGCGTGTTTTATAGAACGTAATTGCCCATACACGAACGTGAATATCAATTAACGTATACGGGTCATTTTTGACGGTTTGATCGTCGGACGAGGGATTCGTTCGATCGTTAGTATTCATATCATACACCGATATGAACTTAGAAACGAAACGAAACGAATCGGTGTTTCGTTTCGGACTTGTCGCGTACGCGGGAAACGGCGCGCGGGAACGGATCGCACGATTAAAAACGACGCGTAAACGAGACGGGCGACGAGAACACGATTACGAAAAGTACGTTACAGCGTCATCGTCTAATCGATTGTGCGAACTCCTCGGACGTTTTAAAAAATTTTCAATATTGTTTTTCCTCCGTTCCGCGGCGAATCGTTAACGGTCTCGTGATTCGCGATGGGAACAACGCGCACGTCGCCGACGGTCCGCGGATTATGTGCACACTTTTTGGTGCTGCCGTGAACAATAATAATTTTCATTTCGAAACCGTATACACTTGTGCAGGTCTGAAACAATACATCGGCAGGAGCGGTATTTTTTTTTTTTTCGTTTGTTCGTATTTTTCGTGTTGACAGTTTCGTTTCTATATTAATCCGTACAGCACAATACGATAGTCGGAATGAAAACGGCGGGGGGTTTAATACGTTTACTCGCCCCGAGACGACAAACGAAAAAAAATAAAAAAACCAACGCGTCTATACCGCAGATAACGTGAACAAGTGTTTAACGATAAACGAACCGCGAACGTGATACACGCGTTCTTGGCCGTTCGATCGTTTGCACGCGGCGCGTTTAAATTACAACGGGATCGGCGTATAGGGACGAACGATTCGTTTTGTGCGATCGTACCGGATGTTCGGGGACACGGACACGATCGTTTCGAGTACGACGAACGGTTTATTTCGTTTCGCGGACCGGAATCGATTTCTCCGCGTACGCTATTCGTCATTCGATGCGCGCGCGCGCGCACACAATGTATTCACATCCGCGAAGTGAGACGGCTCGGTAACGATTAACCGTAACGGCCGGTTAGTGTCGACGCGTCGACGGAAGAGAAAAAAATTACCGCGTACGCGTCGCGCGTGTGTTTGTAGGTTAGGAAACGACGACGGGCGTCCCCAAAAAAAAATAAATAAATAAATCGAACGAGAACGGTGCGACAATTTTTCTCCGTTCCCCGGGCTCTACGCGTCGTGTGCAGTATGAAAACTACGATACGACGTGACGTGTGTGCAATGTGGAGTATACACGAACAACGGGACTTAACGATTTTTATGTTTTCCTTCCTCCGGTGAAATAAAAACCCGAAGACGGGTCGTCGCCGTCGGATTTCCACAATATTTGATTATAATGAAAAAGAAAAAGAAAATTCGAACGTGACCCGCTGTCCCGGTCTTTTCGAAATTGCGGTCCGCCCGTTATCGATCCGCTGCTCGTGACGGCGAGGGGGCCCCCTCCGGGCCACCCGAGGACGTCTCCCCCCCAGCCCGCCCGAAGAGTAAGCACACACACACACACACACACATATATATTTATACGACCTCGTATTGACGTCTTTCGGTTTTTCTTCTCTCCGGCCCACACGCTCGCGTACGTGCGCGCGCGATCCGAGCGTGTAAATATTTAATTAGGCCTGACCGCGTGCGCGTCGTCGTCGCGGCGGTTTTCGCGGGCAGAACGACCGAAGTCGTCGCCGGCAGAGGTTACGAACGCGTATTCTCAACCGTGCGGCGTGCGTGCATTAATTGCGCGCGGATTATCACGACGACTCGCGCGTGCGGTCCGTAACGAACCGGAAAAGTCGTAATCGGCCGGGCGAATTAGAAAATCGCGAGAGAGACCCGACAGACTGGAAACCCTGCGTCTGCGGCGGCGAGTCTCACGCGTACCGTTGCCGGGCGACACGTTGAAACGGTCGCGTACGGTTTGAACGACCGTTGTCGTTGTCGTTGTCGTTGTCGTTGTCACTGGGCGCACGGGAGCCGACCCGGACGATCGCCATTTCGTCGAGTCGAGTCGGACTTCGATGTCGGACGAAATCCGCGGCGACGCGTCATGTGTTTGATGTCGAACCCGATACGGTTCGGGCAAAAGGAATTATCAGTCCGCATAACATACAGGCATTTAGCAAATTTAAAACAAATGTTCTTGGGTCATAACAAGAAATTCGGCACCGGCGCGTATTTCGATTTCCTCGGTTCGACACTCGACATCGAACTTATTTTGTGTTCAACTCGGTCTGAATGTTTCCCAACCACGAGTTCGGTTTTCGAACCACCGATAAAAATCACATTGGTTACACCGCAGTGTTGTATTATATTGTTATTTATCAGAAATATTTGACTTTTACCGACTTCGTTGGAATTCATTTCACCGGAATCATTTACTGCGACAACGATTTCATTCTCGTTTTATAACGACCGACATTCGATTTTTATTGTTATTTTTAACTATCGGACAATATCCGTACTGGGCATAGCGTCAAGGACAATCGGACAATACCGTATACACTCTAATTCGTATAATATTTATCGAGTTATGCTCCACGAGAGATACAAATGGAAAGTAAAATTAAAATCAACTCCATCATCAATACGTTACGTACGGTTATAGTACGAGCACAGAATTATACGTGACAATCTTGTAACGGGTTTCGTTCTAAAAGCCGTATGGTTTTTGATATGTACACCGAGGAAGTCCGTATGAAATACTAAACCGATGAACAAGTTTAGTGAAGTGTTTAAATCGTATTATTATCGTTATGACGGAATAACCGACAAAGCGAAATAAGAATACAACGAAACAAGAAACATATTTTGAACATACCAGTTTTAATGAGCTGAAAGCGTCTGGAAACAGCGTAATGGAAAATATTTCTCTTACACAACGAAAAATTCTCGCCCGTGCGATATATATTCAAATTATTTTACGTGTTGATGTGAAATACGTGTAAACGATAGTACAAACACGTATATAAATTCGCCCAAAACGAAAACCGCCCTTCGAATTCGGATTAGACATGCATATAACGATTCGTTGACTTTATCGAAACAAAAAAAGAAAAAAAAACTTAACGACTCCATTGGAATTTCATTATTTCGCCATCGATTTCTCATACGGCTGTGTACGATATAGGTACAGGAACCTGATGACGACTTATTCGGAGCATAAAGAGACCATAAATTCTCGTCGAGTTATTTCGCCTTTGACTTTCACCGTCTTCCATGCTATATACACGTTTACGTTTTTATATACCGTCGTCCGTAGTTCGATTGGAATTTCTACCTCGAACTTCATCTAAAAAAAAAAAAAATCAACAAATTATTACTTTCGTCCATAATAAATATATACATTTTAGTTCGGCAAATGCGTAAAGCGAAACATTTTTTTTTTTTTTTTTAAAGTGTAAAACTACTATAAAGTATTAATAAACGTAACTTTATTATAACGTTCTTCTCGCTGTAAAAAAAAAAAAAAACTGACCGTAGGTATATCGTAAATATGGAAATGTTTTAATATAATTAATTTTGTATAACATAAAAAAAAAAAAAAAAACGTAATACTTTAACGATAAACGTGTGTGTCCTAAATCAACCGTTATGGAAATGCGCGCGCGCCTGAGGGCTTGATGAATTTTTCCCGGCGACATTATTGTTTTTTTTTTCGGCGGAAACGAATTCCGTTTTACCGAGAGAGAACTTACGAGGAGAATCACCTAATTACCTAAGCGGATAATTTATAGAAAATTCGGCTGCAATTATAAGAAACCCATCATTATCTGCGGATATCTAATATAATAGGATACATAACAGTCAAGGGCAAATAATTATGACCTATTAGATTATTATTTTCACATTCGCTGTGCTGGTTCGATGAGTTTTTGTTGTAGTAATTGGAAAATTTCCCGAACGTATTAGTCGGAATGTATTTCGGACGTATCGCGTCGAGTATTGCGTTTTTTTGTTCCGTGGAAGTATTGTGTACGGATCTAACCTTGAATTGATTTTTTTTTTTTTTTGGAAATCCAACAATTCATATTATTATACACCTACGACTCGTACGTCGGTTAATTACGACAACTTCACGTTAGCTAGTAATCGTTATAATAATTACCTGTTGTAAATATTTCATTGGTTTTATATGTTCTGTACACGGTTACGCGGAATATTTATGTTCATCGCGTTTACCGTTTAACTTATGTCTACAGTATGCATACGGTACTTGTTTGGTAGAAAATCAAAAAAACATCTCGATTAATTGTGATGTCGAAAATAAATCTGCGTCGATATCAAAAAGCATAAAACACGAAGCGTTTTCATTTTTAAACGTTTTAGCGTGAATATTTGTCGATACGATTTTGCCGTCATCCGTATATCTGTACACGTAACTAAGTATCAATAAAATCAATCACCGAAATACACATTTCAAAACGTAATTTACCAATCAGTTAATGTGAATTTATAATTTTGTAAATAGATAATAACACTTATACCAGCTATTTATTGTACACAATTGGATGAACGTATATTTTTCTGTTATCAAAGAAAGAAAGAAAAAAACGTTAAATCAGTCTTCTTATGGTTCGTTTTTAGAGTATAATATGAAAATCGGAGAGTTTTTTTTTTTTTTTGTAGGAATTATCGATATTACAATGACGTTTCCCCATCTAATTTACGTAAGTCATTATATTTTGGCGTACGGGTGTATAATTAAAATTATTTTGTAGAAAAGCAATATTCATACGAGCTACTATGACAATTACGATAATACATGCGCACAAGTTATTATTATAGAACGCGTAATACCATATTCGCGATTGTCAATATTTTTTAGTCCTTGGAGAATTTTTTGGATTTTCCCTCGACATAATCGATTTGGTCCGGTTATTTCGGTCGTTTTGATTACATATTACCCATACCGATTAAAATCGCCATTGACAACAACTGACCTTTTACGTTGTTCAAACAATCGCGAATGTTTAATGGATTAATGGTTTGTTGTACGCTGAGAAGACATTAATCTTAACCAGTGACGGTCAAATGATTTAGTCATTGGAGGGGGAGGGGGGGAATGAGGCTGATTTTTCAACATTTGAAAACATAAGTCATAATTTAAAGATATAAGTTCACTTCATTAAATAACTTTATTATTATAAAAATTAAAAAATCTATTTTTCTTTTTGCGAATTCATCCAATACTTCATCTATGGTAGGAGCGAACACATGGCTCTTTTTTATTATTTAATAATATAATTTTGTTTTTTTATTATTAATAAATATGTAATAAACGACATACTGTTGAAACTAGTACATAATAACAAAAAGGTCATAGGGGAGATATATCCCCTCATCATCCTCCCCCTCCACCTCGTTTGACCGCCACTGATCCTAACGTAGATGCGAGCAACGGTTAAGGCACGCGTAAAATAATTACAGCCGCAGGTCGGTCGTGTCAGCACCGATTATATGTTATCGAATGGTCAACCCTACGGTTTCCGTACTACCACGACGAGTCCTTAACCATTCGTCATAAATATAAGTACGACACGAACGGGTACGTAGTATCACGTTTAGTGTTACGTGTCTACGGACTCTGTTTTGTCGTGCTCCGTAGTTAATTTTCGCGGACGATTTAAAATCGTATTCATATTTCGTAAGATTGGATTTTCAAACGACATTTTTTTTTTTTTTTTTTGAAAATGAATATTTACAATATGTACAACATTGTTTACGTACAATAAGTAAATGAGAGGTAAGGAAGGAATGAGGAGACGTAAATGGGGAAGTCGCCCAGTTGCGGCACCCCAGATGAAATCGTTTAAGGAGAGAATTGGTCTGGGTGGGTTACCTGGACAAACGACATTACGATTCGATAACTGTTCGTACATGTACACACCTTAGCGACGTCTAAAATACGGACAACTATTAAACCTCGTTACGGTACAACGAACATTTCAGTTTAAATTCGAACACGTTTATATTATTCTGTTGGCGGACGAAAGTCGAACCACCCAATGGGATCTCCCATACCCTTCGATGTACCTATGTATAATATATATATATATATATATACGCGTGTGCGCGTGTTAGAACATATACGGGTTCATGGCACGACGTTTAAAAAACAAAAAATTTTTTTATCTACAATCGAACGTCCGTGTTCGTCCGTCGTCGTCGTTGTCGTCGTCGGTTGCTCGAATAAGTATGTAATTTCGGTTCGTATGTATTTAATAATCATATTAATAATTACCCACTACGCTTAACCATAACGCGTACAACGGCGGCGGACTACATGGTCTTATAAACATCGGACCGGGGGATCTGTCCGTTCACACATGATATTCGTATGAACAAAAAACCGAGGGAATAGAAATAAAATAAATAAAAATAGAACACTTCATTCGGTGTGTAATTGAGTTTAATTACTTCGAGGCACCTACCTAATCTTTAGATTTCGATCTTTCCGCACAAATCATTCCGGCATCCGTTCACATACTCGCGCGCACAGCATAACCTACATACATGGTTACAACGCCTTGCGGCTTTCTACGGACGAGGAATCGCGCCGTCCAGTGATTATAATTTATACTTATAGATATATATAGATATGTGTGTGTGTGTGTGTGTATTTTATATGCGCGAATAAAGCGCGGCCGACTCGATGATTTGGATGATGTATTTTTATGGGTTCGCTGCGTGTCTACACACAAAAGAAAATTCTGGTGTAAAAAACTATACATGTTTATATAATTAATTAATTCATTGATATGCTTTCGGTACGGTTTAAAAAACTGGTAAAGTTATTTATGTATCCTCTACGTTACACAATATATACGTATATATTGTAACGTTCGTTAAAACGCGTAAACAATATCTACAAGAGACTATTGTTTCGGAGGTGTCGCTGTTTGCCAAAGTAGTTTAAAAACAACGTGATATTGTTGTGTACACCTACGTCTATTGTAATTCAAATCAAATAAATGTTTTCGATATCTACGGCAACCGTCTCGAATGCGATTCTATTTTTTCTATTTTTTCGTTAATACGTATAAACGGATTGTTTTTATTGTTTCTAAATGTGTGAACTGAATATTCATAATTATCGTCGACTGTTATATTAATTACATTAATGTTTAAATGTTACGATCACATACACGTGACAAGTAAACATACTTCAATCAATTTGATGCGTCGTATTGTACAAAATGATTCTGCTTTTATGTTTTTTTTTCGTTCTAAATTTTAAATGTAGTTTACGGACAAATTTAACGAAAAACGTTATTTTCTTTTACAAACACAATTATCTCGATCGTTGACATAGTAAAATAACCACTGTTCAATCACCCGCCGTATTGATGATGTAATATATGTGCATCAATATTATGATTAGATTCCATCAGTTTTATTTTTTATGTACTCGTATGTAGATATTATAATATGGTCGTTTGACCCGTAATACAATATTTATTTGTTGTGTTAATTTGTTCCAGTCCAATAATGCATTCGACAAAGGTAAACATGTTTCGTGATTTTCTTTGCGACAGAAATCAATAAATATATAAATTTTTTATTTGGACAAACCGATATTGAAAAATCACTACCGGTGCTCAAAAACCTCGTATTTCTTGTTGATCCGAGGTTTCCGGTAGAAACGTTCAAAACAATATTTTTTAACGGGAATTTATAAGTGGCGTCTGGCAAAACGTACGGGTTTCACAGTACGTTTGGATGGCGATGGATGATTGCCGCCGAACGGGGTTCGAGATTTCCGTGTTCGTTGCCGGCGGCGAACACGTATATTATTTATTAATCAATTTCGTCCGGCACACCGAGTCCGGAGAGCGATACGGTCATTTCATATACGTGATTACGTAGAGTAATGACAACCCGCGGCGGACGTTCGCGTGCAGACGGTGACTGGTTGTCGATCACGCTAACACGAATTACCGTCGGGACGGTTTTAATCGAAACACGGGGTACGGATGACCGCGGCAATCACGTCGAGGGTTCGGCAAGTTCGATCGTCCATTTACGCGTCAACGCGGTCGCGACGGCCCGGTGTCCTGCGTTTTACCGGCGTGCGCCGCCGGCCGAGACGACGAGCAAAGGAAAGCCCGCGCGTTTTAACGTCAGCCATACGGTTTCGCCGTCTCGTCCGGGTCGGCACGCGTCGACGTCGTGGTTGTGTTGGCGTTTCGTTTTCGGCGCGTTCCCGGCGACCGGTATCAATCAGATCCGGTCCGTCGGAAACGTCCGCCCGACAATCGCACCGCCGCGCGGCTAACACGATTCCGTGCACGGAAATGAGTTATCTGGGATAATAACAACACTTCGTATTGATCCCGGAGACGAAAGAACGAAAACGAAAACGAAAACGAAAACGAAAAAAAACAATCCGCACAACATCACGATGGGAATGATTGCGGCGCGGGCGGAACGCGGTAATCGAAGGCGCTGTTGCTTCGTGGGAGTTCCATGGTAATTTCCCCGCTCGTTTCGACAGATCTCGTCGAAAAACCCGACCGCCGCTGAAACGTTCTGCTCGGGGGACCAACACCCCGGCGACGTGCGATCGCCAAGAATCTTCCTTTGTTTCGAATTTTTTTTTTCGCTCCCTAACCCATTCTTATTGCTACGACCTGGTCTTCTGTTCGTGTAACGTGTGCGTACGATCGAATCGAGTCAGACTATCGGCGGGATAATTACGGACAGACAAAACGGATTGAAACACTATAGTGGCATTCCGATCGACAACCGTGAGAAACGGAGACATTCGGTGACAGTCTCGTGTGTTATTGAAAAATACCAATACCCCGGCCCATTAAATTGTTCGCGTTTTTTTTTCCCCTTTATTGTTATTATTATTATTATTAGGTATTCTTTATTCGCTCTGAGCTATTTTTTTTTTTTTTTATATTCTTCTTATTAGCTCCGGACGGTTTTATTTGTTCTTTTTTCAATCTCGCTCGGCGAAAAATGCGACAATTTGACCTATAAAAACGAACGCGTTGAGAGGGGAAAAAATTAACCAATTTAACAATTTCACGTTTTTAATGTAATTACTTTATTATTATTATTATTATTATTATTATTATTATTATTATTATCGTTACTATTGTTGTCGTTGTTATACAAATATGCAGAATGACGATAGGGACAACTTTGTATGAATAGATAGATTTTGTTTAAACCGTGAAAAGTCTCAACAAGAACATAAATTGATTCTCGACTCGGCAACGAAATAAAATCATTCCAAAATCGCACAGATTACAAGATATTCGTAATCGTTAATGTTACTGAAATTGTACTTTTCGTGTGCGTGTATCAATCTGCTTTACAGTGTACTGCTTAAAGTTGTATGTATACACGGGCTCTTGTACAAACGAGGCAATCAATGTTTTCAAAGTGAAAACGTTCAATACACAGTATATAGTTTTGAAGAAACCATCGAACAAACTGTTACAAACAATATAGTATATTAGATATCGATTTGAGAAATCAATTATGAATGTGTTTATCACCGGAAACTTTATGAAGAATCGTATGGATCGTGAAAAATCTCACTGTACGAGAAAGCCGAATATCGATTGTCGATACACATTAAGAATATTTGGACATCGACGGAACACTGAACAATGAGTAGTTGTCGTTTATAAGTCGAAACTTGTATAAGAGACAGCGATAGAAAGTTTTCACGAAGACACGGATATTAAATATGACGACAGTTTTGTGAAAATCGGCCGTAATGTCTGCTTTTTAGATTCCTGACGGGAAAAAACGTTTAACAGTCCTCCAGCACTCATTCAAATTTCGACTGATCGATTGAAACTTAGAAGATAAACACAGAAGGGAAAAACTTTTTTAAGTAATATACTTCGTTATGTCTTTAACCGTACGACACGAGTGTTCCAGGCGAATATCGTAATATTCGCAACGTTCGAACCGAAAACGCTGTTTCTTCGGGCCGTGTGTTGAAAACAATATTTTGCGTTTATAAGAAAAAAAAATTATAACAACAACAACAACAACAATAATAATAATATCTATTTTTCCATCCCTTCGTTTGTTTTCGTTAAAACGAATTGCTTCGGGCTGACACTTATTTTAATAATAATAATAATATTAAAAAAAAAAAAAAACACCGGTGGCGTCTGGAATACAGAATTCCGTTGCCCGGAAAATTATACGCTCTCGGATATAGAACGGGACAGGGTGGCATAGGATACAAATATGAATGTCTCTCGTTATCTGAAACCACTTAGGTTATAATTTATATATTATGTCTTGTCGTCGTCGTCGTCGCCGTCTTCGTCGTCGCCGTCTTCGTCGTCGCCGTCTTCGTTTTCGACGAGGAACACGGTGTATAGGAGGAGTGAAATAAAAAAATAAAAAATAAAATAACATTTACGACTGTAAAGAAATACGATAATTGGTTAGGAGGGACCCCGAAGTATTGTAATAAGTTTTTTTCCATCTCTACGCCGCGTAGGATTGCCTGTACGGCGAATTTCAGCTGGGGGGATTCGTCCGTTTACCCGCGAAATGGGATTGGATACGAAATTAAGGGGAAATTGAAAAATACATAAGACAAACTACTTTTATATCGCGAAAACACCAAGTCGATTCTCGTCCACTTCACCCTCGACCTTTTCACCGAAAACTTTTCGGTTCTACGCTCGGTTGTCGTCGCGAAAAACATTTAGTAAAACTCCTTTATCATAACACTATTTACATATAACGTTGAAAAACAATGTCCACGTGCTCTCCGATGAATGCGAGAGGATTACACTCGAGAAATCCGTTTCGATAAAAGTATATTGCATTATTACAATTAAACGTTCCGAATATACAAATTTGTTTCCGAAATTGCCGTTACGCAGATACGCTTATAAATTGTAATCGATTTTCGCGGCTTATTTAATTTTATTCGCGTATTTATGAATACTTTTGACGATACGTCTGCACAGACACAATGAACATATTTACTCTTATGGGAATTTTTTTTTATGTTTTTATTAAAGATAATAATTCTATATATTTATTAGAAAATAAGTACTATTGAACATATATTGAAATTTAAAAAAAAATATAAATCGTGTTAATAACAATGTTGTACGGTATCCTTATGTAACTTATGAATGTATAATACATGTAAACTCTAACGAATAAGATACGCGAGATGACGTCACAATTAGTTTTTATTTTTACAATGTATTATTCAAAAACAAATTTCAAAATAATAACAATAGAAAATGATCAAAACAACGACGACGGCGCGTTAATATCGATAAACACGAGGCCATTAACAATATTTCTATCAACGTAAATTTATACTTTAGCTTACAACGCATAAGCCCGTTGTGCACACTCCGGATTCAGGATCTCGCGGGTGATGTGTACATATTTTTTAATCGTTAATGTGATTCCGTTTAAAGAAAAACTTGTGATACTTGTTGACGACGGTTTGGCCGATCGTAATTACAACTTGTTGCGATCTGAGCCCGTTCGGTTTTGCTGCACGGCAACGTAAAATATAGCGTGTAAACGCAAACAATTTTGTTAATTTTACCGAGAACCCGCGCACAGTCGTGTCTCCGCAATTTCTACCGGGCGTTTGTTTGTATAATTATTATCATTGGGTTTACTCTAAGACGGGCCGAACGCGAGGAACGGCGTGGCGGCAGCAGTGGCTTTACACAGAAATCGAAAATTATCCCGGAGGGGGAAGAGACTCCTTAAAACAGTTTCGGAATTTCCCGAAGCCGTTTTTAAGCGCATTAATTAAATTTGTACAGAGTAAACCGATAATTTATGAAAATAAAACCATCTGGAAGCGGTGGCGTTCGAACACTCTTTCACACTCTCACTCTCTCTCTCTCTCTCTCTCTCTCTCCTCTCTCTCCCTCTCTCTCTCTTTCTCTTTATACACACACATATATATATCTCCTCCATTTCACCCACACACATTCATTCTATTGCAGAATACTCGGCGGTGGAAGCAAACAGGAGATAAGAGGGCAGAGAGGGTGCAAAGCCAATATTTTCAAAAGGCGTCTGCGGAGGCGCTAACAGCGATGGGAAAAGTGTGGTTTTTTATGCTCTGTGTAGAAAGGGTTGAAAATATGGATAGTATTAAAACTCGGACCGATTTATTCCCCTCGCTGAAACGGCCGCTAAGAAGTTCTTCTTAATAACACCCGTTCTTAATAACGACTTTTGGCTCTTTGAAAGGGGAAAAATTGATAAATAAAAAAAAAAAAAACACCAAAGTTAAACAATAATTCAAACGGGTTGAACAGACGGTTACGATAAAACTCGTTTTTAAAAGCGTGTCTCATTGTTATCATTAGAAGGCGAACACATAGTGCACCCCTTTTCCGGCAACAAAAAACGCTAAAATTTGCAGTTTCTTATACGTATCGTACGCAATACGTACCGAACAATTCCCGAACACAACGTAACACATCGCACACTGTTATTATTACTATTTTTATTATTATTATTATTATTATTATTATTTTTATGGTTTTTATTATTGTCTTTTCAAAAAGCCGACCGTTCGCTTAAAGATTTATTGTTTACACGTGCCACCGAAAAACTGCGAAATTCGTTTGCCTCTCGAACGCGCGTACCCGCGAGCGATTTACAGTAAACGCGATATTTATAGACGGATCACACACACGCCGGAATACTTAATGTCGCCGTGGTCCCAGTGAAAATTGGAAACGTTGATGAGTTATTTTATGGGCAATAAACCGTTCGGTGTGTGCCGTATTTACGTAACTATATCTCGCGTACGCGTGTGCGAACGTCAGCTATACCTGTAAATATATTTTTTTGTATGTCGTACGATGTTGTACGGATGATGGCGGAGACACAATGACTCGGCGGATCCGATGCGGTTTTCGACAGCAGTAAAAAAAAACGATTTCTGTTCGTTCCGAAACAATTATTTTACATCCAAAACGCGAGGCACGTGTGGATAATATGGTAACGATGGTTATCTGGATTAGTGGTGGTAAAGGAAGAGAGAAGGAAAAAACTAAAACTAACCTCTCTGCGTGTGTGTTATGGACGTGACAAAGCGAGGTTGTCGAATTATTATTTTTTTCTTCACTTTCTTCTGTAGGACCGGTAGACAGCGTAGGACGCGCACGTTTCTATCCGATTTCGTAGTTCGGTCCGCACGCATTTAAACGGGATAAAAATATCTTTGAGCAACGTCTGTCGGCAATAAATTAAAAAAATATATATTATTAAATTAACGTCCGGGGGAGTCCCCTCCTAATATTATACACGTGAAATCGTCGTCTAAATCACAAGACCCCTTGTCGTATAACGACTTAAAAGTGCTTTTCGAAACGTTATTGTGATATTACTTAAACGTGCCTCATCGAAACGAGAGACCGCGCTTGTCTATTTACACCGCACACAACGTAATGACTAGCCGAAGCCGGTGCTTAAATGACGAGTGTTCTGATGTCGGAAAACAATCGTACAGGCGGTTCAATACGTGCGAAGTGTTATTTTTTTTTAAACGTGTTATTTAAACCCGAGTCAAAAATAGGTTTACGATACGGATTTTTGTTACGTTCTACTCGGTGTTTGATTTAATAACAACGGCGAAACGTACGTTTTAAAACAGCAATTGGTTGTGTCCATAACGCTTCTTATTTACAAAATACTGGTTTTAATATGCTTAAAATTTCAATTATTCGTCGTACGACATTCGATCATACGCGTTATTTAGTTAGAATTATCATCGTTTGCAAAAACGTTTTTATTTTTAAAACACAAACACGTATTATTATTATTATTTTTTTTATGATTGAACATTGTAAAACACGGCGTGAAACTCGAAGCACAATAACGATAATAATTGAGACATACGCTCTCGTGTTTAAAAACTACTGATATTATTATAATTGAGGTGTCAAATATATCTCCGGTTTGTAGATATGTCCGCATAACTTGATGCGGTGGGGTCTGTTTTTAACATTGTTTCAGTGTAGTGTTGTTATATTATATTCGCCGTGTAAATTATTATTTAATCAATTTTCAATTAAAACGTTCGTTTTCTCGCACGTAACATCGAGAAAAATCACGCAATGTAAATCGAAACGGTAGTTATTTCAGATTGGAACGTATCAATTAATTATAAAACTAATTAAAGAATATAACGTTTCCTGTAATCACGTATCGTATGGATTTACTTTTCCGGCACGTTTTTTGTTTTTATCGTGAACAAATTAATCACGTTACGTTTAGGTGTAATATAATTTCGATTATGATTCCAAATATCAGCTAGTAATTACGCGTTTGTAAAAATTTGTCAAATATATATGTATATAAAAATGTGTGCGTGTGTGTGTGTGTATTGTTCCGTATGTCCATGATTTATAATACGTGTCGACAAAATAATACGATGAAATACAATAAAGTATCAACCATAATAAGACATCGGTCAGTTATTGCTCCATTGGAGGACCATTTAAAACACCATTTTCACGGAGTGCACGCGTTCAAATACGATCAATCAGATCTCGTATGAATATAATGTAACGCGCGTACGGTAAAAGCACCCGTTCAAAATATCGTGTATATTTTTTGGAAAAATTTGAATTTTTAACGAAAACCACCGGTTTTGGATTGACGAGAACGCGGCGAACGTATTAAAACATGTAATCGTTTCGCGACATATCACACGGGATCGTTTTTTCCGGACTTGAACGATTCTATCACGATCTATGAAATGGGTAGCTTTTCGTTCCGTGAAATCCGTTCGTCGCGAAAAGAGAAAAAAACCGATCGACTCTCGTCCGATTTGTCGGAAGCGTGGGCACGGAATACGAATCGCGCGGACTTAGAACGTCGTCAAGCCCCGCGTACGACGTTGCAATTTCAGTCGTCGGTACGCGCGGCGAATCGATCGCAAACGCGTTGCCGTGTCTCGACGCGATAAGGGAAATACTTCTCGCGAGACCGTTCTCGTATCGCTCGCGTGAAAGACGCAATACGCATGTGTGCCCGGAGCAATTAACGGTTAATTATCTCTATTGGAAATTTGATATTTTTTCGCACGTTCATTTATAACTCGAATTCCTCCACGAATTAACAGACAACATCTGAATAATCTATACACGTATACAAGCGTTTGAATCAATGGCGAATGCGGCGATAATTCGTTTATCGACGTGTGACGCTAGTGAAACGGAATTCGATCCTGCTCGGTCCAAAACGTCGTTCGGAACATTCGCACCGCGGGCACACGATGTACGGCGACTCAAATAGCGGCTAATGCCGAAATATTATCCGAGGCCGGTACGCGGGAACGCGGGAAATACACTTCGACGTCGCGCTAAGAAGAACGTATACGATGCTATATAAGCTCTGAACAAAACAACCGAAATAGATTGTTTTTACAATACGTGTCGTAAATGTTTTGTCTCGTAGTTGTTCCGGCACATAAAACAAAAGAAACGGCCACACTAAAAGTCGCGTGTTCGTTAGATTTTCGATCTACGGTCTGCAGACGAGATTTCTCGGGGAGATGTCGAAACGCCGGTCCGAAAACGTAATCGCGGCGCGCGTATCGCACGGAGAAAAAAATAGAACGCGGAGAACCGTAATGATATATTTTCATTCGTACCGTTCACGATCTGAAATCGGTCTGTGTAAACGCCGTTTTACACGTACGGTTAAAAAGAGACGGGGAAATTACAAAAAATTAAAACGGAAAAATAATAATAACACGACGCGACTTTACGGACGAGTCGTAGCGACGATTATTTTAATTTCGCGTAAAAAAAAAAAAAATGTCAAACAAACGGCGTTATAATATGACGACAACGACGACGACGACGACGGAACGCGTTATTATACGTTCAGTCGCACACGTACACACAAGCGCGCGTTTCCAGAGATATTAATCTAAATAATTGTCCTTGTAAGAGGACTAGTTTTCGTTTCGTTTCACTCGGGAAAACTCGGGGGAAAATTGGTCTTTTTTTGTGTTTTTTTCCCCTGCCTGCTCCTTCTCCTACGACGCACGCGATACACACACACACAACATTACGACATTACCAACACGCGTGTGTACGTACGGGCGATCTTGATACGATTGTGTTCGGCCGTTGCCTATACACAATATTATCACCGCGAGCAATTATTATTTTGTTGTTGTTATTTTATTTTATTTTTTTTGTTTCTCCTCGTCGGATTCGCTTCCTCCTTATCGCCAAACTATCAGTCCAACACACACCTATCCCGAACGCAACAACAATAATAACAACGATAATTGGCACTACACGGATAGTACGGACATCATAACGCGTGTACACGCGTGTTCGGCTCCGTGTGTCGCGTTTCCGATGTTAATCGGCACTCCCGAGACCAGCGGCCTGTAAACGAACCGTATTTAAAACGCACCAGGGACGTCAATTACCGGTACACGGCGACGGCGACGTCGTGACCCGGAAAAAATGACAAACACGATACGCGTCTCGGCCGTATCATCCTAATAGTTCTATGACCACAATTACGCCGGTGTCGTTATCGTCGCGTAACGACCGACAGATTTTCGCGTTTTCCGGATGTGTCCGTCGGAACGGCCGAAAACACGATTCCACGCGTCCCACAGACGTGGCCGAACACAGAGAGTGAGAGACAGAGAGGAAACAGCATACGATTTCATATCGCGCAAAGCCGCGGTGCGCGCCGAAAAACCCCTCACCACCGCGAGTTTAAACGAAGAATTTTTTACGTCATTCAACGACCGTCGGCATGCAAAACGCTTTTTACGGTCTTGAGACGTTGGCTGTTGGCGCATGCGCTCAAAATCAGGAAACGTCCTTAACGTCTTGACCGAGCCCGGCAACAACAACGATCGTTTCACCTCGGACCCCGTCCTTCGACTTCGAACGGATATCGCTCGCCGCGTACAGTGACGTCGTGTCCTCCGCCGGCCGTGTACGTCACGTCACGTGACCTAATCTAACCCGACCTGACCGGTGCTCAAACATTCCGCTCGCGTGTCGATCACAAATCACTGCGTGCGGCGAAGCGCACGTCCGATCAAATAGGGTATTGGCCGTTTCGGTCGGTCCTTCGGTTCTTTCGTTATTGATTCTTAAAATTCTAATGAAAAAAAAAATTATATTTCTGTCGAATTTGTCGACCGTTTTGAAATATCCGCAAATGAAATGGTTCCGCAAACCTAACTCGCAAAATAATACATAAAATTTAAAAATTCTTGTCGGCACTTCCATCCCATCTTCAAAAGTTCCATGTCGTTCGGTATTGTGGAAAGTTCTATCGCGTTTGTAAGGGAAAAAATTAACTTAACATTTCCATTAAATTATACATAATGTGATGAAATTGACCTTATGAAAAAATTGCGACGTTCATTTGTTCGTATCAAAGTGATAGAACATAAAAGTCGGAACACAATACGAGATTTGTAAAGACATTGTTAAATTGTTTGAAAATAGTTATGAATAAAATTAATTAAATCGTATAATTGAGTTATTCTTATTAAGAAATACATTTCAGTCGAAAACAAACATTCTTTTAAACACAAGGTTACGAAATAAATAAGTGATGAAAAAAAAAATACAATCAAATTGTTCGCATTATTTTATATTATTGTAATTATATAGACTAGTACAATATGTCTTTAATGCGATTCGTATAATTGTAATTTACTTGATAGAATAAAAACAATTGTTCATAGTTTTTATACATATAAAACGTGATAAAATGTTTTTTTGATGAAACATTTTATATATCTACAGAACCGTGTTAAATTGAGTACCTATTGTATAAGTTAAAAAATTCGCTGTATTTGAAAAACGAGTTTCTCTAGAAAATAAATGTCTTTCGCGAATGCAAAACAATGATTTTTGAAAATAAATCCATTTCTGTGATTAAAAATGTTTGTCAACGGGTAATTTATTATTTCATAATCTCGTGTTATCTTATGAAATTATAATATTTGTACGAAGGAAAAATTAAAAACCGTCAACATCGCTCGCTTCACAATCTGAGTGAATTCCTTGGCTTTATATTAAATAAACGTGCACACAATCGTACCTTTGTCTTCTCAGACCGGGCAAATAGTATCGCGATGAACTACGTTAAGTGACGCAATATTCATTGAAAATATTAGCTACTAGTACGCATGTTTTACCTTTCTATCAGGTCCGTAAATCGCGATTTAGCATAAATTATTTCCCGTGATTTATCAAAAAAAAAAAAAAAATACAACGAAACGTATTTATTTGTTATTTTATTTTCAAGAATTTCGAATGTCGCACCATTAGAATCTTCAATTGAGGTTTTTTTATTTTTTGACTTCGCGTATCCGCGCTATACCAAATAACGAGCCGTAAATCCTTTCTCGAGGATAACGTATACGTTTCGTGGCATAAATTCCCCCCCTCATCCCCAAAGAATCACCGACGCGTTTATAAAGAGAAAACTGGTATATCTTTAAATGATAATTCGTTCTTTACACTGTTTTAGTGTAGTCGTACGTTACGCGCGCGCAATACAAACAATCATGTAATATGTACAAGGACAAAGACATCACCAGCCGAAAGAAAACGGTCTCGTGAAAACGTGTATGTGTGATTAACAGTAATAGTCATTTATTATTGTTATTATTATTATTCGTCGTCGTCGTCGTCGTCGTCTGTACGTCGCGCGCACACTAAATTTGAGAAATTATTAGCTCGTTATTCATTTGCAGTTGCGCCGCGTCGGATCGCGGTGCAAACACGTTTTTTCGCCATTCGATGGCGTCAATAATTCAGACGTATTAACCTGTGGATTTTATTTTACTTTTTTTAAGCGACAACGTCAGGAAATAATATAACCAAGCGGTTTCGAAAGCGTTGACTGAAAAAAAAAAAGAAAAAGAAGATCTCACCCAAAATTATAACGTGCGCGCGTGCTGTACTGCAAATACGACGTTTGTTTTACTGCAACGTAATAACATATATTGAATAAACGTTCCCTTCCCTCCTCCTCCCTCCTCCTCCGCGAGAGACGCTGTTATTATTATTATTATTTACTGTTTTCGCGTTACATGATATATTTTAATTCGTGTTAACGCCATATGTTACGGAGAACGCATTCCGATATCAAGTGGAAATAATTTATTATTATTGGACGAAAACCGAAGTGAAATAAATACCCGTACGTTCGAGCAGCGTCTTAAATTCGCGTTTAACTCGCGTTTGAACGTGGGCATTACGGAACGTAACGGGGATTACTACATTTCAGATATCAAATATCATATTCGCTGTTAACCGTGCGTTTCGGCGGAATTTCGACGTTAGGTTAGGTTAGGTAGATTCGCGTATCGTTCTATTCGATTACGGGGATAACGTCAACATTGGATTTCCAATATAAATTATAGACGAGTACGTTTAACGAGCATGGTGCTCGGGGGGAACGAACGCAAAAAAACAATTTGGGGGAAGAGGGGGGGGGGCGATTGTTGAAAAACTATCCAGACGCGTTAATAATATTCATCAAACATTTGAAAGTTTTATTAACGATTACTGTATTCAAATATCCGATCTAGCAATAACTTCTTCGCGTGTAACGCCAACGTCTCTACAAAAGTTCGATATCAAAGAATTTGAAGTCGCTGGACCGGTGATTGTATGTTTCGGTTCAAATGACTTTAAAATCGTACCAGAACTCATTTAATAACAAAACAATCCAAATGCTTAAAATCGACAACAGTATAACGGCTGATTAACTCACACGTATATTATGCCGTCGTAAATCGCAACGGTCAAAACAACAATTAAATACGGTGTCCGCAATGGAACAAACGCATTGTGCACAAAGCGAACGATACTCAATAACAGGTAACAAATATTTCCGAAACGACCTGACCCAACGGCGTTGTTTGCAGTGTCGCGAATAAAGCTCGGAAACGCGAACCGTTTCGACCGAACCGGAAACGCGCTGAATACACGAGAGCACGACAGTCTGCCGTCGCATGGCAATAACGACATCGTCTTGAGCGCGGTATTGACGTCACGTTAAAAACTTGTCACCCGAACAACAACAACAACAACAATAATAATAAATTTACATTATTCGCCCGTCGCCGATCCCAGAACAATTGGCTGTTAACGGATTAATTAACGTTTTAATAACCCTGATAATCCCACGACTCGAAAACCGTTTCATTTCTTTATGTTTTTCAACGTGCGCACAACCACACACACATATATCATAACAATTACTACGTATCATATTCATCATCTGCGCCCGTCGTAGCGTACGTGTAACAATCGTATAATTGTATATCATACCATCACACGCGATTAGGGTTTTAACGAACATTTCCACTCTCGGAGATCCGCCTTCATTTCTCGCCCATATCGCGCCGCGGTATACGTTAGTTATGACGCGCGACGTTTTGGCGAATTTTCGATGGACGACCGTCTGGCGGAAAGATTGAGTTCCCGTGCATCGGCAACGTCGGTAGACGATTACGTTGTGATAAAACCGGCACGCGCCGTCCGAACGGTATTATTATTTGGTTGTTGGCCGGTTGCGATTTCCGCCGCGGCCCGTCCAACGAAAAATGCACCGTAAACACCGACAATTGCATTTCGAAATCCAACGCGAACGAACGTTGAACGTTTAGTCCGCCGACAAGTGCGACCGTCGGTCGGGCACACGGAAATCTGGTCGGCCACTAAAGAAAACGTGCGATATCGTCGGAGACCGGCGATTTTATCCGATTACAATAATAATTAAAATAATAATAGTAATAATAATAATAATTATTATTATTATTATTATTATTTTCGAATATCCTCGTCGCGAACCGCAAGCGCATAATTCAAATGCGTCGCCGATCGCGAAACGGCGTAGATTCGGAATTTCGATCAACACGACAGATTAGAAAACAAATTTGATTAATTCGATCGTTTTACGGCACGACCTCGATAACGAGTATTTTACTTGCCGTGGCCTCGCAATCAAATTCAAACATGCAATTCATAGTATTTTCTCGAAAATTTCTACGAACCGAATATATCGTCGAATACGAAACCGAATGTATACGGCGTTATGTAAGCATTTTTTTGTTACGATTTTAGATACGATCACTGATGCGAGATAGGATAGTAAAAATCATATCACGACTACGTCAGCTATACCGTTTTATATCTCGTTGCGATTTCGTAGTTTCACGTTACTCTATAAAACCTACACGTAAATTGTTTTCTGTTAATGAAAATAATACGTTGTTGTACAATCCATTCAAAAATACCATAGTCATATTCCGTTTCCGATTCTTTGTAATCCTTATTAAAATCGTATGACTTTCAACGTTTAATTAATAAAAAAAAAAAAAAAATCACTCTCTCTTTCTATATATATATATATGTAAAAGAAAAAAAAAACGTAAACGAAACAATCATATTATCTGACAGATGTATTTATTTTTGCGTAATATATATAGTTCACGTTTTATAAGGCAAACATTTTCTTTTTAACTTTCGTTATTAAAATAATTTAAAACTTGTACATTCCGTTTTAATTATCAAGTTTCACCTATTATTTCCAGTTAAAATATTTCTTAGAAAAAAACACGGGCGTACACACACACACGCACATACGCACACTTAGGAGAGGGTTACTCGGGCAAACTCGATTCGTAATTAAAAAATACGTATCCGCCCGGTATATATATATATATATATATATGTACACGTATAATAACGGCGACTTTGCCGAAAATTACCGTCAGCTCGGTTTCATTCGGGACGGACGACAACGGAAGAATAATTCCGACGAGATAAGTAGGAAATTGGACATTAGCGGTAAAAAGGCATATATCATCGGTTACCCTCCGAAGATTATTAGCGTGCGTAGGCGTATCGTGTAGCGTTTCGTCATTACTATTTATGAGCCGCTCGAACAAAAGGGTCTGATTAAAAATAATTGCGAACACTAACACCACACCCTTTCTTTGTTTGCGAAAAGATCGAAGAATTAATGGGAAAAAGGCAACAAAAAAAAAAAAAAAAAAATAATAATAATAAAGGCATATATACCGAACAGAATAACAAAAAAGAAAAAAAAAAGTAAATGGCAGTCGATGTAGGATTAAAAAAGAAGAGAAAGGTAAAAAAAAAAAATAGCGAAAAAAAAAACAAAATAATACCCATAACGTAACGATAGCTGGACGATAAAAATAAATCAAACGGGGCGAACTAAATTTGCGTATTATATATACATGTAAGATAAAGGGTCGTACTACTAAAAAACAAAAAAACAGAAAAGGGTTCAAAAGATAATGGTTTTTATTTTGAGGTTACGCCAGTTTTTTTTTTTTTTTAATTATTTAAATTCCAACGGTATCGGCGAATCTTTGTCCGCGAGGGCGAAAAAAACACTAAAAAAAAAAAAAAAAACGTCCGCGGATATTTTTTGATACACAAGATTTAGTGCGACGATCGTTAAAAACCGCAACATCAATTCTCGAAAAAAAAAAAAAAAATAAATAAAATAAGGGGATACGCGAAAAATACACCGAAATTAAATAAATGTCCACCCCTAAAAAAGTTGTGGGTTTTTTCCCCGATCGTTAGTGTGTGGTATAGTATTTGTTTTTTGCTTTGTTTCGTTCTTTTTTTCCGTAAACGTGTGACGACCGTACACACGCGTATTAATACGGTATTCCTTTGACCGCGCGCTCTCGACGGTACGCGTTGTACGATATACGAGACGTGGCCATTAACTGACGAGACTTTGACTCTAAAAACGTTTTGTTAACAGTTAGGTTTTTTCTCCTCCTGTATACTCCCCGTCGCGTCCAACGCCTTCAACACCTCCGTCGAGTTTGTTCTTACAGCCTCGACTGTCTAAAAACGTGTTCCTTTTAACGCGCTTTTTAATTTTGGAAACAGCCAAAAACGGTCACACGGAACGAGATCTCGGTGAAAGTGGGAAGAGGGGGGTGCTATAACACCGGCGTTCGATTTTTGGCCAGAAGCTGCTTTAACAGATGAGACGTTATGAGCCGGCGCGCATTGTCTGGACGCAACTTCTTACTCGTTCTCCGAGTGTTGTCAAGACTCGTAGATAACGACGTTGATTAACAGTCTGTCCTTGTGGTTAGGTCCCATTCAGTCGTTATTACACCCTTTATATCGAAAAACACGATCAACATGGCCTTAAGTCATCAACTTCCTCACGATCCTCACGAAATCGTTTGCGCCACTCAAAAACACGTGGTGGTGACATGAAATCATCTGCACTGCGTACACCTGTCAACGGACGAAAACTTTCGGTCGCAGAATTTGTCGAGTTTCGCTGGCAATTTTGAACTAATACGCAGGTTCAAATTTTTCGTCCGGCGTACATTCGACGTACAGGCGCGAACGAGATTACTTTAACGATAAGTAAACTGCCGAAAGTAGACCGACTAAACCGGTTATTGTTTGGTGCAACGACATTCATAGTTTATAAACATACTAATTGTATTCCCTTGTCCGTGTCCGTCTCATAGTTAGTTCGACAGTCTCGCTATTTAATGGCCATACCTGGTATCGCGCGATATCACGACGCACGGCCTTATCGGTTTTCGCGTTTCGATAGTCCGCGGAAACGGACAGTTTATTATATATGTATATACGCGCGCGCGTGTGTGTGTGGATTAAAGGAAAGGAATCAAGTAAAACAATAACGTGCGTAGTACCACCAGAGCCGAGAATTAGTGGGGACGAAAAGTCGACGATAATTTTGGTCGCCGGCCTGTATGCGCGTGCAATAGGAAGGATCGCCGTTTCGGTTTTAAACATTTTTTTTTTTTTTATAATTCAAAGAGATTACTGTTTCACATTTGAAGTCGTACCGCTTCCGTCAACCATCCCCTCATCGCCATCAGCAACCGCGTGTGCGTGTGTACACCGAACGACGATGGACGCGAGGGCAAATTAAACGAAGCCGGTCGACGGTGCCTGGGTTCGTAAAGGCACTCGTTTTTTACGTTCGTTGTCGTCGGCAATTCCGTACCGTTGAATTTTAATGGACCACTCGACCGGCCTTTGACGGAAGACCGTCCCACTCCTCCTTTTCGACGTTTCAAATGTTTTGTACGGACGTCCGCGCCGCACGTCCGCAACGGCGGCAGCTCACCGGGAAATCGTCGTCAATCGTTTTGCCGCGGATAAAAACGCATCAAAGGCCGCGCGCGTTCAGGCATCGCGCATGTGACAATGCGATCTCGCGTCAGAGTTCGTTGAAATGTCCCCCGAGCGTTGACTCCCACGCACGTGTATAGCGTTTTTCCTCGTTCGTGCCGCGGCGGCCGTCAAAGAACGACGCGAGCGCCGCGGTAATTAGAAAAAAAACTCCAAGAAAACCCTCGATTCCGCCGACCTACGGATCGACGCGATGATGTCACGGGAACGGCGAGATAATTGACGGGAACGGCGGCGCACTGCGTGTTCACGACGAGATCTGTGATTTCACACGTGATTTGTGAACATGTACCCGTAACGTAGAGTTCTCTGGAAACCCCTACCCCGGTCTCAGCTTGAGAGGGGAAGGAGCCTAAAAAAAAAAAAGGATATCGTATGCGTTCTCGTCACTACAGTGATATCGTATACTGAAGACCTATTTTTTGCCCGTTAAAATTCGTATCGCCGGGTCGTGTTTAAAATCGGTACGCATTATGTTCCGCGCAATTCGATTCGGATGTTTGTTTGCCTAGGTCTTACAATCGAATGAAGCGCTGCTTATCACAATCGGCGACGTATTTTCGATTTCTTTTCGCCCACAATCATCCGTTGGCGTTATACATTGGCCACGTTAACATTTATTCAATTTTTTTGTCGAAGTGAAACTTTTTTTATAGAGGGTACGAAAAAAAAAAAAAGATTTTTGCGCGTCGGCACGTCCCCACCGATTCCACCGCGTCCAGAGGATTGTCGTGCACCCGCACGCGTACCGCGGTCGAGTCATTTGCTGTTCGTACGCGCTACGGGGCCGGACGATGTGAAGAAAAGCGCCGTCTCGTCTGCGCGTTGACTCGTCTGCGTTCGGACCACGGTATCGGCGAACCGGCGAGTGAGTAACCCGTTTCGAAGTATCCAGGTGACCAAATGATCGTTTTTATCGATACGGCGGAACCGGAGGATGTTCGGTATCACTTCCGTTCCGCTGCAAACCTGATGCCCTGCCGGTCGAACGGCTCTGGGAGAAGTCGTCGCGTCCGCGCCCGCCGTGACGCGCACCGATTTTTTTCCGCTCCCGGAATGACCGTGTCCACACCGGCAAACAACGTTTACGCGCACGCGCCGCGCGAACGTCGTCGGACGGTTTTCGGTATATCGGCGGCCGGTGATAAAAAGTGTTAAAAGCTCTAGAGCGGCGGCGTCGAGACAAGAGAGCTTACCGTTCGCCGGCGCGTCGGAAGTCGTAAACAGCGACGACGGCCACGGCTCTCTCGCTCGTTGCATGCTCACGGTGTGTATATGGGACCGTAACCGCCGTCGCGTCTTGTCGCGATCGGGTTTTTATGGCGTAAACGGAGAGAAAGGGTTGGCGCGTTTTTAGGGCCGATAAGGGATTCGGCTCGTCATAAATATTAAGAGTGTAATTTTGTCTTTTACGGGCGTGCGCCGCGTTATCCCAGAGGTATCGTCGTCCGCCCATCGCCGTCGTCGCAGCCGCCGCGACGGGGGAGCGGGCGTAACGCAAACGCGAAAAAACGAAAACGTCGCGGAGGGGAAATAGGAAAAGTTCGACGGAGGCGGTGGACGATGAAAAAGTAACAAAAAAAAAAAATAAAAAAATAAAAAAATAAATAAAAATTGCTCCGCGGCGTTTATTAATTCCGTGTTTTTTTTCTTCTTTTTTAATCGCACGTTTTCCCCGCCAGCCCTGTGCCGGCGCGAGTCAGTAAAAAGTACGTTCGCGTAACCGGCCGCAACTGAAAAAAATTGTGATCACACGCGCACGTCGTTACCGATACGAAACAATCCCTTAACTGCGCTGGGCTCGATATTGTTTATTTACGTTTTCGTCGGGGTCGAGTGAATAACGTACACGACGAATTTAAAAAAAAACAAAAAAAAAAAAAAACACTTTACGAGTAATATAACGTAAACCTTTTGTTTTTTTCTCGGCCCTCCTTTTTTTTTTGTCTTTTGAGTCTTACGTCGACGTCCCTTCCGCGTATAATGATATTGTATTTTTTTTTGTATTTTGTAATTACTCTTACACGGACGACCGATTAATATAAACGAGATAAACGCACAATATCAGCTATATATCGTTATGAAAGTTGCGTGACTTCGAACGTTATACGTTTTATCCGCATAAATTATCAAACGAAATTATTACGCTTTGTTTCGTGTACGGTAACAAATTTATTAGAATAATTTTTTTTTTAAATATTTCTCTTGGTTAAACGACTTTTTATAGCCTCCGTAAAAGTGTACGGAAATACTTTCAGCGTATTATTCACATACATTACGGTGGGCGGGGAGGAGGTGGGAGAAATGTTAACCGTCTGCAAAGGTACAAATTATGCATTCATACCGAACTCACTTGGAATATTATTATTATTATTATTGTCTTTCGGACACATTCCGTACGGCATCTTTGTTGTCTCGGATGGAAAACGTATTTGAAGACTTATCGGTAACGGTATATCGTTATTTGGCAAAAAAAGAATAGAAAAACATCCGAGAGCACCGCGTCCGTTATTTCTCGAAACGCATTTGGTGGTCGAAACTCGATTCGGGAATCGAGTTCACGCGAGAAAGATAGGAAATAAAAAAAATCAAAACATACGTTCACCGTATAATAACCGATAACTCGGACCTTACCGCACCTGGTAACTGGTACGATACGAACGGTGTTGTTGAAAATATTGTCGTTTTTCGTGTTCGTTTCGAAACCTTAGGATTTTAAACCGCCGTGATATGGCGTCAGTGTATCGCGTGACGTGTGTTTACAATCGTATCGTATTCGGCTGTAGGCTCGTATTATTCGTCCTACATCGTCGTTGCGCGCACGGCCGCGTTTAAGACCGATCGCAGTCGTTAACATCGCGAAACGGCAAGCGAATTATCGCAGTAAAAAAAAATCGATAATTTTTATATAGATGCCAGTGGCGTTTGTTTGAATAACGTCACCGCTTGTTTTTGAAATATTCGATAGGTTTTTATTTCACGGTTTGCAGAGTAAATACCATCGGGCACTCATGTGTACGCCCCATAACGGATTGTACGTAAAACTGACGTTTCCAATAATATCGGTTCATATGATTTATTTATTATCATTTTTTTTTTTTTTACACGCGGCAAAGTGGTCCGGGGAGCAAAAAAAAAATCTTAATACCCTACGCTGCCGGTTGAATCCGGATGGATACTCGACTGGAACCCGAATTACTCGGTGTCTGACAGTGTCTTCGTTGAGGGACCAAACGGTGTTTGGTCGCGGAAACGCGGACCAAAAAAAAAAAGAAAAAACTGACGGATGTATACGATTCATTCCGGTAAAGGACTCGCGGTAACCGGTCTCCCCGGATTCGCAACGATTCTCACGTTTGGCGTCCGTTTTTCGTTTTTTCGTCGTTACGAACACGGCGCGTACAGTTTCTCTTCTCGGTGTACGTATTCGATTTCGTTCGACAGCACAAACAGCAGCCGCTTTTCAGCGTGGCTCGTGTTATCGCGCGCGCGCGCACAGAGCTGTGACAGACGCGGACTGTTGTTCCATCGGGGCCCGCAGTGCCATTGAACGCGGCCGAAAGACGCGGTCACGAAACGCGTATAACGCAAATAAACATCGGATTTAACGGCGCGCGAAAAAACAATGGACGATATTTCATGGAACCGAATGATGATACACGTATATTGTTGCGTGTGCGCGTTCTACACGTTCCAAATGTGATTCCGAATATTTACACTTCCACTTATGTGCTCGTGCACTCGTCCACGGACGCGAATTATACCCGTTAATTTATTTCGACCTTAATTGTTATATATATATGTACACACACTCATGTTTTTCGCATGTATTGTTATCCGTTCGTCATTGTTATTTTTCACAAAACCTAATTATATATTTTTAGTAAAAAACAAATAACGACGGTTTGTTATATCGATAAAAAACGTCGATACGCGTTTCACGCACGTAAAGTAAAGCGAGTAGATATTTCGTTGGTTTCCTCCCCCCTCCCCCACCAGTTTACAATTTGAAAATACAACGTTTTTTCGACGGTTGTGATTGTAATACGAACACAATAGCGATAATACTATAAATATGTTTTCGAATCGCGTTTAGTTAGTAAAAGTGAATAAAAAATAATTTTTAAAATGTATTAAATTACGCAAAACGTATGGGAAAGTGTACTGATTTTCTGTACAATAAACCTTTCTATAACTGTTTTACATAATGTCATTTATTAAAATAATATAAACAAAATATAAACCATAAAAGTGTACAATCGGAGGCACTTTACTCGCAAGTTTGTTAAATTATTACTCGGGGTTACGATATTAATATCGTTTGTGTGTACAATATTGTAACGGTAATGTGTTCAAATATATTATAGGCAAATTATTTCTGAACTATAATTTACCTGACATTTTTGTTTCGGCCCGAACTCGGTAATTGCAATGGCATATAATTGCTAGATTAAGAAAAAAAAAAATAATATATATATACGAAAACGTGTGCATAGGTACACGGGTCACTCTCGTGACCTTTTAATACGTTTATGTAAATCCGAGTAATTAATCATTTTTATAATGCGATTTCCCTGTTGATCGGCCGGCGATAAGTACACTTCGGGGTATGGGCCATAAAATTCGATGAAGTCCATATTTACGACGTGGGAGTGGCTCTCCGGGAGTACGTGTACATAGTAATATAATAAATATATATATATATATATTATTATTTTATTTTTTTTGATAACTTAATCAAAATTAATACAACGACAATGACTGGAGGTGGCCGCCAAGGTATACAGAAAACTTTTGCGTGTTTCCGTCGTCATATAAATATTATATATATATGTAATACGCACAATCGTGTTAAATTGTGCACGCCTACGCGGCTTTTTTGGATTCGGTACGAAATATTTAAAACGGACGTTAACAGAGAGAGTCCGTTGCGACGCCCGAAGTGGAGATTTTTCTAAACGGTTTACAAGAATCCTTGTATATTCACGAGCACGACGAGATGTGTTTCCGGCCGTCGATATCGATATGAATATATCAGTGTGTCAGTGGCGCGACCAAGACCTTCCTTCTCCCTCCCGGCCTTTGAGTATTTCTAAAGTGGACAATTATGTAAGGTAATTTTGATTAACAGATAACGGTCGATTAGATTTTTCTAAAACCAATTTTCCGGTTTCTTTTGTTTTCAATATCAAAAAAAGTGTGTGTATTTTATTGTTAAAATATTTTTTTTTATGAACCGGATGTTCATATTATTCTAGGACTCACTCCCGTTGAAACGAAAATCCTGGGTGCCTACGTAAATAATTTTAATAATCCAAATTCGAAACTTCGTGCATATTTTATGTATCGTCCTGAATTTCGATCGGGGGGATGGGGGTGGGGCGGTGATGGTTAACTTCCCTCAATCCCCCTCCCCCCCCAAATCCGCTGCGTTCGCCTCTGGCCGTCACCGCAACGTCGATCGCGAGCGAGCGCAAAATAATAATCATTATCGCCGGGTGTCTCTCGTGACCGGAGACGTCGTCTGTCACCTGCCTGCCCGCCGCCGCCGCCCCCGTCCGTTTTACCTGTCTATAATTCGGTCTGGCGCGCGCGCGCGCGCTCTCGTACGTACCCAAGGTTAATAATAACGACGGTACGCGCGCGCGATGAACACGATGATTACGTACAGAGACGGACGCACGTCGGCCACGAGAGAACCACGACGTTTTTTCTTCTTTTTTGTTTCCGTTTTCGCGAGCTACACGGTCGGACGTCGTGCGTACAGGTGCTAACGGCGGGACGTTTAGCGACGGGCCTCGCCCCGGGCCGGTCGGAGAACACGAAAAGAAACGCGGTCGGTTTTTTTTTGGTTGAAAATATTGTTTTTTTTGTTAAATTTTTTACGGCGTACAATCATTCGTTACGTTGGTCCGAACGCGCGGTAACGGAACGTATCGAGTAAAACCAGTGTTCGATCGGGTGGGAGCTCCACTACTACTACGTTTTAAAAAAAAAAAACTCGGCGGCGTCCCTTCCACTACGGGTTTTTAGAGGAACGCGTTCGATAATGTCGATTTATTACATACTAGATAAATCGCTTATCACAGAATATCGTTCGTATATTATTTTTATTACCTAACCGGGTGTGTGGGATACCCACGGTTTTCTGGTATAGAAATTCGTGACGCTATTTTCCAAACGAACGCCCGTCCACTTCTTCGACGTTTCCCGATCCGAGCACCGAGTATAAAACGGTAATGAAAACGCGAGTAAACGGCCGACGGATACGCTTGGACGTGTGAAGCGCGACAAATCCATCCCGTAAACAGATCCGCTTACCGTGTTCCCGTTCCCCGCGCGCCATCCCGCAGAACGGTGAAATCAACGCGATACAACGTGTACAAACACGGTAACTTCCCGGGCCCACCCCCTCCGGTTTTTATTTTTTGTTGTCGTGTCGCGTCTCTCTCTCTCTCTCCCGTCGACTCGTCCCTCCGGACACCCTTCGAGCAGAGTTTATCGAGAGGGGTAGAATAAATATTGACTGATGGCGGTGCTCGTACAAGTAGTAGCGGCGGCGGCGGCGGCGGCGGCGGCGCGTCTCTCACGTCGACGGTGCACTTGTTGCCGGCCGGCAAACCCCTTCGCCCCCGACGCCACCGACGCATAACGTACCCCGTCGTCGCGCGCCACTAGGCCACTGGGTCAGTGTGCGCCTCTGGCCGTCGGACATGCCGGCCCTGCCGCGTAGGGACGTGTTCGCTACCCCGCGGCGACGTTGGCGAGTTGGTGGGCGACGGTCTTGTTCTGCGACATGCATTCACGTCACCTACGGCCGCGTTCCGATCTCACGGACTTTCAGACGTCCGTCGGTCGCCGTTGAAACACGGATACTTAATTCGCCTACTTATTGTTCGGCTCGTCGTCCGACAGGAGATCTGAACCGGAACGGCGGTTGTCATTGTTTTCTTTCGCGTTTATCCTTCTTAAACTTTAAAAAAGTGAAAAAACTTTACACGTCGAGAATATGTTCGTCCGGTATGGTTCGTTCGGTCGCGAGTCGAAAAGATAAGTTCCGCGACGAATTCGTCCGTGCTACGTTGTTTCGCGCTATTCGTCGTACGTACGTATGAATTACCACGGATGGACGACTGGCGTACCTTTTTTTTATCTGGCCCGTGCGACCGATTTCAGCGTTTGTCTGCAGTTCTAAACTACGTTGTGCGCAGGATGTTGATAGTAATTCTTATCTGGCATTATTGGACCGCAGCCAAATTATTAAACGTCTAAATATAGGTGTATCGGATAACCGATACGGCTATTATGTAATATGTTAGTACCGATTTTGTTATATCGGTTACGTCGGAATTTATGTGTTTTCGTGTTTTGGTAGTGCTCGAAAAATGTCCGCAAAAAAGAGTAAAATAGAACTTTCAACAGCTCACGGGACAATGAATATGCATTTATCATTAACAAACCAAAAAAACCTCGATTTTCATTTCGTTCGAATGTCAAATTGCAGTACTGAAAGAGTATAATTTAAAATGACATGAATAATCATTCGTCCAAATATGAAACATATATCGGTGTTGCGAGAGAGATGTTAACAGAAAACTTCAACCACAACAAAACGTGATGACGACAATCGAGTTCATTGGCTTCGTATATTCGTTCTAACGAAACAGCAAAATCTAAACAAATCGTCGAGTGATGGCGAATCTGTTAAAAGCCGTGCAGTAAAAATCGATAAATGAAAACAAAACTGCCAGTGAATTGCATTGGACGAAAGCACAGACGTTTCAGACGTAAGTCAACTTATGATATTTGTTAGAGTGATTTCTTTGAAGTGTATGAAGAGCTATTTGAATTGTGTTCTTTATATGAAACCCACGAAAGGAAATGATATATATATATATTTAATGCCGTAAAAAACGCTAAAAATGTTAATGTTGAATACTGTATTTCGAATTAATTGTAGAATTCGTAAGGACGGTCCGAAGAAGTTGAACTTCTAGAAAATGAATTCGTTTATATATTATACCGAAAAGCAATTTGACGTTTAAACTTCATCCTAATTGACGTGTGCTTTTTTATGAGGGAGAGGGGAAATTACCCGTTGAAAACAATCGACACGTGAACCGACGTGGCGCGCGTACATTTTCCAACACGCAGCGTATCGGGACGACGAAACCGCGAGACCGCGTTACCACTACTCGGGCGACGGTAGAAGTCTTGCGATCCGTCCGCGTTATCGTCCGCAGCGGCGCGCGCGTAGATCGTTTTCTTCAATAGAAGAGGCCTATTTTCTTTTCGTTTCCCCGTTTCCGCGCTTTCCAGCCCGCCGCCGGACCGGCCGTATAAATTATATCGCGCGGGGGCGACGGAAAAAACGACCCGCTCGTAAATGTTTTGTTCGTCGCCGCGGTCGCCCCGACGAAACCCTCTCCGAAGGTCTCGCCCCCCCCCCCTCCACGTCTCACGTCCCTCTCACGCGACCGTCCGCGCCCGCACCGCCCCGCGCGGATTAATGGACGTGCGCGAGGAAATAACGATGCGTGCTGCTGCTGCGGCCGGTCGACAATTGACCGGAAATTAATAAACTAGACGAACGTTAAACGAGCCAAACTGGTCATTACGCGCGGTTTTTTTTATTTTTTTTATTCGTTTCGTTTCGTTTCGTTTTTTAAATTATCTTCGTGTTCGTTATTTTCGTTTCCGAGCGCCCGGACACCGACGCCTACCCGGCGTATCGACACGATCGACGTCGATAGACCGCGAGAGACCGTATACGGTCGTTTTAGCGTTTCTTTTTTTGTTTGTTTTGTTTTCGTCCCTCGCTGACGGACGGAGTCTTTGAATTTCAAGAAACCCCTCCCTCCCTCGAAGCGGGTCGGGGGGAAATTAACCGACGACGTTCGCCGTTTCGCGCACAAGTTCCACAAGAGTCCACAAAAAAATTGTCCATAAATTACCCCAGACCGGCAAACAACTTCATCGCCGTGCACGGTTTGGGAAAAATGTCGCGCGTACGCCGACAAATGCACAACGAAAAACGAGTGCGCGAGGGGTTTTTGTCGTTCGGTCAATCCACACCGCGCGTATCCGGTACTTCCGGTGCTCCCGAGGAACGATGCGCCAACAAACAGAACACGGTGTTGCCTTTCCCTCGACTTCAGCTAGGGGGGCGGGTGGGGACGTCCCGTCGGGAGCCGCCGCCGCCGACTGGGTCTAGTCGCGTTGGGCTAGGTTAGTAGCGGCGGATCGTGCCCTCCCTCGCACAAAAACATGTAACGCGCGTGTAAAAAAAAATAGGAAATAAAATCTCGTCCAGCCGTTGTCGTCGACAAACGGTTTCTAATCGCTGCGGCGGTCGCCGTTCGTTCCGATACGTTCCATAATTTACGGCCCGCCAGCGACGATTCTATATGTATGTATATACTTTTTTTACCGTTCAATGTTCGAAATTAATTTTATTTTTATTTTGTATAAAAAAACAATGACTTTGAGAACGTATCATAAATAACGCACGTTAAACACACCAGAAGTAAATAGTTTCAGAGTTGTTTTTGGTCCGCTTTAATAAAACTATTCGTTTGTTTTGAACAACCGTTCCTTGCCGTCGGTGCCCGCGTGTCGTTTTTTTTTTTGGTTTTTCTAGACTAAAGTTTCGACCGGTACGGACGAACTGACGGAATTCAAATTCGTTTGCGATTCACTTCGGTCGCGTCGTTGCTTGCGGATTTATCCGTCACGGTCGGGAAGTGCGTTATTGTTGTTCGTCCGTCGCCAACCGGACGTTTTCGTGTTATCAAACACGTCGAGAACGTTATCCGTCGTCGTCGTCGTCGTCGTTGCGCGTTCGCTTGTAAGGTTAGGTTAGCCGGTACACGCGCGACGGCAATAACTCCGGAAGAACGGAAAACGGTATTACCGTTTCGTGATTCGCCATAGGTTAGCGCCGGACACAACAACGTGTCCGGTTATTAAAACGTACGTACGTACGCGCGTGCCGGCCGAAGTGTATCAAACGGTTCGTAATTGACGTTTCGTGCGCACTATTCCTAGCCTAAGCTGCGCCTAACCTCGTCGACGAATAATCCGTCCGGATAGTTGTGATTACGCGCGTAATAACGTGACCCGCCGCGGACTGTGAACGAACGTGAATTGTCGTTCGGTACACGATCTGTTCTCGTCGCGATGAGAAATCGTCGTCTAAACGTAAGCGTGGACGGACATCGTCGGACGGCGCGTTTCGCCGACGACACACGCGGTGTACGATAACGATACGCGGTAACGACAATCACGTAGGTTTTCGATTATTCGTGTTACGGAAAGTCACGCGCACCACACGTCGTGTTACGATTTCAAACGCTTATCGTCGAGCTTGTTAAACCTCACGCACTGGCGCGCGCGCGCACACGTTAAACGACAAATATTGTGTGAAATAGAACGCTCCGTTACGAGGTCAATCGCAAGAATTTTTAATTGCCGGCACGGATACATAACACGTACAATACGATGTGAACAATTCGCGTTAACGCAACAATGAAACGAAACTTTCTAGATAATATCTGGAAATCTCTTTTTCAATAATTAAAGAAAAAAAAAATTAAAAAAAAAAAAAAAAATTATCAATTATACACATTTCATAATTTGTGTATAAAAAAAAAAAAAACGTAAAAATTCTAAAAATATCAATACAATATAGCCGTACGTGTCGTTGGACATTCTTGTCGGTAATCTATATTCAAGTCTATATTTAACACCGTATTAAATCGTTGTTAATATCATTATGTTTTAAACCGATATTCGGGCCATATTGAACTTGATATTTTGGTTAAACACGAATAAAGTAGCAATCATGATTTTCCGGTTAACCGTACCGCAATCCGCGTGTACACTAATTAAGAATGGAGTATTATTTATTTATTTTTGATATTTAATCATAATGAAACACGCATAACGTCGTGCAACGTAAGTAGGCCAAAATGTTTAACAATATTGTATTAACTGACAACTGACCGAGTTACATTGGTATAAATGTGATTTTCGGGTAGTTAGAATTGTTTTTAGAACATATTTTTATATTCATTTGAATGGAATACTAAATACTTTGTTAGAACATTGATCTGTTATCGGTGTTCGCGTTTGCTAAGATCGATGATCATGTTTTTCAACGTTTCGAACGATACGAACCTATTGGTTTTGCGTCGAGAAATCCAAGACCATAAAAAAAAAAAAAAAAATGAACGTCGGTCGGACGAACAAATTATCGTTTGACGATCAAAACATGTTGACGAATGGATGTAAACGAATGTTGGAATTCAAACGGTGCGCGCGAGGAACGTTTTTTGAACGCGATTCGAAGCGAAACGAAATAGGTTTCGAAATCGATAAGGTGACCGGGAGAAAACCGAGTGGGGAACTGTTTGGACGGCCGTTTCAAAAGCGTCGTCCCCGACGACAGGTTTGATGTCGTCGTTGATGTTGTTTTATCATCTCGTTTGTGTTTCCGCGGGCGGGAATCTCCGATTAGTTTGTCCGAAGCGCGCGCGCGCGCGTAAACCATAAAAGAGAACCGAACGTCGGGACGGCCGTGCGAATTACACGAGCAGACAAACGAATCGAAGCGAAAATGATTACGAGTCGCCCGTTCCTCGGCGATAGCAGCCCCTTCCACCCCACGTTTGGACGAGAACGGTCCAAGGCGAATAATAAACACGCGGACCGGCGGGGGTTTATTAAAACCGGCTTTCTAAAGATTGGGAAAATTGTCTTTGATAACGGCGCGCCCGGCGAATCCCTTATCTCTCCGGCACCCGAGTTATTGGTTAATTACGTCCGACTTTAATTAGACTGATGGCCGCCAAGACGCCGGGCGTCGGCGGGTCTTTTCGGGAACCGCTCCTTTTCCGGTCGGACGGACGTCAAAAGTTTTACGAGACGCGTCCCGCGGCCAAAAAAAAAAATAAAAAAACTTATCGGAAAAGCTGTGAAAAAGGGTTGGAAAGGCAACCCTTAGAAAAAAGGGTTCTGGTTTTTCCTCGTCCCGGGGAGAGATTCTGTATTAATTAATTAACCGACCTGCCGCCGCCGCCGCATCAATCAACGTCGTTTCCCGCGGCGAGACGTCCGACTAAATATGCGCGCGTACGTAATAATACGTGTGACCGCCCACGCGATTCGATTGCGAACGGCCCACTCGCGATCATGTCGTTATCGGCATTATCGACTGCGCGATAACGGACGGCGTACGCGGACGACAAGCAAGGCGCCGGGGGTAACTCGCCTTGATACGAGCCGGACGGGGATTGTTATTAAGATGGATTGGATCGGGGGCGGTGTGACGTGAAAACAAAGGCTCGTTTTAATTTAAACGAATCCCCGGGTTTGACCGGCACCGAAGCCACGGTTCTGACGGATCGCATAATAAAGAAGATTTCCCCGCCGCCGCCGCCGCCGCCGTTAGGCCGATGCTTTTATTACGTTATCGGACGGCGAAATTAATGGAAAAACAACAACAGATTAACGCGTTCGGGATCAACAACAATGGCCGAGGCCTCCGAGGAAAACGGAAAAACGAACGAACCGAACACGACGGCGGCTTTCCGTTTTCGGACGCGAAGCACACGCGGCAACGGCGGCGGAAGAGATACGCGGCAGGTACGTCGTAATCCCCTTCGCGCGAACCGGAAGTTTGTTTTGGTACGTTTCCGTCGACGCGGATAGATAAGAATGCGACGCGCGATACGGTACGCGGCGCCGTGAGAACCGCCGCCGTCGTCGTCGTTTAATCGTTCGAATCCGTTGTGCACACACGGGGACACGTGACGGTCGTCGGCGCCGTTCCGATCGAACAAAAATGTCGTCTATGCGCGTCTAGGACGAACATAAAAAACGAAATCCGAACGGAAGTCGTTAGCGAATTCGGACGTACGCCGCGTTAAACGACGATCTGTCGGATCTGCTTACGGGGATTATTCGGACGGGGGTGGGAGGGGAAATGAAATATGAAACAAAAAGGAGATTTCTACGAAAGGGTTCGGAGTTATTAAAAACCATAAAGTCGAGTAAATAGAAGGATTTTTTTTCCCGCCCACTCGCCGTGCGAATGCGGTGGAAAAAAGTTTAAGGCCGAGAGGACGGGCGATGGGCGATGGGGGAGAGGGGAGGTGAAAAAGATTAAAAATTAATAATAACAACAAAGTCGTAACTGAATCAAACTCGGCGGGAGAAAGACAATAATAATACGACGATATTTCAAGTTTTCACTTTGATTAAAAAATATTAAGAGCGTAAAAAAAAAAACTGCTTGAGCGCGGGGCGGGAGGAGGACGTCACCGGGCAAAGGGTTAAGATTTCGGCGGCCATAAATATTATTTTTCCACTTTTTCCCCGTTCCGTTCACTCTCTCCCTCTCTTAAATTGTATTTCGTTTTGCCAACAGATGTTTGTTTGAAGAATGAACTCTTAACTTTCGTTTTTTGTGTTTTTTTTTTTTCCCCAAACGAATTACAAACTCCCATAAACTTTTACGTGCCGCGTACACGGTATTTATATATTTATTGTTCTCCGGCACCGACGGCGGCCTAACCCGTTCCGAACGCGTAAATCATCAAAAAAAAAAACAATCTTCGTATGTCGACACAACGGTGTCGTGTATCGCCGCCTATCGGTAAAGTGCGACGTGTGACTCGCGCGCGCGCGCGCGCGCGTGTGTACGCCGCGCGGCTATTAACGCATTACGGTTCGTTTGTTCAATGACTTACTAAAGTGGCCATTATCACTAATTCCCGTATGTTAAAAAAAAAACTACCCACATATGCGACGTGAACGCGAGCGCGCGACAAATAATCGGTTTCCTGGACGTGATCGGCTATTACATCGTTATCATTCGTCAGCACTATTATTATTATTATTATTGTCCGCGCGAGATGTTATTAATCAAGTCGATTCTTCCGTATCGTTTCGTCTCGTTTTTTTTTTTTTTTTTGTCCCCCGTCCGTTTCGTTTCCGGACCGTTCGTCGTCGCGTTACGTCATTTCACGTACGGCGTGACATCATCGTGTTCAATTGATAACCGCGCGCTCGATCCGATCGGTTCCGGGGAACGGCGGCGACGGCGTTTGTCCGGGACAGGCGAGACGGCCGAGCGGAACGGACACCGGCGTTCGCATCTGGAATTATCGACGTGAGAATGAGACAGGCGACGGGAACACGTCGGGAATGAGCCGGGGGAAACGGCTGGACCGCGGGACGGTAGCACGCGCCGCCGAGGGGGATTTCGCGCGACAGCCAGCGTTTGGACACGAGCCGTTATCAGGACGCGACTGGCGTTTCTCGTGCGCCGAAATCAATTTTTAAACGTTTAGAAAACGATCGTTCGGACGACGAATTCGTGTTGAATCCCGTTTGATTCGTACGCGCGACAATGCGAATCCCCCAGTAACCGGTTCTTGGGCGACCGGACGCCGCGAGCGATTCCTACGCGGGACAAAACAACAGACATTGAATATTTACGTAAACGCATTCGTTTCGACGTTCGTGAATGCCGACGAGCCGGGGACGATAGAGTTCCGAACACGGTGATTTATCAATCAATAACACGCGTTCGGAATGTTTTGGCGTTTTGTCTCGGCGGCACCCATTCCGGTCGTACAGGTCGAACGTCCGTCTCCGGCCGGCCGGTCTCTCCGGGCCCCCGCGAAAACGCAGTTTTCATACAAATCGACATCGAAATCGGCCGTTTCCGCGGGTGGGACCGGGTGGGCGCGTCGTCACGTCGCGAACCCGCCGCGCGTTTACCTAACCGGAGACGTTATTTTGCACACGTATCTTGATCCTCGAGTGGCCGACCGAACGCTGGTGCGTGCCGCAAATGTGCACGAAAAACACACGGTCGATTAGTACGTTCAAATGGGGTCGTAAAGCAACCAGAAGTTGACTCCGTGTTTAGGCGTGCGTGGCGGTCGACTGACCTAAACGGCGACGCGCGTAGACTGGGTTGGGTTTGACTCGGGCACTTTTGAGAATTTGGGATTTTCTAACCGCAGTTCGAATTTCCTGTTGTCGCGACTTAGAACGTGGCTGCGTGACTGCTATCGACCGGTTTTATAAAACGTAAGAACATATCTAACAATTGCAATCGGCTAATTTCTAGACTGTGGTTATTCAAGTATTTCGTTTTTAAACGATGAAAAGGATATCAGTCGTTGACCTCAATTGTTATTAGCAAAAATTAGCGAAAAATCGACTCGTTTTTTTATGCGTCCCTTCCACCGTTACGACCGTATTATTATCGTCGTTACCGGTGCACCCGCTCATTCAGACCGGTCTTCCGGGGCCTAGAAAAAAAAATTAAAAATCTCGACTTCGCATGCGATCAACACGTAACAACACTTAAATTCTACGTGGTAACCATTTCGTTCATTGGTTTTCGTGTCCGACAAGACGAAAATCAGGCCTATGACCGTAAAAAAAAAAAAATAATTGTTTTAAAAAAAACCACCCCGGGGCCCGGCCGAATCGTCCAATTGTCGGGAGTTCACGCGTCGTCGAAACGTCTCGTCGTCAGACCGGGTCTGGTTACGTGCCGCCACCGGACGATCATCCCCCGGCATCATTAATCCGCGCATCAGCGTCCCTCCTCGCGAGACGTCGCCTTTTACAATAATTACACGGCTATTTATTACGCTTTGTGAACGTACGACGACGAACGGATATCATTATAATAATACGTCGTCGTCGTCGTCTCTCTCGCCGTCCCCTCGAAACGCTGCGACCGCGCGACACAATGACGTTTTCGACACGCAAAAAAAAAAATAAGATAATAATAATAACAAGACGCGTCTTAATCTCTCGCCGTCGCGTACGCATAATAAAACGTTATCAATCGATATCGTCGACGAGAATTCATTGTCCGTACAGTAGTTGTGCGCCCGAGACAAACGACGCGATTCGACACAAAAAAAAAGACGAAAAAAACGAAAATTGTTGGTTCGACGACACCTTATTCGTCGTCCCGGAGACTTGCGACCCGCCGCCGGTCGGTACCGTCTTGTCCGTTGGACATTTGTCGTTTCGGTCGGGTCAACGCACGGGACGGGCTCGTCGCAACGCCGCGAGTGTTAAACGTCCGAATCGAGCGGACTTCAGCAGTTGTCTTCGCGGAGGAACCAACGGACGCGTAAACGCACACGATCTGCAGCCGCCGTCCGCCGAACAGCGACAATCGCACATCGTGTTTTTCGTAACGTTTGTATTTTGATTTTTTTTCGGTCGGACGACGGAACGATATGACGCGGCCGGCACAGTGTACACGTGTTGGAAACGACAACAGAAAAAACGACGACGGCCGCCGGGTCAGGCGGATCGATCGGCCGATCGTTAACGGCGCGCGACGACGAGTGTATTTACAACGCGCCGCGCCGGCCGAGAAATTAATATCGGCGAGTCCGTGCGGCTACTTATCAACCGGCTCGGGCGTCTCGTGTTTAACGTACGCGTACCGTGTACGAGCCGATAACCGGGCAATGCATCAAAGCAGAGACACGCGGCGGAGAACGTTCGACGTGTCCGACGACGAAAACAACAATTTCCCCCCCCCGTCTTTTTACGTGTATTTTTTCTTCTTTTTTCTTTTCCTGAGCGCACCACGTCGAATAAATTATAATCGGGACCCGGTAAAAAAGTTCTCTCGGTGAGTTATTTATCGACCCGGCGCGTCCGAACGCGCGCGTATTAAAATATGACTGTCCGCCGTATTGTCTTTGCCGGTATATTCATATTCGTTTATTTTTTATTTATTTTTTTTTTTTTTTAACATATTTTTTATTCTTTCAGATCGAACGATATCGAGAAATCGTGGTTTTCGGAATATTCGGCCCAGCGTGCGGCCAGGTGCGATAATCACTGTTCGGGAAGAGAGGGTACGGGGGAGGAATGAAAAAAAAAAAACACCCATACGAAAACGTACCTTTGAAATAAAATTAAAAAATAAAAAAATAACCGTCGTGCCCACCCAACACGCGTTCCGCGGGCCGATGCGCGCGCGCGCGCGCGCGGCATAAATCAATTTCGTGTTTAAGATTTATGCGGTCCCCGGCGCGGTGGCACCGTAAAAAATAATAAAAAAAAAATGAAAAAGAACAAAACGTCGAAGTGGAATATATGACGACGACGAGGACGCGACTCGGGTTGCCCACGCGCTACCGATTGTGCTGGAAATTTGTTGTTATTGCGCGCACGACGCACACACAGCGTTTCGGCGAGTACCGCACGCGGTGCGAGTCGGACGCGGTAAATTTGTACACGGTCGTTATTCTTTATTGTAAAACGAAAGAAACAAAAAAAAATCGTCGGACGATATTGTGTGTGTGTGTGTGCGTTCGTTCGTTTGTTCGTTTTGTTCGTTTTGTCGTTAGACTCGGACCGCGCGGCGTGTTTTCGGACGGTGTTTGTTTTTTATTCGGCCGCAACGACGTGACGAACGGACGGTTTTCAAAATAGGCCCGTCGACGTGATCCGCGGGGGCAGGACCGTGGCGGATTCCCGACAATAGCCGCCGCCGCCGATCCGCACGCGAGAGACGCGGGACCCGCGAAAACGCGTCTTTTCGTTTACCTCGGCCGACGTTTGAGTGTCTCGATACTTTTGTCGACCACGCCGTCGAGAACCGCATTGTCCTCGCACCGTCTCTAAGTCTTCGTGAATTGTTCGCGTCGTGTAAGAGGGCCAAACGCCACCGCCACCGCGCTGTTCGTGTCCGATCAATCCGTGAACACGTCGATGTTTCGTCATCATACCAATACTCGGAGTACGGATTTTTCCATGTTTTTCGCTGTCGAGTCAGCGCACGCGGATGTCCTCGTTTGTTCGCGGCTGTTGTACGCGGGGTTTTCGTTTGTGTTCGGTTTTACGGCCGCGCGCAGAAACGTTAGGTCACTATCATCGCACTCTCCCACCGTTGGCGTGCGGTTCCATCGCCTGCCGCGTTAATGATTCGAAACGTTGCACGGTATCAACCGACGTCGTGGTAATCGTCCGAACACTATGGTGTTCCCGTGCGGTCGACGAGGACGTACCGACGTCGAAACGAGTCGGACGTCCCGCGAAACGTGTTCCGCGCATATTTGTCGAATCGCCAGACGACGGTTCGCGGTTAGTTATTCGAGTTTTTTTTTTTGTCCACCAGAGATTTCGTCGCACTAAAAAAACGTTTAAAACGCTTAAATATTTTACACGCCGTTCAAATAGTCAATACGTATTTCGTTCGGTACCACGCACAACAATTGTATAGCGATCGTTTTCTACTGTCTTTGACGACGTCATTTCAATATTCGCGAAAACAAAACGAACAAGATTAAACGTTGTCATTTAATTGAAAAAAAAAAAAATCCACAACAATTAATAAACTGCTTTTTTTTTTTTCGCGAACCGCGAAACAAATCAAGACCGGTCGGGTTCGCACGACGAACAACAAATCGTCGTCGACACGTGTGCCGCGTTTTCGTTCGTTTATTTTTTACGACGTACCGTCCGACGTTTTATATCACGACCCGGAGACATTCCGTTAGTACGGAACGAATCCCCCACCTCCGGCTACGGTCGTTAATCGGACACGCGTTTGTTATCACGAGGTTTGTTTGACGGCGAAAAAACCACCATGATCAAATTATTTGTCAAGTTTTTCGATAGCGCGCCAGCTTGTTCGACGTGTTCGATGGAAATTTTGATCGACGGTGTGCCTTGTCTGCGTTACGCGTTGTACGTAGACGACACGAAGATGACGACAACACGCGGACGTCAAGTAGAAGCCAAACAAAATTTATTCGACCTGTTGGTCTGATGATCGCGTGCGCTTTTGTTGGACGAAAACACGAAGTTCGCCAAACGAATTTGACCGCGTGCGCGGCACGTTCGTCCCGTTCCCGTTCGCGCAACACGCGATCGATAGGACCGCGCGTATCGATCCACAGACAGACATGGTGCGATCGACGCCTGGATGGTAATCGGATCGGCGAGTGGGTAGCGTCGGAGCGCGGAGACGAGCGACTGTTAGGTGTGTCGCGAACGACGGCCGTAACGCGCTTATACACGCGCGCGCGTGCAGTCGCTTCGCGGAGGAAAGTTTCGTCGTGACAGGTTTTCGGGATGAGCGGGAGATTTTTGTACGCGTTGTATATTATATTATATTGTATTTTCGCGTGGAAACGAGGAGGTGTGTACGTACGTGCGTAAAGAGCGGAGAGCGAGCGTGTCTGATAATTAAAAGCTCGCGCCCTCTCGCGGGCGCGGGCGCGGGGGGAGCGCCGCTCGTTTTCAAAAGAGTTTTACGTACGCGCGATCGTTTGTTATCAATCATTCAAAAAACGGTTGTTAGGCGCGCGTATAGCCGAGCGTCTGTCAAAAACAACCCGCGACGCGAACGAAACGCGCGTTCGATCAAAAACCCCTTGGAGTTTCACTAACCGACCGAAGACACGGAAAAGCGAAAGTAAAAAATAAATAATAAATAAAAAACACGCGCGATATGTGTTTCAAACGCTGCAAAGACTCGCAGGTGCGCGTGAAAGAACGACGGAATACTGATGGATACGAACGCGCGTAATGCCCCGCGAGCGTTTAATATAATATAATATCACGGGGAGGGGTTTTATTTTATAGTGTTTTTTTAAACACCTCCGCGTTTACAGTCGTATTCGGCGTTTTCCGAACAACAACGATAGATTGACGAGAAACGACGCGCGCGTTGTGTGCGAACGATATTTTTTATTTTTTTTTAACTTGAAGTTTGTTCGCTCCGCGCGTATCGATCGTCTATTAAATCGCAGCGCGAATCATTAAAAACGCGAATTGACGCGCACCGTACCGCGTGAACTTTTAACAAGTCGCGCAAACACATCGCGCGTACGTCTAACGATATTAGTTTTTTAAAAAAAATGTTTTGAAGGTGGCTTAATATCAGGTGAATTTCAAAATACGAAACCAATCTCACCGAAAGTGACTTCGACGCTAAAACGTGTGTGTCGTGTTCAACGTATACGTTTAAAAAAAAATCAAAACCAAATTTCATCAAAAAAAAAAAATAGAAATAAAATGTATAAAAATATTTGAAAACAGGGTTCGTGATGATGTTTGCAGAAAACGCCAACAAAAAATCGATAGTTCACATCGGACGAAGTTTATTTCTATCGCGTACGCCGGTTAGGCGGGTTAGAGATTTCGGGAAAATCGCGTTTAAAGTTTTAAAACACGTGAAATTAATCGATGACGGCAAACTCCGCGGCACCGCGAAACTAATCCGGCCCCGCGTTGTTGGTAAAACTCTTCGCCGTGCGTCGTAAACCACTCCTGCGTCGTTGTGCGCCGTTCGTCTCGGAGTGATTTTTCGTATTCGTTTCCCGTGACTTCCGAACGTCGAGACGAGTGAAAACGCACGTCAGAAAAACGAACGGACCGAACGAACGAACGGTGAAAATGTCGAGACGTTCGAACAAACGTTTCACGGACGTGATGCGGAAAGTTTATGCCTTTCGTTAGAAGGAAAAAAAAAGAAAAAAACGCAAAAATTACGACTCGGCTCGAACCGTCAAGCCAGCGGCTGCGCAGGCGCGGATCCAGAACTTATTTACGGGCTGGGGGAGCATCTTAATCAAAACGACTTCAATCCTCGTTTTGTCGCGTCGGGTAATGAAATATTTTCCGAAACGTTTTCATGGAAATCGTTTGCGATGCACCGAAACAAAACAATAAAGTCTGTCTTTGTGTCTTTATCAAATGTCGAATCGCGTGGCGGTTGCTGCTGCTATCGGAACAATTTTATTGTCCTCTACGGAAACGTTCGAGATATTTAAGAGATATTTATTATGTGTGTAACCTACCAGTTTTTAGAGGTTCACGTATCGTCCGATAATCCGAACTGCATACGTACATGAAAACAATTATATACACTTTGTTAAAAAGAGGTATATTTATCTTTATTGGTTATCGAAAACGTTAAAACCGAAAAATCCCATAACCACAATTTCATTTTAAATTGTCTTTCTACCGTATCATAGATAAGAGTTATAAAACGATACTAATAAAAAAATCGATCTGCGTGGCCGTCCGTCAGCTAAAAAAGTTTCCAATCAAACCGCGACGTTGTTCGGCTTTCGCGTTGCGTCGCAGACGCCGCGGCAACTACTAAAAACGTCATCGTAGTCGTCGCCGACGGTTTCTTTGCGCGGCATCATTTCTAGACACGTGACGCGTGAGCAAAAGTGCACCGCGTAGTTGTTGTTGTGAAACGCGTCCGTATATCGGACCGTGCACGACAACCGTTCGGAATCGTTTAGTTCCGCTAAATTAACGTGTTTTCGGTAATACCGAAAAGAAACTAATGTTAAAAAATAAATAAATGAAAAAAAAACCGTTGAAACAATAAGCCCGTATTATACGCGACGGTGGCTCGAAACGACAACAATATAATTGGAAACAATTGCTCATGGTTTGGCGAACGTCTCGAACGATTCGAACGTCGTTCTCGTGAAATTCGATATTTTTTATGTATGGAAACCGGACAGAAACACGGCGGATTCCTTTTTTATTAGCATAACACGCGCAGAATCGATCGCAGAAGAGTTGTTTCTTATCTGAAGAACAAAACGATTCAAACGTAATAGCCTCGGCCTTTGGCCCACGTTTTCTATAGCTTGACCGAGTTTGCGCGTGTGTCGTTCTCCCGACGACCTTGTGGACGAAACCGTCGCTCGAGTTCCGATCTTCTCCGAGCGTCGAGTCTCCGTCCGTTGAAGGAACTTGGCTCCATGTCGGAGGTCCACGTCGGACCACGTCTTGTACCGTGCGGCTGAATTAAGTTTCCCGGACCCGTGCGAGTGTCCGCGAACGGCGCGCAGAGAATTGTTTACACGCCGTGATTTTGTGTTTTCACGTTACGTGTCCCGACGACGAACCACTTATTTCGTTCATCTGACCCGCCGGTCTCGGCCACGTTTCCGGCAACGCTGGCGCGGTGAGTGTCCAATGACGGGAACGGTCCGTTTCGTCCGCCGCATCATCATCGCGGACCGTCGACGAACTCGAATTCGTGATTCGATGCGTTTTGGCCCGACAAGGCCACCAGATTGCTTTGTCGTTTGCAGCGTTTCGGACGTGAAACACCGCGGACCGATTACAACAACAACAGGACCTAACCTGACGCGGGGATATCCGCCGCCGGCGACGGGCCCGTAAACGTCGAACGTCTGTGTTTCACGACGCACGTCGGCAAAAAGTTTCCGCGACCGTTTTAATCGTGCCGAACAAACGTCGTCGTCGTCGTCGTCGGCCCGAAGCTTTGCTCTCTTATCGAAACGTTCCACTCTCACGACTTTTGGCACACGCGTTCCCGCCGAACGCGCACGAACGCCAGACGGGACGACAGTATAATTAAAGGCGTTTATTATTCCGCCACGTCCCGTCCCGCCGCCGTACGGAAATCCGTATACACGCGGTCTTACGACGATAACAGGAGGCGACGGTCGCCACGTACACACGTCGGCCGTGTGATTGCTTCCAGAGTCATCGCCGTCGGCGCGATTAGTTTTATCTCCGCCGGTTTTCCCGCTGGCTGCGGACGACCTTCCGCGGCCCGTCACTTGCGCGCCGGGCTTATCAGTAGTGCCGTACTTGTAGCGTGGATCTGGTGCGCGTCCGATTCGCGATCCTCGCGTCACGGACGCGGTTATTTCATTGCGACCCTCGTCCCTTTTCGCGGACGCTTTGGGCTCGAACGGTCTCTCGGACGGCCACGCCGGTTGAGATGTGTGACGCGGGCGCCGCGTTTCGGGCGGAGACGGACCGACGACCACAAACGTGTTCGGCACGGGCTGGGCGGACCGGGACCCTGGAGGTTAGGTTTTCACGAGGTGTTAAACTGACGTGACCGACACGCACGGGGGCGGCGCCGGATTCCCAAATTGGCACGTGGTATCCGGTTTACGCGTTGCTTGAAAACGACGCCGACTTCGACGAGATTCGAGGTGAATTGTTTCACGTTTTTCGGTGCGTCGAGAGGAGGGGGGGGGAGACGAACTCAAACTCGATGGTGAGCTACCATTCCGTTCTATCGGTTCGTTTAGAATCGGTTTGTGGCTGAAACAACGGACATACCGTTAGAACGCAATAATGTTTTGATTGTTTTGGTATTTCAAGCGAAAATATTTGTCTCGTTATAGAATTTCCGCCGCGCGCCGAGCCTAGAGACTAGATGCACTTTGGTAACACGTGTCCATACGTAACGTCACGAATTGTACGTAGTCCGGAAGAAACAAAACGCGATCAACGAAAACGCGCGCCGTGACTTTTTAAAGCCGTCGTTTCGATTAGGACGGCAGCGGTTTCGGACGCGATGTTGTCGTTCGGCGGTCCGTTCGTTTAGGCGTTTTCACACGTTTCACGTACGAATCTGCGATTGTCCATTCACTCCGAAACGGACGTTTGTTATTATTATTATTCGTGTTCGGCCTGGCGGCGTTATAGTGAAACGCGGTCGGAAACGTCAGACGTCTTCCCCAAACGACTCGGCGTCCGTTGCGGACCAAACGTGATGACACCGCGAACGGGTCAGAACCGGCGGCGGCGGCGGCGGCGGCGGCGGCGACGACGACAAAGAAGAAAACGAAGTAAGACTCGTCGCGAACAGAAAATAAAACGCGCGAGATCGTGTCCGTAGCGGGACGGACGCCGCGTGCCGGCTAATGAGAATTTATAGCGTCGGTAAGTCATTGTTACGGTCCGAGGACGTGGCGCGCCGCGGGTTTCCGATAGTGTCCGGTGGACGGGCGAAAAGCGCGCGCCCGACGAAAAGAAAAGACAGGGAGACGGAGACACCCGAAACGGGGAAAAAGAAACGGGCGTGGGCGTCCGTATCGCCATTGTTCGGGGTACGGTAAGTCAGATTTCCGGTCGCGCGTTTACGTCGTCTTAGTCGTCGGCCACGTGGTCGTCGAACAGGTGTCCGTGTACGCCCGTAACACAATGGAGGCAGGCGCGCCTTCAATATTATCTGTATCGCCGCCGCGAAACGAAAAATAATAACGACGACGAATGACACAGTTGTCGGGTTCGCGGGTCGTTTTTCGAACGGGGAAAGGGGCGCCGCGGCCGCCTACTAATCAAAACCCGCGCCCGCGCGCGCGCCGTAATAGCCGGTCATTATACGCACGTTTCGTGGCGCGGCGGCCACCCTGCGAGAAGAACGTCCGCGGGCCCACACATGCCGACACACGCGCACGCATTGACGGCTTATTGAATCATTATCGACGGTCGTGACTTATTATTATTATTATTGTTGTTATTACGATTGTTGTTATCATCGACCGCCGCCGACATACGTACGTTTTTACTGTTTTCGTTTACGGTCTCCCAGACGTGGATCCAGTGTGTAGGCGTGTGACACGGAACCGTCGGAAGGCCGAAACGAAATCGACACGTATTGTCGCGGATTTCGTACGGTTCAACGTTATTTTTCGACGTCGCGTTTAAGCGCTCGTGTTTTTCTTCTGGGACGTACGGTTTAAGTTGTTTTGCGATATTTGGACGCGGTGTCGGATTCCCGTGGAATACAACTGAGAACCACTGTTCCACGGCGGACCCGTCCGTCTCGATTTCCCGCCGGTCCGTGTCCAATATCTACAGTCTTCCTAGATGTATTCTTGTAAAACCGTCTTGGCCAAAGCTTCCGGTTTCCTCCGCACGTGACCGACCGTACATAGTCGCGTCTCCCCCCCCCCCCCCGTCTGTGGATCGAGGTTTCGAAAACCCTATGTCGACGGGACGTAACGTTTTTGTTTTAATCGTAACCGCGTTTCCATCGTTCACACGACGGACGTAAGACGGTCGGCAACTCGCCTTTTCTCGTACGCGCGCGTACCGTGTGAGGCGGAGCGCTTGTTTTCAAAACCCATTTAAGAAATACGACTTCTGAATCCGGCGGCAAAGTGAGACACTTAAATTCAATACGATTTTATTTGTTATTATTATCATAGTCTGATTTATTGTCGGTTTTTTTTTTAAGAACAGATCTAAATTCCTGATACGCGGTTGTTTTTAATAGGTTGAGAATCCGGTACATTTTTGTCTAATTCAAAGTGATTTAGTCTTGGATACAGTTGATGACTCGACGTACGACATTGCTCGGCGTCTCAGCCCTCTACTCCCTCCCACCATAAAAAACACACTATCTCCACACGTCCGCACAACGAATGTCTCGTTCGTGGTCGTCGGTTCGACTGGCCCGTCCTCGGGACGTGTCGCGGGATGTTTGTTGCGCGTGGTCGTCGGTTCGTCGGTGTCGGACGGTTTCCACATGCTTCCAGACCTGTGCCCACGTAATGACACGGGCACCGTGTGTAATTTGTTCTCGTCGTTTTTCTCGGCAACGCGAAATCGACAAATTACACGATCGTATTCAAAAGAGCGACGCGCCGCTGTTATTACCGTTATCGTTATCGTTACTCGTATTATTACTGTCATATATATATATGTACGTGCGTTATAACGTATAAGCGTTTTTACGGTGTAAAAAAGTAAGAAAAATATAAAAAAAAAATACGAGTATAATTATTAATATACGGCGGTAGCGCGTTACGTTGTTTCGTACGCGCCGGGGTAATCGACTCGGAGCGCACGGGACGGATACGTATTATCATAAAATAATAAACGTATCGCTGTAAATATCGTCGTTATACCTGGCGGAATAATTAACCCGGCGCGACGTGTGTTATTTTTATAAATAAAACATTTTACATTATACCGCCTACATCATTGCGCGTAATAATTCTCTCGGTGGCCAGCTGAACACGGGCCGACTTATCCGTGTGCCGTAGGAGAACACGCGCTTATTATATTGTCTATAAAACCCATCAACCGAAATTCCGGTCATCATTATACGTATCCACGGCGGGGACGGAATAAAGAAATAATTTCACTCCGCGTATTTAGACGCACAGTGTTGTCGAGATTTGAATAAAATAATTTACGTTCACGAACCTCGTCGAATCGAAACGATTTCGTTTTCCGGTGCAATTAACGGTACAAACACGCGCGCGCGTTAACGTCGATACCACGGAACCGTTCTCATGCCGTACCGCGCGTTTCACGGCGCCTTGTCCAGACCGCACCAGTGCACGTGTCTGTCGGGAACAATATGTTCTCGGGGCGCGCGTGAAGACGAGTTCGATCGGCGTCGTAACGACCACGTAATACGTTCGTGCCTTCAAAAGATCGCGAACGTTACCGGGCTTACGACGTACGCGCAAGTAAAAAGACACGGAGTAAAAATTGAATCCCGACACGACCGATATTATTATGATTATTATTATCGTCGTACACGTTACCGACGCCCCTGTACGTTGTTGGGTTTCTTGTGCCGGCGTAGGATTCGGTGTGCGCGCCGAAGAACCGGTCCGCTACCGTGTAAGTTGGCACGCGCAACGGGTCGTAAATTTCCGTTGTCCCGGGCCTCGTTCGAAATGGCCATCGGCGGCGGCGGCGGTTATAATTTTCAAACCGCGGGTGTGCGACGTTGAAATTTTAAATCGAATCCACGCTAACCTCCGCGTCTGTTTCTCCCGGCTTCTCGACGATCCGGCGCCGGACGATCAGGTCCGTTCGAGATCGAGTTGCGACGGATACGACGCCGGGACGGATCTCTCGTCCGACATAACCGCGCACACGTCCGTCCGTACCCATGATATAAATAACTCTTCGAAATCTGGGTTTTTTTCTTTTTTTGGTATCGTATCTTGGTTGGTGTGTAAAATTAAAACGTCGAAAAAGTCGTATGTTGTGTTTTCGTTCAAAACGCGAATAACCGAAATGGAAAACATTTTTTTTAAGGTTTTTGTTTATTTACGTCGTACTTGTTCTATTCGAACGCCGCGATAGAACAACAGATAAGAAATTTAAAACGAACACTTAAAAATCACCGTCCGCCGGCGTACGACTTCGGCGCGTTTTCTAGAAAAATAACGTATCTCGTAACCGTAACTGTTAGTCATGTTCGTTTTATTCGCGTGATGGTAATCACCGGACGACTAAAAACACTTTTTACGTGAGTGGAATTCAGTCTTCAGACTCAACGTTTTCCATCGGCTGTCGAGTGTCGTAAGAGATTATTTTCACATTATAGTTTTATACAAACAGAAACTCGAAAGACGTGACGACTTGCACACGGAGAGCACAATTACATGCCGTCCGCGAACCGCGGCGGGACCGCTATTATCACGGATAACACCGTAACACGATAATCGTAAACGTTGTCAGCGGAGACCGCAAACCGATGCGTTTGGCGTCACGTGATGTCCCAACCAGTGGCGTATTTACGGGGGAGGGGGGGATAGATCCCCCCCCTTGATTTTTTTAAGTCTTTGATATTCTTATTTACAATAGCCAATAAGTATGATTTTACGAAGTGCTCTTTAGGTCAATAAAATATTTTTTAATATATATCCCCCCCCCTTAGACGAAATCCTAAATACGCCACTGGTCCCAACAGCAATTTACAATAGACAAGTCCGATCCGGCTTCCCGAGTCCGTACAACGTCGCGTGGACGGAAGCGAAAATTCAAATGAGAAGAAGAACGCCGCGCGCGTACACGCGCACACGTAACGGGTCATATCCGTCAATAGACGTTCGGTGTAATTTACGAGCGAAACAGTTGTTTTTTTTTATTTTCTTTATGATAATAACGCGCGTGTGCGCGACTGGGTTCGAGAAGAAATAAAAAAAAATATTTAAAAAAATATTAATCGATCCGTCTCGGGAGGAGGCCGCGCGCGGTATACCGGAATATTATTATAAATAGGTGTCGTGCGACGGACAATTAAAATAAAAAGAAAAAAAAACCCAAGAAAATACCTGGGGGAACAAAAAAAAAAAAACAAAAAATCGAAATACGGCAATAATAATTTATGGGACCTATTAATAAAACGAATAATATTAAACATTACGAGAAAGCAAGAAAACAACGTCTTGTCCGCGCACGCGGTCTCGACCTCATACGATTATTATGATTACGTACGATTATATGCGCGTCGGGAGTGGCCGTCGTCGTCGTCGTTCTCGTCCTCGTCGTCGTCGGAAACAGCGTTCGGACGGCCGTCCAGCTGCGCCACGTTCGATTCCCCCGACACGGCGAGTTCTTCGCGTTCTGATTTATGGGTCCGGTACGATTTTTCGCGTAAACATCGCGTGCCCGTAGTTCGCGCCGTAGATACCACTTACCGCCATTACCGACGTAACCCCAAAGTCACGGGTGTTCAACGAACCCGGGCGTTTCGCGTAATTTCCAACGCCTCCCCGGTGGGTCATGTCGATACGATAACGATGTTATAAACTTCGCGTACATATCGTTCACGTACGTGATAACAGACAAAAGTAATTATTATCACGACAACGTTTTTTTTTTATAAACTCAGCGGCGTGTTCGACTTCGATTTATGAGGGGGGGGGACGGTGGCGAACGGTTTTTGTTTCCCGACAATGACTTCTTACCGGAACCAGACGGCACGCGTGATAAACTATATTCGTGTAGATTTGCCGATTGTAAACGTAAATCGTTGTGTTTCAAATGTCAATGCACGTGTAAACGCTATTGTTTATAATTGGGGTTTCGTAGGCACCGCGCGTGACTATGGCAACGAGCAATTATTTCCTCTATATTCCCAAGTGAATTTAAAACCAACGACGTCTCGATATTGTCGGCGTCTCTGAAAAGAGATCCCATCCGACGTTCACGAACAAATTGCCGTCCCTGATACGTTACGCGTATCCCGCGATGCAAGTAAAATATCGGCGCTCGTCCGGTTACCGTTGTCGATATAAAATGACGATTTTGTGATTTAGCAACGGACGCGATCAGTGGCGTAGATACTATGGGGGGGGGGATGCAAGGGGTTTACAACTTTATCAAAAAAACCTTGTTCTTTTCCTTTAAAATTTTGAAGTATCATCTCATTGATTTTGTGCACACGAAGCTAAAATTCGATATTCGTAAATACATTTATTGTAAATAAATAATAATTATTATTATAAAATATTTACTATTTATTTATTAAAAATTTCGTTTATTAAGTTTTTAAAGTTTATGTAATTTTTTAAAAGTTCCTTTGAAAATCCCCCCGCCGCTAGAAAAATATCGTATCTACGCCACTGGACGTTATCATAACGGGAGAAAAACCAACGGAACGAATGTGACCGGAACCGAAACGACGGCTCCGTGTCCGAAGGAAACCGGGCGAAAATGTTCTCGCGTGTCGGGCGGCAGGTACGATGCCGTCGAAAGGTTAGGTTAGGTATTCCACGGTCCGCACGTTAGATCGACGATCCCCTCACCCACCATGGCAGGCACACGAATCGTCCTGGAAACGTACGGGGAACGTCACAGTTGTTACTAGTTATTATTATCGCGTCGGTGACCGAAAGAGTGCATAACACGCTCTATCCGTTAGCCGCGCGAACGCAGTGCCGCGTTTACGCACACGTTTCGTGACGTTTTTCAATTTTGAACGTGTTTTTATTGTGATGAAGTAGTGGTAGTGGAACGTACTCCGTCCAAGAGACCAACGAGACCAACGAATTAAATTTCACGAACGTGATACTTATTTACGTTTAACGCGTTCGATCGCAACTGAGAACGTTGTTCGTTTCGTCAATGACGCGGGAAAGCCGTTTACGAATCGATCGTGTTAGGTCGTCGTTGTAAATACAAACGTCTGCAAGACTGTGCAAGCTCGTAGTTTTCTGATAAGTTCATTAATTGTTTCACGCTTTATGAATTATCAAAACAAACGTTCGGATTCCTATTTTATGGTTTAATTATTTAAATTTTTGCTAATAAAAACGAAATTATGTTCCGATTTGACAGTTTTCGCTGTACTAAATAGGCTTATACTCGTATAATAATTATATATTATTTATACGGCGAAACTTTGTGATAACGGAATAAATCAACCGTTAACACTTCTGTTCGGCCAAATCGTACGCGGCCAGTTTTAATTTAACGCACCAAACCCAATCGAGGACTGATATTAATGCGATAATAATAATAATAATAATAATAATATTATTACTATTATTGAATAATGATTATTTTAAAGAACGTGACGCGAATTTCATGTTCAAAAACAATTTAAATCTTATGTAAAATCGACTTTAGTCCAAAAAAAAAAAAACGTATTTTATTTGGCTATTATAACGCTTTCGTTATTTAAAGTTTGTGCGCACATAGTATTTTTTTAAGTATATACGAATTGACAAAAAACATAAACGTTTTGAATTACTTAAGTATATTTTTTTATATTTAGACTAAACGCCTTGCCATTGCCAATTTTTCATTAAAAATGTAAGATGTGTGTTATACATTTTGACGGTTTCAATTCCTAACATTATTATTAAATTCTGAGCGAAACGAGCGACGTATTGTTTTCAACAATCTTATGAGCATTTTTTTTTCTAGATTATCTAACGCGTTATTTCAGACAATAAAAATTTTCAACAATTATAACAATTAATATTATTGTTATTATTTAACATCAAGCGATTAAAGAAGAACACAACCATTTGCGATATTCATTACGGTAATATTTTTCGTGTATAAATGTATTTAACGGTGCATCGTTAAATATGAATATGAATTCGATGAAAATCGCGTTTTCAAACAATAAGCCAATTCTGTCGATTGAAATTACATATTCAAGCAATTGAAATGACGACGATATCATAAAACTGAAATACGTTTAAATTACGAAAAACTATATTATCAAAACATTTTTTTTCTCTACGTCGTTTAACACGAGACTATGTATGTTCGTGCCAATACGATTAGTACGTAGAACGGTAAATTGCATACGCTTTCAAGTCGGGACTACACTCTGAAACGTACAGCCGAAGACGTTTTCCACTCGGAGACCGACTACGAAAAACCAAAACAAAAAATATGTATCAACCGATTTATCGTAAAACAATCCGGAATCATATTCGCTGTAAAATCAACGATTGTTTTTATTCTAGTTTTGTTCGTCCTCGCGGCGTTTACAGAAACGCTAAAATCGGGCGCCGTGCATACGGACGGACGGAGTCGACCCCGGCTCCGGTTTACGGTAAAAACCGTTTTGGTTCGGACGCGATGTTCCGCGGTCACGTTCGTTCGGACGGTGTCCGCCGCCAATTGTTTGCGACAGCTGTCGTAGTCGCATAGCAGCGGGCGGCACGTTCGCCCCGTGGGATTGCAGCCGACGGTCGACGGTGCAGAAAAGAAGTAACGCGCACGCGGTCGTCGAGTGCGCCCACACCCCCCCCCGCCACGGGTTCGTCTTTGATGTTTACGTTGCGTGTTTTAAAAATACGTTTTGTAATTAAAAAAAAAAAAACCCCGAAAATATAAATAAATAATTAAAACTAATAATAATTACACACAAAAAAAGAACCGAATAAAATCGTTAACAATACGAAAACACGGCGGAAAATATTTTTAATTAAATTATTAGCGAGAAATGGGAGTGGGGGGGTAAAGAACGCGATGATCTCTGTGCCGCCGTTCGACTCCGGCGGAATATAAAAAAAAAACCCCGTCCGACACACAAAAACACGGGCGACAAGCCTTGAAAGAGCCGAGCCTTTGAAGCGCCCTTCGAAGTTTTTAAATACTTTCCGAACGATAAATAAGCCGTTACCGCCGCTACCGCCGATACGATGGAATTCACATCAAAGGACACTTTAGCACTGTCGGATCGGAATTTTAATCAGAACATTTTTACCTGACGGGTTCGCCTGCCGCCAGTTATTGTTTCGTTAATCAAGAAACGGGATCACGCGGCGGGCGTCGACGAGTGGACGATCCACTCGCGACGTCAACCCACGACAGTTCGCTCTACGAAAACTCCGCAAGTCGTCGCCTGTGGTCCAAGCGGTCCAAACCCAAGTGGTCGCTGCGCAAGTCAATACGGTTCCGTTCCGTCGGAACGCGATCTGTAACGGCGATTCGGAAAACGTTCGCGTGCCGTAATCAAAAACAACGATTGATCGCGTCGCGTTGTCGATGTCTTTGCGTGCGCGCCCGACGTTTTCGTCCCGATCACACAGAGTGAAGCGTTTCCGTGAGTGTTGTGAACTTAGCAGTGCAACATTAGCAGTCATCAATCTAACCTATCCAACAAATTTGTTGGACTTTATTTTCGCCCGGTTTTTTTTAATCGAACTTCACGCTAGCGGATGTCGGGACCTTTCCAACAATATCCAACAAACGAGAAACAAAAACACTCCAACAATCTTTTGCACTGCTGGTGTGAACTCAGCAGTGCAAAAGTTCAATTAAGTATACCGGCGAAAATAAAGTCCAACAAATGACCAACAAATTTGTTGGATAGGTTAGATTGATAAGTTCACAACACTGTTTCCGTGCGGTTATTGAAATCGGCACGTAGAAATAAAATAATAATAATAACGATCGACAAGCAATCAAATCATATCGTCGTCGTCCGGGGAGATAACCGCGGAAATCGCAGGTGTGGACGTATACGTGTAGTAATAACAATAATCCGTATTAACAATCGTGAATGTTTATTCAGAAAAGGAGAGAGATGTGTGGACGAACCGCGACGGTAGCGGAGACATAATTCGACAAGGGAGAGAGAGAAATCGGGCGTCGTACGATATTATAAAATTTAATATAAATACAATCATAATAATATTAACGGCTTATAATACGTTTAGCGCGACGACGACGACGACGACGACGTTGCCGTCTGCCGCCGCGTGATTCATTGTCGTCGTCGGCCGGCTTCGGAGGCGCACCCTACGTCGAGGGCATTATCGTCGTCTCGCGGTCCGTCGGCGAGCGCACGGTTGGGAGTACAATACGGAACAACACATTTCCTATGCGAGCAGGAAATACGATCCACTACTGCTCGATAATTATCGACTGTATTGATTCGGGCAACAATCGAAACGAATACGACGGGTGGGCGAGAGGACACACACGCGCCCGAACGACTGGAGAAGGAAAAGACAATAGGTGTAATTATTTTTTAAAAAAACCGAGTCTACGTGAAATACGTATTCGCACGTCATAATTTAATGACGGTATCATTTCTTTTTTAGATCGTCGAATTTTTGTGCCTTTGCGTGAACATGCTCAGGGTGCTTTTTAACATGCAAAAATATACGAACGTTTTTCTTAACAGGAACGAGGGCTTTACTAATTTTTTTTTTATAACGACAGTATCAAAAACGTCCGGTAAAACAGAGTTATGCGTTTTCCTTACGGTTTTTATAATTAATTCAAGAAACAAACGTGTTATTTCCAGGGTCCGAACGACCCGCGTCGAAGACATTTTTCGACATAAATTATGACAATGGGTTTTCATCGCAAAAACGAAAAATGTCGTGCGTGTTTTCTTCGAGTTAAAAACTACGTTATAGTGTTCGGCCGTGTACAACAGTCCAGAGTAGTGTTTTATCGGGTTAAAAACAACGGGAGCGAACGAAAATAATTATTTTGTTGAAAAGATTTATGCGATTTTTAACGGGGGGTGGGGGGTTTTTTGTTTTTTTTATTAGTCGAAATTTTTAATACGCGATATCGATCTGTTGTAAACGATTACTTCGCCGGGCTCGTGTGCCGTCGACAAAGTGCTCGGGCCAAATGCAATGCCGGACGATCGGATCGATTAGTCGGTTCGTCTTAGTTCCACCGTAACGAACGTTTGTTATAACGTCACGATAACAACGACGATAATGACAACGGTTCGTTTACGCGGATCAGGTGCGCGCGCGCGCGGACCGTCAGAGTGACACGACGTCCGAGCGGCTTACGGAGTTACAATCTCACGAATTTCGCGCGTATCCGGCGGTAACGTCAAGTCGGCCCGTCTCACATCGCGTACCGTCCAAGACGTTGCGCACCGGATGTATTTGTGGGCGCGTGTCGTACGTACGGGACAAATGTGACGCCAAACGTCGTCGAAAAGCGTTTGATAAATTGCGATCCGACGGCGATAATCCGGCGCGGCCGTCGCTCGGCATATGTATAACGCGTATACACAAAACGTGTTACGTTTATAACAGACGGAGCGGTCTCATCTGCATCGTCTCATTGTAATAACAATAAGCGAAAACGGTACAGTAATAACGACACGATCGCCGTGGAAACGGCAGGCGATTCGCGAACGCGTCGTGATATTCGCATAATGGCACGCGCGTCGGAAACAGAGACCGGCGGGACGAGAGAGTGATGGGCGGCACGTCCGTGTCCGCCAAGTCGTTACGTTAGGCCCGCGTTTATTACGCACGTCAGACTTGATGCGCGAAACGGACCGGTAGCACGTCTTACACACGGTCACCGGGGGTACGGTGTTTCGATAATCGTCCCGTTCGCACACTAGCCGAGAGAAACCGAAAGACGAACGTCCGATCATCATTTATCCGAATCAATCGGGAAACACGGACCGTCGTCATATACGGCCGTGAGGGTGTCGCCCCCACACCCCGACGTCCGGTAACCGTGTTCTCAGGCACCTACGGGTCCGACGTGTACGAATCCGGTGTTTGACACGCGGTTTCGGGTGTTTCGATAATCCGTTCGCACACTAGCCGAAACGAGAGAAACCCCCCCCCAAAAAAAAACCAGACAAACGTCCGATCATTTATCTGAATCGATTGTATCAATATCCCGCCGTGGACACATCGCCGTGTCGTAACGATCTTACAGGCCGACGTTTTTTCCGCCGTTTTCAATCGGTTTCCTCCCGTGCGCACTTCAAAACACGGACCGTTTTCGACCGTCCGGTTCGTCGCGCCAACCGCCGTAGTCAAATACGGTTTTTTTTATTATCATTTTTTCCACATCGTTTCAATACGTCGACGCGAACACCGCCGACACCTGTTTGTATACGCGAGCATGATATTTATACACGCACCGATTTTCATTATATCGCCGCGCACAATAGCGCGCCGAATTTCCGTCGTGATGAATCGATTCACCCGGGGTAACGATTTATCGTCGCGTATTATGCCAATAGACAACAAAGCTATAACCGCGGACCACTGTGACGCCGTTCGCAAAATATTATTTACGTGTACGTTTACGTTCTCCCACGCCGTATAAACATAACGTCGTCGTTGATCGATTTCAGCGACCATCCGTGTCGGTCCGTTCGGATTTGGTCAACTCACTAAGTCATGCGCGCGCATGTGAGAGACATATATTATTATTGTTCCGACGGACACGCGTCTTGCGGAACGGCCCGTCAAAACGAAAACGAAAATCAACGAATTTAGCCATTTATAAACCGCTCCGGTCGTCCGATACGAAATCCTTTCACGGGACCGATCGTACGTAGCGTTCCGTATCGTTTTTCATATTCGGCCCGTCTCGACACGTTCGACTAGTGAATGCGTTTTCCACTCGCGCCACATACGACGGTGACCGCGACGAAACGTCGACTGCTTTTTCGCAGCACATCTGGAACGGAACTCACCGAGTGGTTTGTTTATTTTGTTAAACGTCTTTTCACCGCTCTCGCGCGCGCGTCGTCGCGTTCATCATTAGCGCGGACACGCGTGCGCCTCGTCGGTCGCGTTTAATAAAACAAAAATCAAACACATCTATTCATTAGGTCGTCCCGTCTGTCTGTATGTACGCGGCGCGTATACGCAGTCGAACGTGAAAGGAATGAAAAATGATTGCCCTCCGCCGCCGTAGGCGCGACGGGCGCGGAACGGCGGTGGCCAGAGGCGTCCGCGGCGGCAGGTGGCAGGGGGTGTCTATGCGTTTCGATGAAAAGAAGCCTCCCCCGTAATCAAAGACGAAGGGCGGCGTATAGCGCGCGCACACGTAAATTGTTATTATAAGCGCAAACACACGATGTACCGTTCCGAATCGGTATACACGTCGTATAGATGTGTCGGTAAAATATTCATTGAAACGGACGAGAGGGGGCGACCGGGTTGTACGTTATATATATATATAGGTGTGTATAGATATATTTGTTATTATATTGTGCGTGCGTGGACGGCGCGTATAACGTTATAACGAGTTCGATGAATAGACACGTACGGTGACGAAGAGAAAGAGACGCGAGCGCGCATAACGTGTATATACACACGTATACGTTTCTTTTACGCTCTTGTAGAATTATCATAACGTGGTTTTATTTCCCCCACCCCCGGGGGTTTTTTTTACTCGTAAATAAGAATCGTGCGCTCGAAAACGTCGCGGCCGACAACGCGGAAAACCGACGGTTTCTTTTGCGTTCGGCCGGAAACGTTCGATCCGCGCGAACGTCCGGAACACCGAAAACCGCTTTCGGCGACACAACAGATGCCCCGGACCGTAAATCACGGCGGTATCGGCTGTCGGCCGTCCGTTCCCACACAGCACCGGCCGGTCCGAATGCCGCGAACGGCGGGCGACGTCGGCGGGGACAACGACGCACGTGTGCGCGGCAGGCCGCGATCGTCGTCACGTGTGCGCGGCAGGCCGCGATCCGGTTCGGGTGAAATGGCAAAACGCGTCCGTTCTGTGCGCCGAGTCGATAGTTTATCGACTCGCGCGATTAGCGCCCGATCGGACACGGCCGTCGGAAAAAACGTACGCGATGTTTTTCTTTAACATTTGTCGTTCGATTTTTCAATCAGCACGCCGAAATTACCCGAAACAACGTTCGAAACGATTTTTGATTTGATTTCGAATCATGATGTTTCGAACTAAAACAACGACAACGCGTGATTTCGAAGCTAACAACGTTCGCGCACGTGATTTGCGCGATTTCGTGACGAAACGGTCGCTATTATTTTGGTATTCGATTCTATCACGGCCTAGAAACGTTTCCCGTCGTATTTCACGGCGATTCATCACGTGCAATCACGAACAATCATACGAACCGATCGATTCGCGTTAATCGAAAATGTATAAATCACGACATCGTGTAACCGGTAACCAGGTGCGATAAAAAAAAGACCGCGTCGTCGCAAAGACGTTGACGTATCGTTTCCCGGTCCAGGATCGAAATCACGGCCGAGTGCGGTTCTGCGTAACGTTAGCAGACGGTTCAGACGCGTAATATTTCAGTACACGTTGTTCGTCTCGTCTCGTCTGGTACGCAAACACACGCGTCGTAATGGTTGTGTACCATACAAACGCGTATACACATAAACGAGACTCGCGGACGACTCATTACCGTCGTCAACGTGTATAATACGACCGAGTCGGGACGAACGCACGAGTTTTACGAGCGACGCTTCCGGAGGCCGCGTGCGTATAACATAACGCCACCGCGTTTACTCGGTCTTCGGAATGGGTTTGCCTCCATCTCCGGTCGTGTCATCAAGTACCTAGTGACGGTAGTGGTAGTGGTATAGGTGAGAGCGCCGTGTTTTAATAATAATCATATAACTCCAGTCGTAAACGCGCGCGTTCGTCTCTTAAAGAGCGTACGTATAAACTAAACTGGGAGAGACGGAGGCGGAGAGACGGAGAGGAGATGGGAAAAAAAACACACACAAATATCGTTTACCACTAATGGAACCGTGCGGAGTAGGTGGCAATAAAAATCGGTCGGCGACATGTGCGAACGATAAATATACAATATTTATCGCGTAACAACACGGTTTTAAATCGTCGCCGTCGTGGCGCGTTACGAGCTGATTCGCGCTCCACAAAAACTAAAAACGTAATGCGTAACACCCTTTCCGGGTTCACGTGCGAGTTCTTAACTCCGTCGGTAAGTGCGTGTTCGTCGGTCGTAACTAATCGACTCCTCTGGGAGGGAACGCCGTGTCGCCGTCGACGGAAATCCGAATCGCCCCGGCCGGTCGGGTTCTCGACGCCGAACGGCGTCCGTGACGCGAATCGATTTTCGTCCCGGCAACGTATTCGTTAAACACCCGGAATCTCGGGAAACCTCCGACGTCGCGGGATATGACGGTTTCTGTTACGATGATATTCGAAACCCGTTCGAGAAATACGACTTCGGGACGCCGCGGCGGTTCGAACTCAACGTGATCTCGTTTACGTTTACCGTCGCCGTCGTTACGCGGTCCGATCGATTGTCGATTTTGCAGGAACAGATTTCGCACGTGCGCGTAATCGTCGTCGTCGGTGTTTCGTTCCTCAGATCGCGCCGCGGCGGATCCGATTGATCACGAGATCCCGACCGCGAACAATGCGTGATCGACGACCGGCCGCCTCCGGGGGTTGTCCGCGCGGCGTAACACGTGTACACGATCGGACACCGGGAACTCGTGTCGACGTAACGCTAAGGCGGCGCGAAGCGAACGGATACGAATGCGTTTGCGGTCCGGAAAACCAGGTCACGAACATCATTTCCAACGGTTACTAACCTAACCTAATCGGTTGCTTCTTCTGTTCGTCCGTTCGTTCCGATATTCCGGACGGACGGCGTTCGAATAACGTCACCGCTTGTTCTTGAAATATTCGTTGTTTTATTTCACAGTTTGGAAAATAATAATATCATCGGGCGTTGGCACCCTGCGTTATAACGCGTTGTGTGTAAAATCGATTTTTACGTCGAATAACATTAATTTATACGTCTTGAAAGGGAAACGGGGTCGTGCGCGTCTCAGAAAATATGTTTCAAGCGAAGTAAGGAGGTCAGAAGGGGTTGGGGAGGTGAAACAAATGTGTTAACTAAACGTTACCGCAACGATGGTTCAATTGTAAATGCGATTTGTGCGCGAGTCGACGACCGGGACACGACTTATTTATACGAGTTGTTCTTTTTCCTCGAGGCCGGTCTTGTCGATTGGGGATGGGGGGGGGGGGGGTTGGGTAGGAGGCGAAAGACCAAAACGCGGAGGTTCGGACGAGAACGTGTCGAGCCGTCGTTTCGAACGCGACGAAGACGATTATTTTACACTGCGAACCGGTCAATTTCTGGGCGGCGTCGTCACGAGATCCCATTTGGACGCGTACGTGTTACTCGGCCGGTAAGAACAGTCGGAAACTGCAAAGAGTAAATAATTTCCTCACGTCTCACTCACGGCCGACCGTTATTGTCGTCGTCGTCGTCGTCGTCGTCGTTATTCGGCTGTTTCGAGGGTACGCGTTCCTCGCCCCGGAACGTCGCCGTCGCCGGCGGTGACAGTTAAATATATGTTTAGGAAATTAGGTTAAGTCACTATACATTAGGTCGGGAAAGTTTCGCTCGGTTCGGCCGGATTCGGCGGCGTGATATACGCGTACACACGTATACATACCGTATCGCGCGGAATTATGGCTACGTCGAAACACGGTTCGTAGTGTCATTTGTGTCGTCGTCGTTATTAATATTGTTGTTTGTCGCGTTGATAACGCGGCGAAGACTACACGCGATAATTGTTGTTGTTCGCGTAAACTCACGCGGAGTTGCGTTCCGTACTCGGTTTTCGGCTGTCGATCGCGAACGGACGTCGGATTCCGTCGTCGTGGCGGATTCGCATTTCCGCCAGCCCCCTACGTCGTGTTACGCGCGTGTTACGCGCGTGTTGGCCGTCGCGTGAAAACCGGACAAAAACGATTCGTCAAACGACTGGAATAAACAACCGAGACCGCAGTACCGCGAGTGTTCGTTGTGTTCAAGACAAATCGGTCGAACACGGGTTTCAGACCGTGTTTGTACGCAGGCCAAGCGAAAAATAAAACGTAATAATCCCCGGACAATGTCATCGCGTGTTTATAATGACAATTTGAATTTCTCGTTTAACCGATGTTTCAATATATATATGTGTAGAACAATAACAACGATAATTGTATTTGATCATATTTTGACTTACGATTATGTGTATCGCAAAACAAACGACGAGAACGGTGCTCATCGGGCGGAATACAAATTTACGAGAACATTATGATTTCTCGTGGTTTACGTAAAACCGGAGAAAGTAACGAGAGACAAATAAAAAAAACCACCGGCCGCGTTCAATTGAACACTGTGTTAAATCGGATTCCGAGCGGATCGCGTGCGTCGGACAGACATTCGTAGGCGTACGAAAAGCCCGAGTCTGCGGCTTTGTTCTCGTCGATCATTGACCGATCGGCAAATTCTTTTCGTTCCAAACTCTGTGTCGTCAACGCCGTTTCCGCTGGATCGATGCCGGGTAAAGTGTTACCCAAACCTAGTTTTTCCACGTCAAAACGTTATACACTTATACAGGAAAAAAAACACAAACAAATGATAGTAAAAAAAAAAAATTGGTTTTTCTATGTATAATCCGAATGCGTTTATCCATTTATTTACCGAACTTAGACAACGCATTTCAACAAAACGTCGTCCAGGCCGAATAATCTAGTAAATCGTTTTCTTTAATTTTCACACGTGAAAATACGATCGACGCGGCACGCTACGTCGCGGGGGGCCTTTCATCGCTCTGTCTCTAGGTTTTTTTCGTCCCGACAATACCGTAACGCGCGGCGATCTAAACGCGTATTCAAGCAGGAGCCAATCGCCCCGGGCAGATTTCCGAATGGTTTCGTTCGAACAACACACAACACTCTGCACTCGTTTTTGAGACGTTCGACGCCCGTTCGACGTTTTGTTTCACGGTTTTTGGCGAATCGAACGCTACGCGAAACGAACGTTTATCGACGCGGACACGACGCGTCGGTGTACACGATTCCCGTGTCACGCCCGGTTCCATAAAACACGCGTGACAAAACGGGCTGCGCCGTGACTCGGACAATAATAATGTTTCGCGCGCAACGAGAACGGAGATTCCTAAACACGTCGCCGCGCCGTCCTAACCGCCTCGGATTACCCGACCGATAAATCGCCGTCGCGTCCGACCGGGCGCCGATAAATCAGCTCGGTCGCCAAATACGCGCGTGTGTACGTGTTCGCGATCGACAAACTGGCCGTCTCCGTCGATACCGATAAATCGCCCGTCCGATACGACGAGAACGCGTGTAAAAACGGACGGGTTCGCGCGTTAGCTACGTTTACTATATATACGTTACGATATGACGGCGCACGATTTTTTTCGTGATATCGTTTCGGACGGAGGCGCGGAGGATTTATGTAACCGTGTCGCGTTACAGATCCCGCGTTCGTTTTTTCGTCGACGATTTTTATTTCTCGTGTTCTCGACGCGCCCGATTAACGTACGACCGCGTCCTCCGCACATGACCGTCGGCGGTCGTCGTTTCGAACGTGCTCTCGAAAAATGATTTTTCTCTCGTGCTTTTTCACGTTAAAACTCGCGCGGCAGCTGTTGACGACGTTCGCCGGGATCCCCCGGCACTAGTCGTGTAGGCCTTGCGCGGATGGGGGGGGGGGGACAATACTTCCGGCGAGTCCGGGTTTTCAAGTCGACGCGTAACACGATATTCCGGTAACGGCGGCGCGTCCCACTGCGCGCGCGCGCGCGTTGGACACGACGTTTTTACTCGGACGTTTCACAAACGAGTCTGGCGCGTAAATTATCATGAAAAATCGTAACCGGCGAGATACGCGGTCCGTGGTACACGGTCCCCGGGGTCCGGTGCGCTCGCGGAACACCGGGTATCGTATCGCCAACCAAACCCACGGGCCCCGACCGCCACGGGTATCGCGGTTAAATTATTGTCGCCGTGTTCGCGCGACCTTATCGACGCGGCGAACCGGATTTCTATTCGCTTTGTTTCGCCTCCCCCCTCGGTCCGGTCCACGCTCACGTTTCGTGACGAGACGTCGACATTCGATCAATTTTTCTCAACGTTCTCTCAATTGATCCGACCGGTAAACGTTCACGGTTTAAGTCGACCGTAACGCGTTCGTGGCGCTATCGACGACGACGTCAAAACGTATCAACGCGCGAAAACGTACACGTATTTTCGTGACTGGCTTTCGAATGTACCGCCTGATCGAATCGCCCGAACTGCCGGACGTCGGGTCGCAAGTGTGTCCGTGTCCGTCGGTCACGTCGTCAGAAGTCTTCTGACCGGTCGGCCTTGCACTCTCGACCGTGCCGTCCGGGTAGCGTCTCGATGAACAGGTGACGGCAAACGGACGGGACGCGCGGCGTTCGACGAAACGTCTCTTTTATCCTTCGGGAGGCGGGCGCGTGTTCGTGTTTGTGACGAGCGGCGCGAGGCCGCGACAACGGGAAAGGGTATGGGTGTGCGTGTGCGTGCGTGACGAGAACGAAAGAGAAAGGGACAAAGACGACGCGGGGAGTGCACGCGAGTGGGTGCATACAAGAGAGAGAGCGAGAGGACAAGTTTGATTTGTGTATCTCTTTGGATTATTTATGAGTTGGCCCGAGCAACGGGTTTCGCCGCCAATTTATAATATCAAAGCGCGTTATGCGGCGGTGGCGGCGCTCTTTCTACGTCTCGCCAAACTTCATCGACAAACTTTTCGTCGCGTACGTGAGGCCCCGCGCCTCGGGCGACTTCACCGTCGATACGCGGTGCACGACACAGAGACACACGAGGCACTCCTCGCCGCCGCGATCTTCTACCCCCCGTAGCTCCCGAGTTCCGTATCGGGACGAAACGATGTACGGAGTAAACTTCTCGTAAAACGTGCCGATTTTTTCGTCGTTTAAGGCTCGTCGCGGACGAAACGCGCACGAGTGTCGATGCGCTCGCGCGGACAGATTAAATTGGAAGGCGTCCAGGATGATTTCCACTGTCGCCCGGACAAATACCGCGTGCGTGGAGATTCGTGTGTTTCGTGTGTCCGCTCGCATCGAATCCACTTCCTGCGAGATAACCGTGGTGTGTTCTCTCCTCTCCAGAGGTGTTTTGAATCCGATCCGTCGTCGGCAACAACACCGACACCGACAACAATAATACCAAATACGGTTTCTAACCGTAACGAACTCTTCGCGCGCGCGGTCAGGTCGTCATCGTTCATTTTCTTTCGTCGGAGTTCTATAACGGCTGCCGTTACGTTCCCGGGGAGATATCAATTACACGTTATCGGCCCCGACGCAGCTTCCGTCGGAACACACGCGCTGACGTCGGCCAGCGATCCCGTAACACTGACCGCCGCCGGCTCGTCGAACTCTAAAACGTTGAACTCCGTTCGATCCGACGAATTGAAAACGCGGTTTGTTTTTACGGACGCACAACGGACGAAAGCGATTCTCGACGAACACGCGCACTCGGTCGTCGGACCTAACCCGGAACCGTTCGACGACAACGAGACCCGCCCGCGGTGTCCGATTTTTCTGGAGTTTTTTCTACGGGGTTCGCGGCCGCGAATATCAAACACCTCGCTAACCGATTGATCACCAAAGTCCAATAGCAATAGTGTATGAGCTGTTGCTTAATGATCGTGAGAAACCCAATCGTACGACGAAAAATAAATGCCCGTTGAGCAAAACAATCGAAAGCTTCAAGAAGCAACCGCGCCCACCAGTCTAAGAAAAAAAGTACGCCACTGTCCCGCGCCCGGACTCGCCGTCACCGGTTCAAAACCGCGTACAACGTATTTATGTTATTTTTTTTCCATCATGTCTATATACGGATTAACGTCGTACGATTAATCGGTTTTTGTTTCGTACGTTCGCCGCCGCCGTCGCCGTTCGAGTTTCGAAACATGAAATATGAAATGAGCGAAAAAAAACGACGACGACGACAATCTGGTTTGCTTTGTACGCAAACGGTCGCGCCGGCACACCAGAAATCCGCCGCCGGCGACGGACGTTAAGTGGACGCCCGCGACCCGGTCTCCTCTTTACCGCGTTCGGTTTTCTTTTATTTTTTTGTTTCAAGTTCTAACCTAACGCGTCAGCGTCGATCGTGAACGCGGACCGCATGCAAATTTCCCTAACGAGCCATCGACAAGACGCGGCCGTCTGCGCCGGGCCGGACCGTGAAGACTCGGACGCTAGACCACGTGGGCTAAAACGCCGGCGTGATGAATGTACGACCGGATAGGTACGCGTGCCCGTGTCGACGTTCCCGTTCGCGCCGCGCGACGTATTTTTAACCGGGACTACGAAAATACACGTACGTTTTGGAACGCGCACGGTTTTGGCACGGTTTTGGGTTCGTCGGGGGGGTTTTTTTTTTTTTCCGCCCGTGGCTTTCGTAATAAACGACCGACAACAATGTGGCCGAAATACATAAAACGTTACTAATTGAACGCGTATTGTTTTTTTTATATATAACTCGGTCACGCTCGACGTGCCGGCGCTTTTTACGTTCGCGACGTTCAATTTGATATTGTTATTATTTTTCTTACGAAAACGCAAATAATCGCGTGCGTTCAACAATCGGTCTATTATTAGAAACGGGGGTGGGGGAACACACACGTGGCACGGTAACGCTTTTGACGGGCCGTAGATTTCTTTTTCATTTCAATTTCCCGTCAAAAACGAAACGGATTGTTATTTTCGTCGAACGTCACTTGCGTTCTTCAAAAACGAAAAAACAAAACGAATTCGTCGGGACGGTGTTCGTTACTAAAAAATACGTCCGTTTCCCCGGACGCACGAGGTATACGGACCCGGTAAAGCAATGCGTTAACGATTCGCACTCTCGTCGGACGGTCGCGCGTAAAACGAACATAACACCGTCAGAGATCTATTCGTTTCGTCGACGCGTTCCGTGAAAACGTATTTACGTACGTCGGCTGGCCGTTATCGGGTTATTATTATTTCCCCACCCCCCCCCGGCTCGTCGAAACGTAAGAAGAACAAAAAACACAAAACAAAAAAAAAAATCAACGAAAAAACACTAATAATAAATAAACCGAATAAAAAAAACGCACCCCTGTATTTTCAATAAAATATTCGTTAAACGGTCTTACTTACTACCGGTCTTGCCGTTTCCGTCTCCGCGTTTCGCTCGCTCTCCCGGCCGAGGAACACGTCTCGTGTTTGCGCATCACCAATCATGATCCGGTTGAATAATCGCGGCTTTCCTCTCTCTCTCCTCCATTGTCTCCTCTGCTAAACACTACGGACCTCTCCACCGCCGCCTCCGCCGCCGGCCGTTCGACCCTATTACTTAACGGGTTGATAAATGGATACGGGGACGCGGCGCGCACATCGACGGTCCCCTTTTGTTCCTGTCGTCCTGCATACCTGATTTATATCGTTCGAACGACGGGCCGCAGCCGCCGGATCCATCACTTTCTTCCTGCAACCCTTTCCCGCGTTTCCTCCCTCGGCGGCGGCGGCGGCGGCGGCGTCGCATACTTAACTTGACCCCGCCGCCGTACGCACTTCCGGCGGTGATTAATCGACCGGAAATCGGCCGCGCGAGGTGTCCCGAGAGACGTACGCGCGCATATCCGTTCGACCTAACCTCGATGCGCGTGACGCGGACGAACGTCAACAACGATCGTCGCCGCGGACACGTGTCGCACGTTGCGTTTACCGCAACAACAAAAAAAACCTCGCGAAACCGAACGTTAACGGACGGCCACGTCGAAACCAGACGTTCGCCGTGAGAAGTCGTTTTCCGAAAAGGGAACGATGTGCGTTATCGGTTATCGGTCGTCTGCCCGCGTACGAACCGATAAAACGATAGCGAATCCGACTGTTGTTGGCACGTCGTGTTGCCGTCGTTCGTGATAACCGTTCGCCCGGCACGTCGCCCGCAGTCGGTCGTGCTTCACGCGATTTCGGTACCGCGCGGGGCGGATTCGTTCGCGTTAGTTCGTCTCGTAATCGAAAATCACCGTGCGCCCGTCCGTGTCCACCCGACACCCGCCGACACGTCGTCATTATCGTTTTTGTTTCAGAACGGCGTGCGCCGCGACGTAATCGCGTCGTGTCCGCGCGTCGCCCATTGTGATCCGTCGCCCGTTGATTATAGACACGGGGGGGCCGTGTAATCGTCCGTCGTGCCACGTACGGTACGAAATTGATAATTCGAAAATAACACCCGTCCCCCGCGGCTCCGGGACGTGTGACGGTTGTGCCGCGTTGTGTACTCACACCTCGGTCGAAAGTGTGGAAAATCCGAACGGGGCAATCGGGCTTCGTGACGGCCGCGTACGTATAATTATCGGTGTTCCCGTGCGGCCTTAGTAACCGCACGTTACGGTATTGTCTTTTCTCTCGCGTTTCTTTTTCTGGTCGACGACGTCGACACGACAAATTCGCCGACGTCGTCGTGCACCGAAACGAATACTGGTACAACGGGTTATGTTTTGTCGGAGCACACGAACTTTTCGACTAGACAAATCCGGGCCCTCGTTTCCAGTATCAGCGTTTGTGATAATTCTGTTGTGAGTCCTAGCGTTTTGTTTTTAAAGTCTTAAACACGAGTACAGTAATCTACTGCGGTTTAATACGAAAAATCTCGACCGTTTAGCCGACGTTTCCATTCAACGAGAATATGGAATACGTTCGGTTTTTCGAAACTCCTACTCGTCGCGTGGACTCATGACGCGACGTACGTGTTAATAACGTGTACGCGACCGTAATGATTGTAAACGTCGATACGATGTTTCGTTCGGCTCTTTCTGAACTTCCGGTTTTCGCCCGTTACTTTCCGGTAACCGCTCGGCGTCGGTGACGTTTAGCGTTTTATACGTTTCCCCTCCGGACGTCTTAGCGCTACCGTGTTTCAGACTCATCCGCCGTCAACACGAGCTTCAGTAATAACTCACGAACTCTTCGTCGTCGCACCACGTAATCGTTTCGAGAAAAAAAAAATCCCTATTGTGATGTTCTCATTATTTTTTTTTGTTACACTCGTTTTCGTTATGCTCGTCGTCGTCGTCGAATAATCGATTGCAATTCGGGCGAACCGTGTAACGAATCGCATGCGGTGTGTTATCATCGTGCACACGGCCAGGAACCCTTAACAAAACGTTCGATTCGTATATTCGTCCCGCGGTTTTTGTTTCCATTAACGACATGTTTGCGTGCGCTCGTTTTTTTTTTTTTTTTTTATAGTGCGCGTGCGTGTATATTCGACCGGGTTATTGTGACGGTATTTTCTAAGTCCGTTGAAAATGTTACGAAACGATGTATATATACTCGAACAAATCATTCCGAAAATATTGCAATGTTTAACGATATTAAAACGATTCGAATTCGAATCGTTACGTATATTATTGGTTTAAAATCGTGTAAAAAAAAAAAATAATAAAATTTTCAACGAATTATTCGATTAGAAGGTCGTCGTCGTTTGAATACAATCGAGAACGTAGTTGTAGCGTGATGTTTATTAAAATGGATATTTCGTCCGTAATACAAAACCTAATAATATTGCGTTGAGTTATTCGATTGGACGTGAAACGGTGATTGTGATTATCTGCGCTTTTCTGTTATACGAGTACATGCTGTTTGTGCACTTTGTGATTAACGTTACTCGGGTGGCGGTTAATATTTTAATACGAATTATCGCTAAAATCAATGACGATTGACCGCGTGTATGTCGTCGTTGTATTTCGCGTTACACGCAACGATTAAAAAAATGTATATGCACGTATGTGTCACGATACATGTTTTTTATGTATTCTAGTGCGCGCGAACGAAGTCGTTCGAACCGTATTGAACTGTTTTTACGGCACGTAAACCGTCGAGCGATTTCGTAGACAACAAAAAGCGTTGGCCAAAAAGAAACCGAGATGACGGTCCGGTTTTTCGTTTCGACAAAACAAAGGTTTGTTTCTTTTAAAAAAAAGGTTAGTGTTCGTTAAACGTTAACTTGAAACCGACATTATACTTCTTACATATGTTGTGAATGTAATTTTCTTGCGTGTTTTTCACTGGCGTCTGTTCAACGACTCCTTCCGGAGTGATTTTGACTTCGATTCGATTTCAGACCGATTCTCGTCCGAACGGATAAAAACAAGACAACAAATGATCGCGTTCACCGTGAGGTTCGGAGCCATTTTCGGAACGTAGTAAAATTATTATATTTTTGTTTCGCTTTGTACGCGTTTCGAATTCAAACACGCGTTTGAAATCGTGTTATTTGAACAACCATCATGTTATTACGTTCGTCAGACGGTCACGAGCCAACCAAGACACAATAAATAAAATGGTAATATAACAATAATTCATAGCGGATAGCGATCTAATAATAATAACAGTTATCAGTGTTTTCCGCGGTCGTCGTCACACATACACCACGATAACGACTATTATTTTACCGTACACACGGTTTTCAGGGTTTCCGAATCCGAATATTCGAATCGTACAGTTTTACGAAAGAAAAAAACCTCCAATAATACGCCACGCGCCGCGCAGTTCATCGTTTTACACAAACGTTTTCAAATAATTGTTTTTTAAAAACAACGTGTAATTTGTTTTATCGGAATAGCGAACCCTGAATCCGTCGTCGTATACGTGCGCGACATGCGAGCACGTACGTCACGCCAGCCCCCCACCCCCCCATATTGGAAATTTACATTTTTTTTTGCACAGATATTTAGTACGGAATTCGTATGAACTCGTATGACTATTTACAGAATTTGTATGCGATTGTTTTAACCGGAATAACTAAAAAAACATTTGGGGGACCAGCCCCCCCATTTTTGAATTTCGGTATTTTTTTCGCACAGATATTTAATATGGAATTCGTATGACCATTTTTACCATGGTCACGTAATTAGTATTTCCCGAATGATCAAAAAACACTACGCTTGTTTGTCCCAAATGTTTTTTTTAGTTATTCCGGTTAAAACAATCGCATACAAATCCTGTAAACAGTCATAAAAATTCATACGAATTCCGTACTAAATATCTGTGCAAAAAAAAAAAAAAATGTAAATTTCCAATATAGTGAGGGGGGGGGGGTTGGCGTGCCGGGCCGTCAACGTTCCACTGGGTCGTCCGCGGTCGATGCGTTTGGTTACGTTCGAGAAACGATTCACGTCGCCAAACGGTTCGACGGCCGCGGGACGACAACGATTGTGTTCCGGCCGCGGAATCCCGATCGGACGTCACGACACGTCTCGTACATTCGAACGGGACCGCCGGCTAAACGTTTCTGCGTTACGCAATTAACATGATATCGTAACGCGTGCAGGCGCGGATCCAGAACTTATTTACGGGGGCCATCTTAATCAAAACAACTTTACTCCTCATTTTGTCGCATCGAATAATAAAATATTTTCCAAAACTTTTTATTGGAAATCGTTTGCGATACACCGAAAAATCCCATAGCTACAACTTCGTTTTAAATTGTCTTCCTATAGTATCATAGATAACAGTTAGAATTATAAAACGATACTAATAAAAAAATTTAACAAGAGTCTATGGGGGGGAGGGCGATCGCCCCTTGGCCCCCTCTTCCCTTGGATCCGCGCCTGGGCGACACCCGATAGATGTAAGCCCACCGGCTTTTTTCCGCGTCGTGTTGCACGCGCACGCGTGTGTAAGTAAGTCTTACGAGCGAAACGGCCGGACGACTCCGAACGCGCCGCTGACGGCTTCGGGTGTCGCGGATCACCGCGATTCGAACATTAATTGTTGTTATTAGTTTTCGGTATTTTTCTGTTGCGCGCGTTGTGCCATCTTTGTGTTCTTTTGAAATCATCCCGAGTGAAATCGTACCGCATTGTCGTTACGTTGAAAACGTCGAGATAGAATTTAATATATTCACGACACGACGTTTAGGACAGTGGTTCTCAACCTGGCACGCGTGACGTACATTTCAAGGGACGCGCGAACATGTTTTGACGAAACGTTATTTCCGACGATTTGTATTTCATCGGTAAATTCAGAGGACACCGTCCGTCCGGTCAGGCAAATAAACAAATTACGATTACGCTAGCTCGCGTTTGAAATTCAATATTTCAGTAAGTCGACGTCAAAATATTCTTTAACCGATAAATATCCGATTTCGATCCAACCGTTAATCGCATTTCGATCTCGTAGCGGCGAGGGACAACGGGCATGGAAAGCGGCATGGATCTCAACGGTTCGTGTCGCGTGCTCGTGTCTTTTAAACCGACGACTATCGAAACGGACATTGAGCTCGTGGTTATATAAATGTTTTTTTTTTCTTTTTTTAAAATTCACGCGTAAGCCGGCCTGATAAAATAGCGTAACGCGTGATATGGCAAAATTCACGGTATCCATTCCTCATTCATTGGCGTTCGACCGTTTCAAACGATTGCCGGAACCGGAACGCGCGCGCGCGAACGAGCCAGCGTCTGCGGAACGTCCCACACGCCCGTGTCCCGCACACTACGGGTCGGCAACGGCAATGTCGTAATAACGCGGTGTTTACGAATATTTCCGATAGGTTCCGATAACAGTGTGTTTCTGGCGCGGACGACGGCGTCGGCGTCTGTGTCGGCGGAGCGTCGTGTAAAAGCGCGCGCGTATTTGTCTCGGTACGGTCCGGGTACGCCCACGGCACGAATTATCGTGTTTGATCTGACCGGGATCAAAGGGGTCCGCCGGCTTCCTGTTATATTGCCGCCATAAAAATCGCATTGATAAACAATCGTAAAAATACACTTTTATAAATAAATCCATAAAAGAAATGTACGTCTGATTGGCCATTAAGAGACGTGTCCGTGTGAACGCGAGAAGAAAGAAAACGACGTGTGGACGGGGGACGGGGGGGAAATAACTAAAAAAAAAAAAACAAAACCGTACAGTTATATTATGTACGAGGCAGGTGGCAAATATGTCGAATATGTTCGGACCGTATACAGTGTTGACGAATCATCGACAGGTCTTTTTGTCGACGCCGAGACCAAGAATGCGCGCGCGCTCACCCGAACACCGGTCGTCCCGGTCGTGCCGAGGGGTACGCCGGCAGGAAGAAACCGCGGGACGAGGTGCGGGAGACGGGCGAGGAGGACGGTTTGCGAAATTCCGACGGATGAGGGGGTTTTTTTTTTTAACGTACGACCCGACAGTCGTTTTGTCTGTGATTTCGTTAAGTCAAAAGAAATCGTAAAATTCGTCGTCGACGACTTTTTACGACAATCTGACACGCACGTACGGCCACGAAGAAATTTCCCAGCGTCTTCGCGGCTATCCTCCCCTCGCCATCCAGCCGTCGCGATGAAAGGTCTCGTCGAATGCACACGTCACGTTAACCATAATGAATGGTTGCCGGGTTTTCGCGCTTGATCGAACACGTCGCGCGCGAATCGCCCGACGAGTACATTACAGAACGTCACGTGTGACGACGTCGTTTTGTTGGTTTTCGCGTTGTTTGTCCCGGTCTTGTTATTTCGTTCGTTTTTGACGTCGACGTACGCGTACTGACCGGCACCTGACCGAAGAACGTGCGCGATTTGAGCGTCCGAACGCGGAATACACGAGAAAAAGAAAAAAAAAACCGCTCTAAACGTACCACCCGACGGAAATCGGACGACCCGCGATCGAACACAGAGACCGGGGAAAAAAAACACTCTCTCGCGAATACCGTGAAATTGTACGGATCCGTGGGCGGCCGTGTCAGCAGGCCGTCTCGACGAAAAACGTACAACAAAAAGCGACGGGTAAAAACTTTAGACGATTTTCAAACGATAACAATCAAAAAACCGTTGTTTTTGTTTTGATAATCAACAGACCGTTTTAAATACGAACAGTGATCGTTAACCGGAATCGCAATTTATAATTACAATGAATGTGCCGAGTCGATACAAAAAGTTCGCTTGGAAAACAGTAAGGATTTTTCCGACGCGGTAGAGGGTGAACTGAAAAGGGCGCGACTTTATATTATCGTCCAGGATCCCGGGTACGACGTAAACATACGTGTATATATACGTACGTGTTTGTAATTCGGAAGTCAAAAAACGATCTTAAAAATTATTAATACTTTCTTCTTCTTCTTCGGTTTTTTTTTTTTTACTCGGGCACCCCGACACGACGTACCGGCCCCGACGTGTACCAAACGTAAACACGGAAAGCGATAAATTATCGAGTATATACACGAATAAATTGATAAAACTCATAATTCGGAATCCGTTCTGTTCACGTGCGTCCATAGTATTATTACGAACCCGAGTGGTTGTACGGATATTTTTTCGTCTTTTTATACGAGTACATAAATAATATATATATACGTATATACGTGTTTTAAATAACGGGGCAGTAAATCATCGTATCACAAAAAAATAAAAAAATAACACAAGGAGAAAAAATACGTTTCCCAACCGATCGGCCGCCGCCGCCCCCTCGTACTCTCTAATGACCCGTAAAAGGCGATTGGTTAAGGCGACCGAGAGTTTAATCAGAATTTATTGTTAAACCGCACAAAAGGTGCCAAACGACATAAATATGTATTTCTTTATTCCCCCCCACCCACCATTTCGCTCTCTCTCACACACACAAGCACGCACGCTCACTCTTTTTATACGTCGCCGTCTTCGTCTCTAGAATTCAACGTTCGGTACACGGTCCTCGCGCACCTGTTTTACGCTATTTCGGTTTTTTTTATTCACGTGCATACGTCGGACACATTTTTTACCCCGACGGAAATACCCGTGCGACATCAAAACGTCCGACCGTCGCCAACGGGCCCGCTTTTTTGATATTTACACGCGCTTACACGCAACTAATTACGCGCGCAGCGGGATCCCGATTCGATACAGTGGGTTTTCTATCGGTCCAATTAATTTGCATATTATTTATATTCGTCGAAATCTTATCAATTACTCTCTCCGCGTCCGATAAATCACCGCCGGACTCTACTTGCGGTTCACATTGACGCCTGAACGGAGAACCCGTTCCAGAGAAACACGGAGCGCCGAGAAGGTGAAGTCAGCACGAAACGGGTTCGGACGTTCTCGTGCCGGTCAACCGCGCGTTTGTCGTAAATCCGGCGTGCGTGTCTGAAACGTGATTCGAACGACGAATTCGTTTGACGGCGACAGACGGACGTTGCTGGCGACGATCGGTTTTTTCATCGTGTCGTGTCGTGTCACGCGAACCCCCCTCGACTCCGATCGTACGCGGGCGATTTCGTTTTTTAACACGGTTAGTAGACGTTTCGGAGGTAGGTTCGAAAACGATTTCTCGTTCGAAATCACTTCTGTTTTTTGGCATCCGTTTTTTTTTTTCATTTTCATTTTATTTGCCCGAAACGTATTACGGCTTGTATACGTTTTCGGCGCCCGACACGATCCGCTGACGCTTTAGAGAATTTCAAAGTCGACAGCGTTTCGCATTGTTCTCCCCTCCCGCATTTGTATCAATACGAAAATCGTCGCGAAACGGCTTTCAAAAGACGTCTGCGCAAAACACCGCCGCGGGCTATTTTAATCAAATATATTTTAAAAAAAAAAAAATAAAAAAAATAAAAAGCAATAATAATAATGTGACGTCTAGTGCGCTTTGCGAGCGGAAGAGGAACGGACGGGGCCGGATCGATTATCAACGACTCGCCGGCCAGATTCGTTTCCCTCCGGGGAAAGCCCGTCAGAGTCTCCGCAACACGTGACGCGCGGGACGTTTTGGACTGCGATTCGCGACCGCGCGATCTCGCCAATATTAATCTCCGTTCGGCAACAAACTCGAAACCCCCACCCACGAGGTAAGTCTCGCTCGTCCCGAACGTTCGCGAACCATTCGTGCGTGTGTCGCTGTTGTTTTACCCGGTGTCCGCGGACCAGACAACACGGGCGGCCGTTTATCAGAGACGACGGGCATTAACAGATTTGATGTTTCGTACGTGATTTCCATGACGATTATTGCATGTTGCATTGTGCAACGAACAATGCGACGAATCTAAAAACCATTTTGCTACAACACGACACGTTCTGTATCCCAATAACAGATGACTAGAAGCCCCCAACCCCTACCCCTTGGTTACGCCTATGAAAAAATATTGTATCTTCGCCCGGGTGTGTTTTAACGCTCGACCTGGTGTCGCGTCGATGGAACGGTTTGGTCGTGCGCGCGCAGCTTGTCCGACGTCGGTCGTTCGTATTATATTTCGAATAAAATTGATTTTTATTACACGTGATTTTTACGAGTTTTTTTTTTCTTTCTATTTTCAAACTTGTTTAACGATCATCGATAGGTAAGCCTGTACTGACAAAAAAAAAAAATAAAAAAATAAATGGTAATAAACCTAGATAAATATTCAAATAGTTATATAATTATTTCACAAGCCACGATTCAGGTGGACAGTCGCGCGTTATCGTTGTTCTTCACAACCGAATACGTAGATTTTCTAACGCGATATAGACGATGTATTATTATTAGAAATTACGTACCGTCGAATGTGCTTGCAGAGCTAAAATTACAATTTTTTCCGTGTCCAAAAAGAACAACGCTGACTCACGCCTATAGGCTATAATATTTATACACGCATAATCTTAAACCGTCGTACGTTTTATATTTTAAATTCATTTTGTTTACACATTTCAGTGAACGATTATGAAGCTTAGCGATGATAACGTTTTTATTAGATTTTTAATTAAGTTTTTGATTAAAGTCGAACCGACGTAAAACGAATCGCATTTTTACTCTTGCCAATAAAATATTTATTAAAAATATTATTAAAAAAAAAAAAAAAAATACAAACATACATTATATATCTATTTCTACCTACGAACGTTGGCGAAAACAATCGTCGAGTAGAAAAAATGAAATTATTTACATTTTCCGCGGATCAAAGCATCGCGAACGTCCCGAACGCTTTTTCCTTGGGCGGATAAAAACGATTAGAAAAACAAATGGCGATGGACATAACGAGACGTGTACACGTGTTTGTTTTAGACGGAGAATCCACTAACGACAGCCGTTTGGACGTTTAAACACGCGGACTCACACGTCAGAGGACTTAATATGGACGATGCCGCGCGCGGTACAAAAACATTATTCATAACGCGCGTTTTCTGGGCCGCCCGTAATTACGGTTCTGATCTAACGGACGTCTTTTCGTCGGTCGGCCGAAAACATTTCGTGGTCAGGCGGAAGGCATCGGCGCGCCGTCCGAAACGCAAACGACATTTAATGAAAAACGAATAGAAAATAGATTTGGATAGAAAAAAAAAACCCCCCCGGACGTCAGAACGCTGTTGTCGCGTTCGATTGTGCCCAGCGCCGTGGCGTTCAGAGTCGGTTCGTGCGCCGAGTCGTGAAACGACTAAACGTTTGCGACCATCACTATTGACGAAATCGCTGCGTCGTACTTGTTTGCCGTTATTGTCAAGATCGTATACTTCGTCGTCGACACGAAAACTTCGATCTGAGATCATCCGTCTTATGGAAGAAAATTATGAGCTAAAGAAAAAGGGTGAATTCGTTTATAGCCTCCCCTCTATATCACAATAATAATAAAAACGTGCTCTCGAATGTGTAAAACTCTGGGGGGAGACGTGCCGAGGCGGGTACGTTTTTTTTCGTCGCGCAAACAACAAAACGTGTGTCCTCCCGTTGCGTTGTGGTCCGCGGCGCGATCGTCGTCTGAAGGGATCAACGTTGTACGGGAAATCCAATCGGTTTTCAAACGGAAAACAATAAACCGGCCACTCTTGGCATAAGGCGTGTTGTTATTCCATCACGACGACGATCGGCAAACGGACCGACGGAAATTTCGAAACAAAATCACAATCCACAAAACGTTTTATACCCGGTCCGGGCGACGACCGCGTTCCGTTCCGGACGGCGCGCGCGCGCGCGAAGTATTATTTATTGCCCGAGTCCGCGATTTGCATGGATCGCGAACAATCGTAAGCAATTCCTTTTTGTCTTGGCCGCGTCCCTATCCCCGATCGGCTGCGCCCCGATTTGCATACGGGACAAAAGGACCGGCCGGCCGTTTATCATCCGCCGCCGCGGAACGCGCGTACACAACGCGTCGCGGACGGACGGGGATCGCGGGATTAATAATATTTCCGATTGTTTTTTCGGTTTTGTTTTCGTTTTTTCTACCGTCCTCCCGTCCGCCGTCCCGGTAACGGTGGCGCCCGATTTCTTCTCACGGGCTAAGTGCTCCGGCCGTAGATTGGTCTCCGGGGGTAGTTTCCGGCGGCCTCGGGGCGAGACGCGAACGTTCGTCGTCACGCGCCGTCGTAACGTTTTTTCCGTCTACGGACATCTCGTGTCTTATTTTTTATTGCGATTGCAATTTAAGAACAAAAAAATGTTTGTTTTGATTTATAAACCGCGCGGCGAGTGGTTGAACGTAAAATATTTACGGCTGTGTGGAGGGGGGGGAAAGGTCACGAGTCATCGGGTTAAAAGCGTGCGAGGGTGGGCGATTCGGACGCGGTACGTTCTGTCCGGATGACACGAGGCGTCAGGACGAGGAAACGGCGGCCATCCATTCCGGCGCCGTTTGGGCATTTCGTACGGCACGTGTCCGTGACGTGCGTCGCGTTACGTTCTTCCGGCCGTCGTCGACGAACGTAACGAGGCCGCCAGCAGAGAAATATTTTTGGGGGGGAGACCGTCAAAAAATGTACACCGCGAGTACGAGTTATCACGCGTTATACGACAGCCGTTCGCTCTATGAAGTCGTTTCCACGGATGTGGTTGTCTATTGGCCGCGCCCGGATTAATAGAAATAATAATCGATTATTTTGTAACACGTAAAAAAAACACCACCTAAGAAATTATTTGACATTTAAAAGGAATTGAATCGCCGACCCGAACAAATATCAAACGAAACAGCGTGGGGGAGGGGGAGGGCATGGTTCAATGAGCGGCGGCCTGTATTGTCGATACACTGGTCGAGCCCATTCCGGTCGTTTTCCATGGCCTTTTCTTTCCAGTCGTTCCGGGCGAAACGGGTAATAACCCGGTACAGGGTTAGCGTCTCCCCGACACAACGACGTTTGATCGTCTCGCTTCGCGATCACCGACGTTTGGTACGACGAGCACTTGAACACGGACGGTTACCGTATCGGATTTATAACATCACGACGGAATCCAACGGCCGTCTTGATTATCGTCGTCGCGCGAGATCCCCGGGCAACTCGGTCGTTTCGATAACGAAATTCGATAATGCAGTCGACGCGCGAGGTTATTCGTTCCGTTTTCCTGTAAAACGCCACTGACGAGTAGTGTTTCGGTCGTGTCGGTACGAGCAACGACCGCGGCGGCGTTGTCGTTAGATGTTGTGGGATATTCAGCTCGTTTGAACTAGACGATCCGTTCCGGGACGTAAAATGTTTTCGAGCCTCGAATACGGCCGCATATAAAAATACAATCTCGTTATAATTTGCTTATCGTTTACGGTTCCGTGTTGTGTTAGCATAAACATCGCGTTTAATTTAATCGCGTCTTGTGTGTTATCTACGCGCTATTCGCTGCTAATGATAGCTCAAATAAAATCTACGGTCAGTCAGTTGTCTTTCGCATTCGCAGCCGCCCCGCATGATTCGGCAATCGCGACTTGTCGCGCCGTCACAAACAACAACTTGAAGTTTTTATTCGTTCATTGATTTATTCGTCCGATAAAATGTTAATTTTTAAATTTAAACGCGTATCGTTTTCGGATATGCGCGTCCGCTTGGCCGGAGTCCAACACACACCAACGTAACAACGGATACTGAGTCCACACGAACCAGCCGAGTGTTCGGACAAACGCGAGACCGCGTTTCGTAATAATCGTGGTCTCGTCAAAAGGACCGAAAACATTCCCCTCCCCTTCCCCTCCTTTAAACGTATCGAACGATACGGTCCATAATGTGTTTCGCGAGAGCACGTGAGATATTAGTCGTACACGATGTGTTTTCGAACCCGATCTCCTGCTTGTGCGTAACTGTGCGAACGTTGAATAACTCGAGTACAGTTATGAACACACAATTCACTTTTTGTCAGACGTTCGGTATTTTCGCTGATATGCATTTCGTTGTCGGCACGTTTGTTTTCGGGATATTCAACTGCGTTCGGGTGGCCGACACGTGAATCATATTCGGTGTTGTTCCAACGGGGAAGGCCGTTATCATTCGGTCGCGATTATGATTGTAAGCTCCGTTCTCTCCCTATCTGCGAACTAAATAGGAATCGCTATACAGACGATATATTGTTCTAGCCGCGGCGTCTCCGCTTTCAATTATCCGTCCGCCGTTATCATCGGGTCGGCGCGAGAGACCCGCGGGGCCATGACGGTAACGTCGTCGTTTTTATCTCTCGTTTTCCGCCGGGGTCCGCGCAGACATTTGGCTCGGACAACAAACACCGTTTCGTTTTAACTCCCGCGGTTATCGCCGTCATTAGGTCGTCGTCGGTTCCTCATCGTGTTATCGGCATGAAACGCGAGCGAACTGCGTGTGTCCGGACGTTAAACACCCGTCAACCGTCCAACGTTATCGGCACCTGCGTACAGTCGAATCCGACACCGCGCCGCCTCGACCAGACGCGCGCACTGGCGTGTGGGCGTTTTGGGTGTTCAGACGACCCCTCGTCCCCTCCTCTGTGTACTAATGGTCGGTTTTTTGCTTGTTCGATTCCGACGTTATGTCGTTACCAGAACGGACGGGCATAATGTTTGCGTTATGTTTTGCTGGGGCAAAATACAAATTTTTACACCAACGAATAAACGATTTTCGTACGTTTATATACAAGAAAAAAAGTTCTAATTTTCAATAGCAAAACATCCCGCGAAAATTTTTTTTTCTGCGCACGTCCACGTTTTTTCTTTCGTCGGGTATTCCCCCGGAGAGGTTAGGTTAACTATTTGCCTTCGTTCAGTGCTATTATTTTGTGTTTTTAAACGAATATTTGAAATTTTTTCGAACGTTAGCTCGTGCGCATAGTATTCGTATTTTTATTTCCACGTACGACCAATTTTTTTTGCTTTGAACACCGTATAAATTGTCCGCGTTTAAAAAAAAAAAAAACGATGTAGCCGAAAACAATCATATCGCGATCGATTCTCTGCGAACGGAACAAAAAAACAAAACTAGCGTACGAGACGCGTACGGACACTCCGGGCGACCCGAGGCGCCGAAAACCTTCGCGGATCGACGTGTCGCTCCGGGTTCGAGACTCGGTTCGGCGGTAATGGCCGGGGTCACGTGTGAAGCCGATCGTCGCACGCCGGCGCCGTCAGAACGGGTCTGTCGAGTCGTTTTTTTCTCGTTCTCCTCTCGAATTCTGATTCACTACCGTTCTCACACGGGTCGCGCCGCGGAGAGGACCGGCGGGGGCTGAGGGGGAGACGAGAAGAAACGTCCGCCAAAGACAATCGAACCGCCACGGACCGTTGTGATTACAGGGCCCCGCACACACACGAATTACGACGGACGGTTGCCGCGCGGCTACCGGTCTTTGGGAACACGCGCGCGCGCCGCCGCCGACCGGGCGCAGTCTCCGGCGCCGACATCCGGTTTCGCCGTGGCGTGCGTCTCGTCGGAAACATCTCCTCGTTCACGTTTCTTCATATCGTTTGGTTTTTCGTCAGAGTTCGGCGCATTCACACGGTCGCCGCGGCGAGTAAAACACGTTACGGGGTGGTCGGCGGTTAAAACCGAACCGTATATTTTCGACTAACTCCCGCGCACTACCGTGTTTCGCAACGTAAATGACGCGTTGCGTCTACCTACCGTTTGCGTCCTATTTGATTTCTAGTTTTCTCGGGTGTTTCGCCGCCAGAATTATCACGAGGTTAGGTTCTGCTGCCGCCGCCGGGTCACGGAACGTCTGTGACGGAGCGTCGGCGGGGTACGTTTTACTTTCGGCGCGTTGTAACCGTTCGAAACGATTCGTACGGGGTCGACCCCCTGCCCGTACGTGTCGGCTTCCAAACACATAACGATTGTCGTATCGTTTTCACGCGCGCAGTCAACAACACGTGTCGTCCGTCGTGTAAACATTGGCGGCACCAGACATTTTCTCTAAGATCATGGAATTTAGTGAAACGCCGTCTATACGGGTGTAATACAAATTATTGAAATACACGGAAAACACTGTATTATTAGCGTTTTCTGATAGAACATGGTTAAAATTGAAATCAAATTAAACGGTGGTGTAATACGACGAGTTACACGGCAAACACATGAATACTCGAGATTTAGATTTTCGTTCGTTCTTCAACGGGTAGGACAAAGACGGGGTAAAACCGAATTCGGGTAGAGCGCTTGCCCTGCCCTGCCGTGTGCGAATAAAACGCGTGCCGTTCGAATCGAACCGGTACACGGCCGCGTGCTCGATAAATTCCAATTGAATCAGTTTGTGTTTGGCGCCGCGCTTTGTGACGAACGCCGACGGATTCAACGTCGCACCTACTTAAACAGAGTTCCGTCGCACACACACATATATTTTATTTCGCGCGCTCGAGTCTCGTCGAACCGCCACGGGCACTGTCGAATGTTCCCGGTCGAACGCGCTTCGCACACTCGTACCGCGAGATCGGTTCCCGTTTCAGACACGTAGTACGAGTCGACCGTACGAATCGATGTTACGTTGACGTTTACAAATGTTTATTTCGCGTACGGTATATACCGCACGGTTAGTTGATTTTCCCAATGCTGTGAAGTAAAAACATCGAATTCAGAAACAAGCAGCGATATCGTTCTCGTAAAAATCCCCCCCCAAAAAAAACGTGATTCCCGGGGCGACTGACCTTCCATCCCAGAGTACGCCGCCGAGCTTTTCGGAATTCCGTTGGCGCGTGAAACACCACGTGATTCTTCGACGTGTTCGAAACGCTCACCGTTAACCGAACATGTACAACAATACGAATTAAGTGCGAGTTCGTTGACTTCAATCGACTTTGTCGGCAATCCTATCGACGGTACGAATTAGATGCGTCGTGGTCGATTCGTTCAACTTCAGACGAAAAACACAGTTTGTATGTTTCCTCACAGAAAACAATTTCTTATACGCGCGGATTTATGTAGTTATTTTTTTAAATCCAAAAATATGCTCATAAAACATACCGATCGAAATCACGGAGCACACACGTGTACGTGCGTGTGTGCGCGTGTGAAACCGATAACTTATTTATAGTACGCGGTGGTTTGACATGGTTTTATTTTTTATTTATTTTTTTATTTTTTTTTTGTCATCGACCGAAAAGACCGAACAGACGTCGGCCGCCGGACGGTATTAGCATAATATCGTACGAGCGGTAGAATTGGAATAATTCGATTTTTTTTTTTCCTATTTCTTTTTGTATTTGTATTATTATTTCTTTCCGAGACTCCTTATGGGTTCTCTTTGTGCGTATCGTATCTTCGGGCGCAGCGCGTGCACGGCAATCGCGCCGGAGAATTATATCGCGAGCGAGCGCAAGACCAGTGGCTTTCGATAACGTTAAACCCGAACGAATGTTAACCCTCTCTCTCTCTATCATCCGCAATCCGATCGTTTATTACGGGATTTAAAAAGCGACAAGTCACGCGCATTGAATATCTCATATAATTAGTATACGCCGTGACTGTACGCGTATATCGTAAATATAATACGCGTACCGAAAATCCTTTGATATATTCACGCTAGCCGATATAATATCGAAACGATTTTTTATCATTTTTTTTTTTTTTAACACGCGCGCGTATACATAACGAGTGGTTACCGATTTGATACGACGAGAACGTCCGCCTTTTAAACGACTGCCGCGACGCTATTTGAATAAGCCGCGCGGCATTCTTTCGGGTGTCCCGTAAACTGGTTCGTCGATAACCGAAACGCTGCAGCGCCCTACCGTGCCGGGCGGTCAATCCACGTGCGGACGGAAACGTGACCGGAAAAGTGTCGGACCGGAGTCGTTCCGAAACGTCCGGGTAAAAATGTGTGATGATCGGCCGTCGATGGCCGTTTCGAGAACGGACATAGGAGTTTTGATCGCGAAAGAAAACCGACCGAACCCGTGACTCGACCAGGAGTTTACGCGCTTTCGCGTAACAATCGTCAAACGGGTGTTTGACGACGGCACACGGACGTTTGTCGAGAACGCCTCGGGCCGCTGCGGAAACGAGCGGCGCGCACGATATTTTGTTTTTTAATCGACTCGGCGGATGACACGAAAACCGGTCCGTGGCGTTTCGGCGGATCAAACGCGCGGTAGTAAATCGATGTAAATCGAACAACACGCAAATCGCGATTCGAATTCGACGATCGGTAACCGGTGTCCGGTTAATTATTTGCCGTGTTCGAACGGGGCGACGGCCGCGGGGAGAGAAGAAAGGAAAAATACGAAACGGGAAACGGCACACGTACATAAATAAATATATTTTTTTTTTACCATTATTATTATTTTTTTTTTCCACTTGATTGATCGTTCGCGACGTCTGTTCTGGTGTACGGCTCGCGGTTTTTGTACACGCGGCCGTGTGACAAACGTTTTCCGAATGTTTGTGACAGGGCGGCGGCGAAAAAACGGAAAAAAATAACGAAAAAAAAAATACGAAAGAGGGACAAAATAAAAAAATGCAATACGTTTTTATCTGACCGTCGTTGATATTCGCCGTTCGTTCGTTCGTTCGTTCGCTTTTTGTACGCCCGATCGGGTCGAGAGCGTACCGGAGTTATGAAACGTATTTCACCGCACGACGACCAGCAGACGCCTCGGAGACGACCGTCGAAATTAATCGTTCGGTGCCGCGGCGCGCACGGAAAACGAGATGTTGTTGTGTTACTGAATAGCCGCGTACAAGTCGTTTCCGCGTTCTATAAATACGACGCAGGAAACAATTATTATCGAGGGTTAGATTTTTATCGGGATACCAAGACGGATAATTTCCTCTGGAAAACATACGAACGGGAACGTCGGCATAGGTTGTTTGTTTTTGTTTTTTTCCACGTCCTCTCGCGAAGTCCCTTTTTACTTTGCGGACGTAACGCCGTGCCCCCGCGAGCGTAGCGCGGCCGTATGATTTATTTACCGTAACGTTTGGTATTAATGTTTTTCGAAATCGAGGTGAACCCGACGGATAAGATCGACGACGGAAATACGCGATACGTTAACCGTTGTCCGGCGTAGTCGACGTGCTCTCAATTCAGCGCGACGCTTTAAAAATCGAAAGTTGTCGCGATCGTTTTCGAAATATTAACGATACGAAATTAAGCCAGTGGCGGCGTACTTTAGTTCGCTTGAGTGCATATTATTCGTCTTTCCCAATATAATCGTGTGGACAAACATTAGAACGTTATCAATAACTATTTTATCGACGTTTTCAAACGGCAATCGTTTAAAATTCAAAATTGATATCTATTTTTGACATTTAACATTAAGTTACTGTTTATCCGTTGGACTTTTGCAATGGTTTCAAAGTGAGGTATTTAATATTTTACCTCCCCCCCCCTCAAAAAAAAAAAAAAAAAAAAAATCTTTTACCGGTACGCAACCGTTTTTAATCGTACGGTCGTCGTTTTCGAGAGACGTTTTCCACGTCCCCCGTCCGCCTGTAATCGGCCCTTCGCGAACGAACGTTTTCCCGCGACACACGCTTCGCAAACGACCTGTGCGATATCAGTATTATTATTATTATTATCACTATACCGTCGCAATTTGTTCGGCATTAGATTATGGTAATTTTTAAACGTCCCCGGAGTGTTTTAATAGCGAGTCCGTAGTGACTTATAGAACATCAGAAAGTAATGGGCGTCATTATATTACTGACGTTATGAGTTCGGAAAGCTAATGAAACGTCGAAGACGTAATAAAATACACGTGTATACACACACACACACACATATACATATACTTACGTTCGCCGCCGTCGGGTACGGTCGTTTGGGGAATCTCCGGGGTCGCGGTCGTAATTCTTTTTTCGCCGAGTCGAATCGGTCGGCCGTGTACGAACCCTGGCGCGAGAAAAATAAACCGCCTCGTGTCGTTTACTCTGTTCGTCGCGCGAGGCGCCCGTGAAACAAGTGACGTTTCCGGTTCGGACGCGAAACGGCGGCGTGTTAGTTCGCGCGTTCTCTCGCAAATCGTTTCAACATTTCGCGCGCGTTTCGTCCGTTACGACGATCGCGTTATTTGCATACAATCGTCACGTCGGCACGACGTTCGTGGACGCGCAAAAAAACCGTTACGGGCTCAAGCGAAACCCGTTACCGACGGCGATCGTAACGTCTCGGACGTGTTGATATCGTGTTCATTTTTAGATTTTTTTTTCTAGAAACTCGAATTTTCACGACCGATCTAGGGACTAATAACACGTCGAGTACAAAAAATAGTGTCACGGTCGAATCAATGTAGACGCGATTACGGTTTACTTTCAGAAATTCGTCTGCTGGCTACGAACGGCTGACGCACGCCACGACCGATTTAATCGATATAACGGATAAAACGACGCGTCCGTTCCGATTTCAATCCGTTCGTATCGTATCTACGGCCCGTCGATTCGACTTTATTGGTTCATTCGGGTGAACGTTTCCGGAACTGTCCGCTAACGAGTGCGCCCGTCGGAGCGTTTTTTCGCGCTTCAAAAAGCGTTCGCCTCACGCGACCCACAACCACAACACGTTTGACTATCGTGTTTGGTTTACCGTTTGTGTTCGAAATAGTCGATGTTTTATTTCGCAGTTTGGAAAACAAATACTATCATATAACTAACTATACATATATAATCAATCGTACGTAAAACAAACATCAACGTGATATCGATTTACTATTACTTTTGCACAAAATATCAATGTACGTCTCGGAAAATTGCTCGGTAAAGCGTTTTTTTTTAAGTAAGGAGGTCAGTGAGGGGGGCAACAAAATTCTAATTACGCCGCCGACCGCTATGCGTTGTGTACGTTATTACGTCTCTGCACACAGGGTTCGCGTATCGTGTCCGAACGAAATCCGTGCACAGTTTTTTATGTTTTGTTTTCTGTAGATCTCACAACATCACGTCTCGTGATTCGTTTTGTTGGCTAGTGTCGAGCGCGAACGAAAATTCGGACGACGATAAACGCCGGAACGCGAGGAACGACGTGGCGTCGGCACAATGAGGTTTCGCGAACGGCAACACCCGCGCGTTGTTTACCGGCGGCGTGTACTCGTTCGATACGCGGCCTTGTCGTTCGAAAACCCGAAGCCGATTAACCGTTGGAAATGTGGCCGTGCAGATAGCGGCGGCGGCCAGAGAGACGCGTACGCGCGCGCACTCGTACACGGAAGAGAGAAGTCCTGCGGGATCGGCGCTGTAGAATTCGATTAAGATAATGTGTGTGACGGGACCGAACGGAGGATTGATGAACGCGAATTTGAATATACACGACCATCGGATATTGACCGTGTCGTGGTACGCGACGGAGAACGGACGGCTGAGGAGGGACGGGTCTTGAGGCGGAGGTCGACCGCCGCCGCCGCCGCCGGGGGGGTACGCGTCACGTCGTACACAAAAGAGATCGCGGCCGCCGAAGAGAACGCGGCGGCGGCGGCGGCGGTGTCGTTTAAGAGCGATTTGTCCCTCCGCCCCCGCCGAACAATGGCACGGGGATCAGAGCTTCCAGAGGTCCGCCAAAGGGGTTGTTGTTGTCGCGCGACCGCCCGTTTGATAAATGATAAACCGACGTTTTACCCTGTCCGTTTTCGAAACATTGACAAATTATGTAAACGTCTCACTCGCATTAGCCGTCCATCGGTTTCGCGGCGACGGGCCTCGCGGTTTCGTTTTCTCCGCTCGTGTCGGCCGCCAACGAAATACAAATAACGGACGGCAAAGCAAGTACGACGTGTTGTTTTTCGTTTTTTACGCCGTTCGATACTGTTGCCCGCCGTGTGTGCGTGTGTTTTTTACGTCCCTCCGGTACGATCGTGCGCGCGCCTGTTGTTTTCGGCAATCAAACGGTTCCGCGGATTTCGCGACGAGAATGTTCTCCGTCGCGTCGTAATCATTGTTTTTCGCACCGTTTCATGGGTTACCGCGACCTCTTGGGTCGGACGTTTCGCGTGCGATTTTTGAACACCAACGGTTTCGGAAGCGTCGTCGCGTTACGAGAACCACGTTGGCCCACTCGACGTTACGCGGTGTCGTCGTCAAGAAACATTCCAACCGCAGCGCGGACCGTCGTCAGGCGTTTCTCAGACTGTGGGCCGCCGCGAGACGTTTTTTAAACTTTTTTCATCCTGTAAATGTGGGCCGCGATGGGTTTTCGGGGCACAATCCGAAAAACAGATTGTTTGTTAAACGTACTATAAATCAATCGACATACTGAAAATCAAACAATTTGTCTCGACGCGTTTTTAAAATATGTAATATTATTGTTGCGAAAAAATCTAACGCCAACAGTAGATTTTCACGCGAGAGCGACGTACGACAATTGTTGTATGAAGCATTTCGTTCACAAAACACACTTTTCTAAACGACCCGAACGTCCTGTTCAATATATATATGTGTGTGTATACATGACGGCTATAAGAATGGAATCTAAGGCAATTATTTCGGACCGTTTCTAAATTATTAATCATACCGATGACATCAGTTTTACAAATGATAGACGCATGTACCGAACGAGGACGGGCTAAAGAATAATATGAACTACAAACAAGCTGACGTTTCTTGAAAACGCTCTCGTTTGGTAAATTCTAAACTCGATAGCCGTTTACTGTTACTATATAGCGCGAATCATGACTAAATGTTAAATTCTCCGTTCAAATATTTGGTACGACTGATACTCGAGTTAATATATCATTGTTATTTATCCACGTAAAAAATAATCGAATGAAATTGCGTTATTTAGTGTTTGATTTCACTACATTTCCATACACCGACCAAACGATTATTATCATAATCTGACGGCACGGAACACGTACACGTCAGTTATATTTTTAAATCTGTTGTATCATCATAATTATAATGGATATGATATATTTAAAAAGAAAACTTTAGCCTCGAATCCCCCTCCGGGAGCGTCGCTGGATCGATTGAACGTCGTTTCCTTTCGGATATCTGCGTAACGGGTTCGAACGATTTTCGTTCCATTTCAAATTATATCAAAATCACAACTAATCTGCACGTAAATGATATGAAAACGGCAGCGCACACGCGCATATCCGCTCGGCGAAAATGTGTACCTATGGATATTATGTTGTCCGTCAATTTTCGAACGTTACGAAGTTGTTCAATTGTTATTATTGCACGCGCGTATAATTTATAACGACGAGCAATAAACCGAAAAACAAAAACATTATGTAAATCGTCGTGTTGTTTATTTTTTTATAAACGAGCGTACGAACAACATTCACGTCGAACGTTTTTAATCGTACGCGCTATTAAGCGAAGCGTCGCGTTTGCCTTTAACGTCGAGATGCCCAGGGCTCATCAGAATAGACGAATTGATAAAAAAAAATCGAACGGCACACGTTCGACGTAACTATTTGGTCGTAGCATTTACTTTGTGCACGAGGAGAGCTACTCGGGGAAATAACCCGCCGGGCCGTGATTCGAAACGATCGTTCCACTGTAAACCGGAGGAAATAAATAAATAAAAGATTTTAATACGCGCAAGCCGTGCAAATAATACCGTACTTTGTATAGTACCGAGTATCGAGTGAAAAAGACTCGTTCGACTGTTTGTCTTTCGAGCCTCTTGTTGTATTTGTTTTGCCGATGTGTATTTGTATAATAATAATGATAATAATGATAATGATAATGATGATAACGTATGACGATGGATATTAATCTCGAAGGATTACGAACGTCCGATCAAATACAAAGTAAACGAAGTGTTTTCAAACCGCGAACGTAATCAGGACCGAAATGAGCAGCGGTCGCGATGCGCACATACACGTCGCGTGACGAACATTCGGCTAATTTTATTGAATCTCACTCGAACACGGGCGCTTTGACGTGGTACGCACGACGATAATCATCACGAACTCAAAGTTGGCGTTCGACCTAACAGCTCGTTGTCCGCTTCGTGATTATCGCGATTTCTTTCCGCCACGGCGGCGGTGAAACGTTTGTCGTTTGTCGTTGTCCGTTTCGTTTGTCTTCGCGCGAAAGTGCCGTTTCGGAATATTCGGACGTCGATAACACGCGTCTGTGCGTACGTGAATGTTTGACGATCATTAGCATTCGGGATTAATAATAAAAGAACACACGAGAAGGAACAGCAGGGTTAGGTTACCGACCGTACGAATTAGGCCGTGGGAAAGCGGTATTAATTTATGCCGGCGCGAAAAGGGGCTCGCGGTTCTCGATAAACGCGAGAAGATAATGCAAATCCGAACCCCGAAAGAACAATGCGTCGGATCGCGTGTGATTTTTTTTACTTTCGATTTTTTTCTTTTCACGCGTCTTTTTCTCCGGGACGCGTCCTCCCGTCCGTCGTGTCTCGCTTACCTTTCGGGGCGATGATTTTAAAACGCCGGGCCGGTACGCGGCGACGGCGGCGGCACCGAAGCCGGGGCGGGGCCTGCGCCGTCCGTGTACGTGTGCGCACGACGAAACGAGGCTGAATATTTAATTAAAAGGGTTCGTTAGTTTTAGTTTAAGGGCAGTCACGGATAGAAGGAATTTGAATCCCTTAAGTTCAGCCTTCCCTTAAGAATAATACTACTTCGTTTGCATATATATATATATACGCGCACGCACACACGCACCGGGCGGGTCGGTCGGTGGGAGGGGTTGATTAGTATTACCCCTTTTTAATCAATGGACACGATCTGCATGCTTAATTATAACCGGTCTCTTCTCTCCGCGCCTGTGCGCCGGCAGCGGCTAATCAATTCCGGGTCGCCCTTGATACGGGGTACGCGGGAACTACACGCGTATTCTCCTACGACACGTTCGTTATTAATGTTGTCGTACACACACGCGGCAACAACGCACCGGTTCGGAAATAATAGAAAATAAAAGAAATCCGTACGCGACCTACGTGGTTACGGGGGTACGGAGGAAATCGTTTTCGCGGGCCTACCAGCAGCGACAATATAACCGACGGACGGCGCGTCGGCAATTAGCATATGCAAATGTCCGCCGGCGAGACGCGGCGTTTCTTTTGTTTTCCCCGTTCCCGGGCCCGCCGGCGTGCGTCTTCGGGGCGTTTTTCACACGGCTAACCCCCGAGAAATCCGGGTCCGTTGTTTCAACGGCCGCCGCGAGAACGGACGCCGTCCTAACCCGTCGAACGAACGCTATTGTTTTTCGTTTTTTTTTTAATTTCCAAGTCCGCCGCCGACCCGGGGACGGGAAACGTCCGGATTTAACGGAAACGACCGTTCCGGACACGGGTAAAACGTAAACCGGAAACGTTTACGGCCGTCGATTCGTATATACGTATATTTTTTTCGAACTGACCTTCAAACGTGCCGAATCTACACGTCCCAATCGGTCACCGGCGGTCCGATCGCGCGGTCTCGTACGGTCTACACGCGTTCTCGTGCTATAGGAGCTTAATCGACCCGACATCCTCTGGCGGTAGAAACGACGGCGGCGGCGAAGTGGAGGGCGGATCGGCCGACGTCTAGTAATTTTTCCTCTTCGCCCCGTGTTATCCTGCAGGCGACCGAGTAATATTTACAGACCGTATGATTAAATATATATATATATAGAAACGCGTTCGACCGTGATTCGTATTTATATATATTTTTTTTTTGTATTCCGTTCTATTTCTTTTATTTTTTTATATTTTTTTTTTATACCGAACCTTCTACACGGTCGATTATTATTACCATTCGTAATATTTTACTCGTCGTCGTTATTTTTTTCTTTCCCATTTCCACCGTTACCTATCAATCTTGACCGGTCCTCGCATCGCCTCCTAATGTGATCTTAATTCGATTCTAATGACACACACACACACACACACACCGGCGGGGTCTTCCCCCGATCAATCGAACAGCCGCCGCCGACTCGTACGGTTACACGTAAATATGATATTACGTATCGTTATTATACGGTCGTACGGACGTTCGTCTGCCGCACTAATGTCTCTCCCCCGCGACCGTCGTGCCCGCGCGTTATATTCAAATAGACGTTTGGAATATACTCTTCCGCCGGTAATACTCGCGTTGACAAAAATATGGTTTCCAGTAGAATTTTTCGTCCCCCTTCTCGTGTGTTACAAACGCGCGCGCGCGCGTATAGGCGTAACGATCGTTTTAGATTATTTCCTATAACGACGATGACTAGCGTGTTTTTTTTTCTTTCTTTCCCGAAGAAAAAAAAAAAAGACCCTCTTCCAAGAGACAGACACACGTTTTGTGGCGCGACATTCGCCGCGTATTGACATTTGGAAATTATTAGTTACACATACGACGCGCAGTCATCTGGCGGTATCCGGTGCAGCACAGTCTTCGTGGGGACCAAATCAAAGACCACATGAGTGTGTCCAATTAAAAAAAAAATATATATATATACGACGACGACGTACGTATTATTTTTGGTCCGCACAAAGTACTCATCACGCTACAGCGTTTTCCCGTCGTTCGTGTTCGAAATCCACTCGTCGTCGTCGTCTCCTTTTCACTTATCCGGCCAAACATAACGCGTTAAAAAACGTTTGTACGCGTCGTTCGTAAATAAAATACGTTCAACGAACGATCCGACACGCTTATTGTTTTTGATCGAATAGTAAAAAACCACGCCGTTCAAATTATTTATACGCCGGATTCGACTGGCGCGCGCTCCGAGAGCAATAAATACCGATCCGGGGGACAACGGGTTTTTCGTGTAAATACGCGCGCGCGGCAAATCATGCTGTTGTCGATTGTGGGGACGCACGCTATCGCGTCTCGTCTCGTTTAAAATTTGATTATAAATACGGACGAAAACTGGTCACCGGCGTTCCGGAGACAAATAATTTTTACGTCCGTACAAACGTCATCGGTTCGTATATCTTTACGCCGATTCACGTTTCAAACGCGGCCCCGTAATATAAACAAATTTATTCCGTTTTGGGCACGTCCCGACGTACGCGTATTAACGTGCCCGACGTAAGAATTTTCGTTATTAGATATTATTCGATTCGCAAGACGTCGCGCGAGACACTGACGATAATAAAACCGTACGTTGTAAAACGGATAAAAAACCTAACGGCGATAAATCGCGTGCAAGTAATGGAACTAATGGAAACGCGGCCGAACGCCGATTGTGAGAAACTCGTTGGCGAACGCGGTTTTCCGTCCGGATTTTTTTTTAACGAACAATGGTTTAAGGCGTTAGGCGAAAAAAAACACGTATCTGGGCCGCGCGATTCTCATAGATTCGTCGTTGTTGTTTTTTAATTGGCCGGCGCCGAACGTTAATTTACACCGTGTTCGCGCGTACGGGTGTGCGCGACCACGTCGGAATTAACCGGTCGAAATTTCCGTCCGCGTTACGGTTTCGGCGTTCCGTTCTCGTGAATCCGGACGACACGTTGCCGTCGTACGGAATTCTCTCTCGCGCGTCACGTGGGAGTCACGGTTTTCGTTCTCGACGGGTCGCGCTTTTCGTTAAAAAAAAATAAAAAAATCGTCGCGAACCGGATAAATTATATACGAGGACCACACACTATCGAGTGATTTATACAACGTGCGGGGGAAAAAAAAAAACAAACGAAACGCGAAAAACAAAGAGCGCCATAAACGACGCGCGTAAATTATCGACGACGTCCGTCGGCCGGACGGGGTAAGGTCCTCTCCACCACCCGGTATGTGTTTTACGCGAAACGTATCGAACAATTCCGATCGCGTCGTCGAACGGTCTGTCCGCCGTGCTGTGTGTGGTGTTAGGCTCCGCGCCGTGTACGAAATCCAACGTGTTCGGCCCACGCGGTTTTCGCTTTCGGTTGTTTTTTGTTGTTGGTAAAAAAAAAAATTAAAAAATAATAATGTATTCGTGTCGTCGCGGTAAAAACGGACGAGATACGAAAACCCAAACCTAACGGAAACCTCGTGTTTTATCTCTCGGCGTATTAAAAAAAAAAAACGTTTTTTTTTTTTAATTGGCGTGCTTAGATTTCCCGTCATTCCGTCGGCCGAACAAACGAAAATCGTATTTTCCGTCTTATAAACGTATTTCGTTTACAAAAGAAAAAAAGAAAAGAAAACGCGTATTATTAAAATCATAAAAAAGTTTTGACTTACTTTGTCGATTACGAACGTTATACTACAACATTTCGAAATAAATTTTAAATCAAATACGGTCTTATAATCGAACGAGATGTCGATTTATTTTTTTCTACTATTAAACGTTCGTAGCAGGGGCGGACTGAGATTCTGAAGGCCTAGGTGGGTAAGTTTTTAGGAGGCCTTAAACTAACGTAATTAATACAAACAAGCGACTTGATAAAATAAATAACTTGATAATGTATCATATAAAATAAATTATTGGATCAAAATAAAACCGACTTCGAAAAAAATGAACTAAAAAAAGTGTGAAATAATTCACAAAAATTTTGATTTTTCGATTTCGGTTATCGACATTTGGCAACGATTACGGTGTGATATGTGAAAGATAACAAATACTCGTGTTAAAAATCTTTTAGGATATCGTAATAATTTTTCTATTAGGTATATTATTTTGTGTAAGCCAATAGGCCATAATAAAATAAATAGCTTAAGGCCCAAGTACAAAATGTCTAAAGGGCCTGGGCGGGTATGGCCTCTTACCCGCCCTGCCAGTCCGCCCCTGGTCCGTAGTATTTTTTTCAACGCGTAACGAACGTCGACGACGATTACGTTTATTTCCGTGCGTAAAACACCTATCCGGAGTAGAAGGAAACGCTGGAACAGGACATATAATGACGCGGATTTTTTTATTTTTATTTTTTATTTATCGTTTCGTTTGATATCGATTTTTCGATCGTCGCGGTCGCGTTAAAATATTAATTTTCAAACACCGTACACTAAACAAATAAACGAACAGCTCGGTCACCGGGTGCACGATCACTAACCGGGAATGATATCGCCATCTTGTTTGACGAACGAACGTGTTATCGTAGCGGGTTTATAACAAGCTTGACGCTCTCGGTACTTGTCACAACAAGCCGTTCAGTCACAGAATATGTTCTGTTGGCTTCGAGTTTGGTTCGTCGGTTGACTTTACCACGATGATTTCATACGTTTATTATTCGTACGGGGGGGATGAGGGCGAAGGAATAAGTTCCGTCGCGGACGTTCCTAGTTGTTAGGTTAGGTTAGGTTTATATTATACATTTTGACATTTATCGGGATTTGTAACGCACTTTTGTACCATCGTACGCGCACGACGAGTAAACGTTGGTAAATATCAAATATCAATAATATTTTTGTCGAATGAATACACACACTCGACGCAACGCCTAGTGACTCGGAGAAATTTAAACTCAATATTCGTAGTCGATCGGTTTCTTTGTTTTTTTTTTACTCGTCGAAAAAATATATCAGTCTTTTGAAAAACGTTTATTGAGTGTTTCCCGTCGACATTCTCTGTCGCAAAATGTTTAAGATATCAAGAGTGTGCTTCGAACGTTGTTATTTACCGATATAAAGACGGGTTAACGGGCGTCGTCATCAACGCATTTTCGTATCCAAAAACAGTACCTACAAATCGATGAATCAGAAACACGTTTCTGGCCACGGGCACTGACTCCGGGCCAAATCCATTTCACACGGAGCAAACCCATTTGGTCGTCATTGCACGCCCGGCGAAAGTATCGATACTTGCGCAGACTTAAACCATATAACCGGAGCGTTTTACAATTTATTCGACATGTACGTAAACGAAAACATGAACTCTATCGAAACTAATTGTTTTCGGTCGTCGTTTGACATCCACCTGTACTTAAAAAAAAACAATCGAACGGTATTTTCGACGATTTCAGACGCGTTTCCCGACGATGTCGCGTCTCGGACGTGCGGAATCATCGTATAGTAAATAAATACGCGTAATTGTTTCGAGAATAAACGATTTTGTGATTTCGTGACGGTCCGCAACGAAAAGCACGCGAGAAAAAAAATTAAAAAAAACCCCCCCCCGGAGTTTCGGATGCCTACCTAACCCAACCGACGTAACGCCGTGTCGAGACCGTGTTGTATTGGTGATAAACGCGCGCGGACGGTTTATTTGCTCGCGACAACCGGCGGCGGTGCCGGGCGACCTAATTCGACGAGTTCGGATCAAATAAACAATACATATAAATTACCGGTGTTAATAACGTTCAGGTGTCAATGACTCGCCGTCGTCCCGTCCGGATCTAACGAACGCGCGTTATATCGTTGTTTGCGCGCGATCAGCCGATTACGTTCGGTTTATTGCTCTTTCCGTTCGGTTCGAATTGCACGGCGGCGACGGCGGCGCACAAAAGAATCGTTACGCGAAACGAACCGTTGACCTTGGTGTCGGGTAGACGACAGTGGATTGATTCGACGGACGGAACGTTCGGTCGGTCGTCGTGTGTGTGCACCGCGACTCGTTAACGATCGTTATCCAAAGACAGACCTAACGTCTTCTTTTGTTTTTATTCGCGTTCAATTTGCGAAAATCGTCAAAAACGCATTACCGAACCACCTGCCGAACGGTTGCAAATACGAATCGTCCGCCTTCCGCGGCGATTATTCGTGTTTTCACTCAAACGCCGTCAGAGTTATCCCGCGAGAACTGACAGACGTTTTCTCGTCGTCGCTCACGGTAAAAAAATACGCCGCGCGTCGATCGAACGTTCGTTTTCGATCGATCCCTACGACATTGTGAGCGATGGGCGTCGAATACAGACGACGGACGAGAATCGCGCAGGGGCCAAGAAAACCCCGTCCCGTCCCGTCCCGTCCCCGACATCGTTCGACTCGTATCGAACGGTTTGTCGCGGAAACGGAAAAGTCGGACGGGTGTGTTTACACGAAAATTTTATATAATTTATTATTGTTTTTGTGCCTTTGGATTTATTGCGTTAACCTCATTATGAAAAACGGTTCGATCGCGGGGGTCCGGGCCACTGATCAATATTGGTTCAATTGTTCGAACGTTGTCTGATCGCGTTGTGATTAATAACCAAACGATGATTTACGATGAATTGTTTTTATAGCGCTGCCCCCGTGGGCGCACGTGTTGTTTTCGCCGAGTTATTATTGAGTGCCGTTGTCATTATATATAAAAATTATATCGTAACAAATGTGGTGTTCTGTTTGTTTTTTGTGCCCCCCCCCCTCGCAGTTGTAAAACGTATTATCGTAAAACGCCGATTTCACACGCGACCGTATTCGAACGCGATTTGTCAAACGGCGTTTGGTGTAACAAACGTTGCCGTCGCCACGAGAACGACAGACGCGAATTTCCGGCAAAAAAAACACCTCGAGTCCGTCGGCACGTACAGCCGCGTGTACAATACGACCGCCGCCGTCGCGTAACGACGTGTCGACGGGTCCTTCAAATCCGGAAACTTTTCAACGCGCTTATACGTACATACGTATATAAACATAAATGTGTGTGGCGTGGCTTGTTCACCACTCGACTGTACGGACGCGGACGACGACCGGATAATATATACTCGACGTGGGTGTTTTCTAATGAATAATATTCGACGCGTCGTGTTGACGACGACCTGCCCGCGGACCGATCTCGTTGCGATTCCCGTCTTCGGTGCATTATGCGCTTTCGCGGTCGTACCACGTCGTACACGTCGGACCGTTCAATGAAATAAACATGAACCGCGTCGGTGTACGAACAGCGGTATAAACGGGGGTTAGAAGGGAATCGCATCAACGCGAGTAGGATATTGTATGTATAATGTGTACGTGTATACGGTCGTCGGGCGAGAGCGGGTAGAGTGGAGCGGAAAACAAAAACTGTCGATTCAGAATCGTAATGACGATAATAAGTCATGAGTTCACCCTCTGGCCGTATACCGGCGCTTCGAAGTTCTTTTTGTGTTTTTTGTTTCTTATTATTATTATTATTACCGTTCGAACATTTCTATAAGAATAATGACCGATAATAAAGGAAGGGGGCGTTCACACGGGCCACCGCCGTAATGCGTTTTTAATTATCGCCGGTCTCGTGTGTACCGACAACAACGCGGTTACGCGTGTTTTGGACCGTGTACACCTCTTTACGTGTCCCGTGCGTACGTTCGGTTTCTTTATTCACGTGGGCGCGTGTACCGAAGTCCCGTGCCGCGCAGAGGGGTGGGGGGGAGGCACATTTTTCGTGTTTGTTTTTTTTTAGACGACACTCGATAACGTTTGCCCGTCGAAATCCAACGCCGATGTACCGCCTCTGTTGTGTTGGTCGGATAACGAAGTTCGCGCGCCACCGACATCCGCACGGGCGCGTTGCGTGTGCAATACGGTTTGTGCGTCGTCACGAGATCGAACCCTCGGCGGGGCGAAAACCCGTCAAGAAATCCCGCTCGTTTTTTTTTGTCGCGCCGATTTCATACGACTCCTAACGACGTGTCGCGCGCGTCACGTTGAACCACGGAAACGTGTAAACGGACAAACCGTTTTTTTTTTGGTTTACAGAAAAAGAAATTAACATCGTACCACGGTTACGGTCGATTCACACTCGTCACTTGTACACTATTCGAAATATGTTTAAACAATTCACTATTGCTCTAGACGAAGAGGAACAAAAAAATATATACGACGAAGAACACGGGTTCGTGAAATTTCGTTAAAACGGCACGTCGAAGGTGAACTCGTTACTTTGTATAAACAGTCGACCGACCGCGAAGAAAAGTTTTTCAAATATTTCCGCGAGTAATAATAATAACGACAATTAGTCAATATCACCGGGCGCGCCTACGGATTTCGAAACTTCATTCCAGCAAGATTCTTTATACACACGGTCAATATATTTTTGGTGTGACGATGCACAGAGGCGTTCTCGTCCTCTAACGGGTTCAACCGACAAATCCAAGTCCACGGAAATATTAATTCAATTTAAACGTTTAAATAAATAGCAAGAAAATATGATGGTGTTTGCCGAACGGCGTGCCAGCGAATGACGGCAGACGGATGAAATTTGTCTGCTGTTCGTTCACACTTATCGGTCGGACGTGTTCCGACCCGTTCAGACACGGGCCAGTCCCGACAAAACATTCTCGCGCGGAATGTCGGATCGGTGGTACGTGCATGAACGGAAATGTTCAAATGTGAATCACCTATATTTAAACACGTATTGAAATATTTTGCGGAACGGTGTGTGTCGGTACAAGTGTGAATCGGCCTTTAACTTTCCGTCCGGGACACGGAGACTCGCTCGTTTTTATTTCGCACTCGGACTGCGAAATATCCGGCGGCGGCGCGCAATAAAACCCGATCCCGCGCCGCGGATGATTTCCAGTAGCTAGCGTAATGATTTTCGAATCGACGGCGGGTCACGGAACGGCCGGTCGTTTCGCGGGGTTCACGTGGAAACGCGACAGACGACGAACGATTTACGGACGTTTTCAACGTGTTCGTGTTGGTTCGTGAACGACGTAATTAATGAATAAAAAATGAATACGGGTCGGCCGCGTACAGTATCTCGCGGAAAGACGGGAAAAAAAACACGACGGCGCGCGGAAGACACACACACACACACACACACACACACAGCGCACGAATAATAATAAATTATAATCAACGGGATGCGACGATGATATTCATACTCGCGTTAGAAATTAATTTCACGTATTATTCGTGAAACAGCTGTTATCTGCTGTGGACACAAATGAACGGCGGAGAGGAAAACAAAAAAAAAAAAACCCCGATGCGCCGCGACTGCATGTTTTTTTCGACGCGCGTATAAAATCCAATTATCGCTGGAAAACACGCGTATTGTGTGGAAAACACATTGTATTTGTTTATTGAAATTAATCGTGTTTAATGTTTTCGAATTAAAAAAAAAGACGTTTCGTCTCGACGATCCCCCTCCCCCCGTCACCATACGCATGTACGAGCGCGCGCGCGTAACCGTTAACCTAACCTAAACGCGATACGCTAACGTTCCAACCCGTTCCCGTCGTTTGCCGACGACTTTGGTTAGGTTAGGTACGTACGGGCGGTGTTTTCGAAGGCGAGCCCGTTAGCAGAAACACATTTTCGTTACTGAATCCATGTGTTTTCAACTACCGGACTTTTCAAATACCAGACGATGTCGTGCACGACAAAACGACTTAGCGTGATGAGTTCGATTTGTTTTGACTGTCAAAAGTTACCTCCCGTTTTAAGAAGAAAAGACAAGGGGGTTTAAAACCCCCTCAAATACGGTCTTGTTCGAAGGACGCGGACTACCCGTCCGGACGGTCGTGACGTCCGTCGCTGATTTCGATTCCGACGCGCTCTGTTCCGCAGTCCGGTTTCCGTGACGTCTCTTAGCGCGTGAATCGCTTGACGTTAGACCGTTACTTACTCACCTACACTTACGGCGTGGGCGTGGGCGTGGGGGAGAGGGGAATCACTCGATAAAAATAAAAACAATACAAGTCTAACGTCTACTATCGGTCGGCTATCAACAAAGCCCTTCGAGAATTCGGTGGGGGGTTTTTTTTTTATTTTTTACCACCGCCCCCGCACGTCGCCGTCCCGGACCGATTTACAACAGATTGACCGCGGATCGTTTTTACGCTCAAACGCCCCGCAGTAACAACAGAAAAAAAAAATGAAAAAAAAGGGCGGAAAATCCGACGGGGGTAAAATAAAAACCGACGACGGCAGAGGGAAAGCTGTCGATTTTGTAAACAAGCCGGCGGCCCCCTCCGGTGTGCGTGTATATATATATATAGAGTTGTTTTTTTTTTTCCTACGCGTTTTGTTACTACTTAACGTCGCGATGGGCGGTGGCGGAGGATGAGGTCACGTCGGAAGTATTTCGAAAAGAATACCGCTTTGAAGAAGACAAAAAAAAAAACCGGGAAAAAGTTCGAAAGGAAAGGGATTAAGGGTCGACGGCGGTGGCGGCCGACACTTCAGAATGACCGTAAAGAGATACGGCGGCGAACCCTTTTAAAAAAGAAAAAACGACGACGACGAGGGTGCGAACAGGTCCGAAAGGAAAATACGATGTTTATTCTATCGGGCTTCGGACGGGTTGAGGAGTCGTCCGGTCGGTCGCCGAATCGTACGCGATCCCAAAGCCGGGACAGAGAAAAACGAGATCCGTCGACGTAGAAACGGAAAAAAAGCCCGACTAGGATGGGCACAGCGATGTGTTTAGGATTTTGTCGCTCCCCCTTCGACCTCCTCACGGCGCGTGAAACACGCGTTTTCTGACACATACACGACCCACTCCCCTTTTTATGCTATTCACGTTAATGTCTATAAACGTTCATTATGTACCAATGCCCGACCGTAGTTATTTTCCAAACTGTGAAGTAAAACATGGAATATTTCAAAACAACGTAATTCAAAAAAAAACCCCCTTAAAGTCTGCTGCCCTCTCCCTCAAAACGTGATGCCCCGGGCGATTTCCTTCCCTCTAAACACGGCCACTGCTCGGGGATACGTGTAAAGTTCACAGAACGAACGAACCTTTTTTTGGTTAGGGGGGGGGGCGAGTTCGGCTTTAGCCGGTGTCCCGCTTGTCACTACGTCACTTGGCCGCGGTACGGAGTCCCGTACGTGTTTTTCGTGAGCCGGTTGGTCGGGTATCACGCGAAAACCGATCGAATAAACGAGACGCATGTCGTTTCTAGTGATAGCGTCCTCCGGAGTGGTTTGTCGGTTCGCGTTTGAACGTTGCTAATAAAAATCAAAACGTCGATCGGATTTGCCGATCCGACGGAACGACACCGAACGTACGGAATTCTCGCCGATAATATCCGCAGCTCGTGTTCGGCGATTGTTGAAATATTTCTCGACCCGTACGCGCTCGGGCGAACATTCGATAGGTGCGCGACGCACGTGTGTCGGTTAACGCGTACGGACATACACGCGCTATCAATTCGCGTTCGTATGTTTAATAAAATTTTTTTTTCTTTAATGATTATCGCCGATAGAAATTTCGGCATGGGAACGGGGGATCCATACACGTCGGTAACCCAACGATAACCGTGCGCATTGTTCGGCGCGCGCGAACAAACCAACGAACAAACGACGACGACGACGACGAAACGTTCTTACGCAATCGAGGTTTTCGGATTTGGAACGGCGTACAGGAATACACGTTACATTATGCGTCGTAACGGTCGCGTCCGGAGCACTAAATTTAGGGGAATTCAATTTTCCTAATTTGTTTTCCGCCGTACGCGCACACGCACGCACACACGTGTATATACGAGTGTACACATCGAATTATTAACCGCGTTTCTGTGAAGCGAAGTAAGAGTATGATTTATTAAAAGCGAACGAAAAAAATAAAAAAAAATCCCCCAAGAATATAATAATCGAAACCGTCCCACCCCCTCTTACCATCACCAAACTCGGCTCCGGCTCCTCGTCTCCGAATGTCAAAAGAAGCAATACCACTAAAAACTTACATTCTTCCCTCCGTATCAATTACTTTTCGGTGCGGGTTTTTTTCTTTTTTTTTTTTGCGCCACTTACCCCGCCGTCCCCGTGCTCCACGTACGACGTTCGCTCCCCCCCCCCCCCCGAACACAATTTAAAGTCCGCCGGGCGTTTTCGCCGTCATTGTGCGTTCGGTTTTTGTGACGGCGCGAGACTTTAATAGACATTAAACCCAGAGGCTATTTTAATTTTCTCCGACTTCGTCGCCCCGCACCGCGGTCCCTCCGCCGCCACGCCCGACACGCGATACCCGCGGCCCCGCCACTCCTGCCGCTACCGATCCTCCGGCCGTCCCGTCGACACTCGGTTATCCGCTGTGCCCCCCTTCTCTTCTTATCTCGTGTACGATACGTTCGGGCCGACATCGCTCATGCCGACCCGAATATTTTGCTTTTGCTTTTGCTTTTTTTCGTTTTCGTTCGACCCCTCATCTCCCCGCCAACGACCCGGGCCGGCCGTCAACAATCGTTTCCGTCGTGTTTTACAACGTTGTTTTCAGCGCCGCTTTTCGACGATCTTATCAATCCGACGACGTCTGAACGTCCGTGTTGTCCTTGTAATACGATACCGCCGCCGCCATAAACCCGAAACCGATGCACGCACGCACCGTGTTCCTGTCTCTCGTCCCGTCCCGTCCCGTCCCGTTCGTTTTAGGGTTCGGCGCCCGTCGTCCTCGACTCACGTAACACGCGGACGGCGGTGGCGTCGCGCGTACGTAAACCGCGAAAAGGGAGCACGGGGGATCGACACGACGTACGTAAGATTACGGGTTTCGCTATTCCCCACCCTCACATAACATTTAAATCGCCGGCGAACACACACGCGTGCACAAAATCGCGAACCGTTGTGAGATCGACGGGTTTCACGGATCGTATGACGTCACGACGGTTTGAACGGCTGTGTGGCCGAGATTTCTCGAACGGGCTGGCGGCGGTTTTCAAAATCAAATGTTCACCATGGTAGACAAAACACTGATTTGTTTGTTCGAGTCGGTCGGGACAGTTCGGGTCTGAAAAAAAAGGTACTAGTCACTTGTCGACAATCTTTTTGTCACAACGTTTTGGGGGAAAAAACCAGCCCCGCCATGTCAATTACGTTTTATAACCGACCGTTAAGGACTCGTGTTCCGGAAACAATGGCCGATCGTCAGTACCGTGTACACCTAATATCTAACGATAATTCACTGACCTGAAGATTATGGCGTTTTTTTTATGTGCTACATTGAAAATTCGACAAATCGTTATTGATATTACGGGCTACGTACCCGTTTCATCACGTTCACTCTTAAAATAAACCAAAGTTTCAGTGTTCTTCTTCGAGTGTTTTGTATTGTCATTGACCGTCATCTATAAAGCAAACGGTAAACGACATCGACTAGCAGGTATATCGTATCACGTTATTATCCTACCGTTTCGTTTACGGATGAACTGGACTTGTTTCCGATTCTGGCTATTGACGTTTTGAAGTATATATACGTTTTTTTTTATTATTATTTGCTCATAGCGCTCATGTTTTCTAATGGGCATAGATAAAAAAAAACCGCGCGTCCATGAATATGATACGGACGGAAACGTACGAGGTGTGATGTAAGATACAAGTGTACAACATTGTTATGTGATCGTTATTTAGGAAATATAAGATATATATATATATAAAGTTATATTTTGGATAACCTAACCTACAATTCATGTATCGGTTTAACATTCTTGTTGATTTCAAGTTGAAGAAATCACCGATTGTTATGAACAAACACGGATCAAGAGGAGGGCCTATCCCCCTCACAAATACGCCAGCGGGTTTGAACGTAGTCAAGACTCAATGGAATGGACCGCCGTCAGCGACAGACGCGAAAACACGTCGATCCGCGGCCAACAAACGCGTCCCGTTTAAAAACGCACGCGAACGCAAACGAATTTGGCGGAGCGGGCGTGCACGTCGTAAGAACGATCCGAACTCGAATCTCGGGAACGAAAAACGGGTCTTATCGCGTTTTCGGGTTTCTCGACGACGAACCTAAAAAACGGTATGCGCGCGTGTCGTCCGCAGTGTTATCGTATGCGCGCGCGTCGGTGCCAATGCAAGTCGGGAAAACTACACGGCGACAACGCCGTCACACCGGTCGGCGTACGTGATATCGACTCTCCGGACACGGTCTGTCGTCCGTCGTCTGTCGTCGCGGCGGAGCGCAGACGACGAATACGCGCGCGGACGTCGGTAATCGCCAGTTTTCGCCGGACATCGGACGTCCGACGTTCCGTCCGGTCACGAACTCTGTCCGGACGGCCGGAAACGGGGCGCGGTCCCGAACGAAGGTCCGGTCGGGAACAACATTCGCACAACACTTCTGGAAAACCCCCATGGAATCGACGGTTTTTGTCAACGATTTTCGAGAGTACCGAGTTCCGGATTTTTGCCGTCTTGTTATTACTAGAACACTGTACGCGTGTTAGTGGTAAACCGATGTGTGTGTGTGGCGGCGGCTGTTTTCAAATGTCGATTTCACGTGGACCGATCGAAAACGGACTTGGACACGATCGGATGAGAGGAACAGCGGGGAAAGTCTGAAGCCGATCGAGAACAAATCGAAAGCGACGTCCGTTGAGGGGGACCGCGTACGTTAACCTCTACCTAACGCGTACGGACGGTCGCGATTCCGAAAACCCGGTCACGCCCACGCGTCGCGCGCGTAACTCGAATCCCGACGGCCTAACCGGCTTCGACGGGCATCACGAGTCGGACGATAAAACGTGTACGTCACCGTTGATCGCGACAGGAAACGGGAATTTTTTTTATCACTCTCGTCGTCGTCCGATCGATTTCGACATTTCCCCCCCGGCCACCGCCAAGGATATCGGAACGGCTCACGGAAGAGTTCCCGACGCGGAACCGAAACTCGTCGGCGGGCCGCCCGTCGAGCGCGAACGATGGCGCAACCGTTAAACAAAAAACGTGTTGGACGTCTGGGAGACAAAGAACGCTCCGACCCCCCCGTCGACGACGGACGACGCGCAATAAAAACGAACGTGACGACATCGGTGCGTGTTGGAATGCCTAACCGGCGCGGCGCGATCGCTTTATTATCGCCGGTCGTTGTCATTGTATCGACGCAACGAAAAACAACGACGGGGATAAAAATGCCCCGAAAAGAACAAATAAAAAAATATTTCCAAAAACAAAACAAAAAAACCCCCATTGCGCAAACCGATAATTTACGAGCGGAATCCGTAACACACCCAGCGAAGTGTAGACAAAAAAAAAACGACTACGACGACGACGACGACGACGGTAGGACCCCAAAAGGGTTATTGTGTTAACATGCAGTTTTACGACTGCGGAGAAAGGATTATACATTTTTATACGGATATCGTTTTTTTTTTTTACCCATTCGGTTTCATTATTATTACGTTCGGATGTCCAAACGATCGTAAATAACACGCGCGCGCATGTATACGGTGGAAATTAAAAAAACAAAAATATTGCGATTTGTTCCGTGCCTGCCGTGACGTCGGGGGAGAAACGAAAAATCGCATCGCACGATCGCTCGGAAATTTTCGTCCCGGAGGAAATGGCGTTTCGTGACGACGACGGATTTCGTGGTCTGCGCGGCCGTTGTTTTTTTTTTTTTTTTCGTAATAGATAATCACACCGAAACGGTTGTCGATGTCAGACGAGACGTTTCGCCATTTTTTTCGCGGACGAGATAAGTTTTTATTGTTTAATTCCCGCGAACGAAGACGACGTTACAAGACTGTAAAAAAATATAACGCCGTTTACGTTCGCGACGTTTTCCTTGTTTTTTTTCGAGTTCCGACGAACGTATCGAACGAAACCAAAACCTTTTTTCGTAACGGCTGCGCGTCCGAATATCCATCGACCACCACACAAGTACAGCGCGTGCCGCTGTTTCCGTTCTTTAGAACTATTCGACGCGAAACGGACCTGCGGGACTCGGGTTAATGCGAGTAAATGCGAAACGACCTTCACCTCGGGCGGGCGTCGAGGAATTTAAAAACGAATTAAAAATGACGCGACGGGAAGTGTCCTGGTGGCGCACCGACTCCGGAGCCGTACGCCGGTCGGCGACGCGCGTTCTTCTGTCTAACGACCCCCTGTCACGCGTGGATTTCACACACGGCCATAAGAACACATTTTCGGTGCTTTTAATTGCGCATGGAAATATCGTTATTTTTATAATAATAAAAAAACTATCATAACCGCATAAAAATGTAACATTTAATGTTAACCGTTTAAAATACGTTTTTACCGGAGTGGCACGTGTTCGAAATGAGCAAAACCGCTCCGGAAATCAAAATTGATGACACGTTTTGTCCGTCGGTCGGATTGTTCCGATATCGGACCACTTGGACGTTTCGAGTTGGAGTGCTAAACACCGCGATTCGATTACGAAACCGTCTTATTGTATGTTTTATTTTATTCGATGTCGAAACGAAAACGACGACCAGACTCACGAATCAAACGTCACGTAAGACACTGCTGGTACTAGAGTTTTCGACGAGTCCGGGGCGTTGCGAACCGTCCGACGGGCCTGAAAACAAGGAAACGATTTCGTGCCGAACCAAATGTCCGATGCCGACGACAAAAGTAGGTCAAACGTGTACGGACCGTGTTAACGTAAACAATAAATATGGAATCGTCAGGTGCGCGCGCGCGTGTTTTCGTTTCTCCTGATTTATAACCTTGTGATATAATCCGGAATTCGGTATTTCGGTCATTTGTATTTTTCGACGGGCAGACCATCTGGTTCGTCGCGGTTGGGTTACGTTCGCGTGCACTCCGAGAGATCACCATGTTCGTTCGATTATCGATTTTTCGAAAAAAAAATCACGATCAGATTGTTTCCGACGCCGTACGAAATAGGAATTAAAACGGTTCGGTTTGGTTATTATTGCCTGTTTGACGCGAACGACCGTTACTGTCGTGTCCGTTTGAACGGCGCCGGCCAGTGGCGAACGCAGTTAACGCCCTCTCCTCCCGTCCACCCACAACCCCCCGAAATTCGAGATGATTTACAAAATATATGAGCGTGTAAGTAATGCGAAGCGACGAAAGGTTCATCGTTATTTACGTATTAACTGTTAACGTTGGACGTTTGAAATTTTCGGAAATATCTGTTGCGACCTACCACCACTATTTAATCGTTATTATATCTTCGACTATCGCGAATGATACACGTTTGGACAATTGGAGTTCTTTAAACCGAAAAATACATCCGCCGTTCCGACGACTTTAAATTACGATCCCGATGAATCGTCCGTGGGTGGTTTACCGATAAAAACGGCAAAAACTCGTTGAGTCACAATCAACTGCAAATTTACGATGCGAGTTGCGTCCATTAGTTTTATAACATCAAGACTCTACCAGAAGGAATGTTTCGATCGTCACGGTCGTATCTCGTTTCCGATAGTAAATAGCGTCCGGTCGGCACTTCAGAGAGGTCATTTATCGATTTTCTCAAAAGCGCCTGGAAAAAAAAAAATCCGAAAGGTACCCGAAAAATTACATAAAAACGGTAATTCTATCGTTATTTCTTCGTCATTTTGAAACTAATGCTTATGGAAACTCGAAAAATTTACAATATTTGGGAAAACGAATTTTCGAATTTCGTACGTACGTTACTTACGTAACTGTATTCAAAAAAATTCGGATGAATATGATTTGCTCGTATCGATATTTCTTTCGACCCAACATCGTTTCCTGCGTTGGCCCCCGGCTATATAGACGCGTCTCCGTCGGTAAACAATAATTCAGTCACGACAAATTCTAATCGACGTGCGCACTCGTATCGGCTTCTTAGTTTTTTGAAACGTTCGCCACGTGGAATAGACGTGTATATAATAACGTTTTTATCGACTTTTTCACACGCGCACGCGATTTTCGTCGTAAACAAACAAATAAATACTCATGTGTAAAGTGGCGCGCGGGTTCGGCTGTATCCGACGGGCATCACGTTATTATTGTTACGCGGTGCTATAAATCCCGATCGGAACGCCACGATTGTTGACGACGTTCCGGAATAAAGCGCTCAGAGTACTTGATTGTCGCGACGACGAATAACGTGCGTGTAATAATTTATCCCTCTTCGACGGATGGGATCAACAAACGCGCAATATGATCGAACGGGATCGTTGCGAACAACGTGTTTCGTTTTATTATTTCTCGTACGGTCTGGTTTTCAACACGCTTCGCAGCGCAACATCTCTCGACATTTTATGCTGTAACGTTTTCACGAACCAAACCGTGACGCAACGGCGTTAAATGATGTTCGACGGAACAATTATATTGTGTTTTTTTTAAATATTTTTTGCCCTCGGTCAGATCGCGCCGTAACACGAACTCGACTGTCGGAGAGGAGAAAGACCGCGCCGGGGATGCTCGTCGTTCGTCTGCGCAATCGTCTGCACGGTACGCGACGAATAACTTTTTACGTGTGACGCGTCGTTGGCGGAGGAATCCGTCCCCGGGTCGCGGCGGAAAGCCGATATATTTCACGATATATTTCGTCGGCCATCGAGAAGCCTTTAATTAACGAACGAACAGACGAAAAATAAATTCAAAAAGAAAAAAATATAAATAAGAAACGGGAAAAGGCGTCGTTTTCCCCTCCTCCCCCCCCCCCTCTCCGAGCATAAAATTAATTACAATTCATCAGTCTGTTAATTGACGACCCAATTAATCCGGCGGACTCGATTACGGTCGACACTTTTTTTTACCCCGACGCGCCGTCAAGCGACCACGGCGCTGGGGTGGGGCGGGGAGACGGTGCCGCCGGTCGAGGTCGGTGTTTTTTCGCGCCCGCCAAGAATCATCATTATTCCTCCGCCGACGTGCCGGAGATATCGTTTCAATTACAAAGAGGCCTCTCTCGATTCTAATTTGAATATTAAAAAGGATCTGCGCGCGGGGGGGGGCAACGGACGTCGGAGGAGAAATGGCCCAGAGGATTTCGCGCCGTCGGTGTTTCCGATTCGTTACTGTCGACGGCGGCGAACGTTTTGCTCGGGAATAACGAAACGAAACCGACCGCGCCGCCGAACATTATTACATCGTCTCTTTGATATCGAAAACCGTCGGACTCGTCGTTTCGCCACGTTCTCCCGTCCGTCGCGGGCCGCGGGACGTACGTTTTTCGCATAACAAGTCCTATTCGAACGTACTCTCGATGAGACCCGTGGACAACCCGAGCAATTACGATTATGATTACGTGTTATGTGATATTTCTCGATTTGCCCGTCAAGATTACAACATTCCATTCAAATCACTGTACATCGTCCAACTCGTTATCGAACGTTTTTATTGGGGGTTTTTTTTTTTTTTTAGAAAACCTTCGAAACAGTCACTACGAGTAGTCTTTTTGTACCGCATGCGAATAAATACACGTATAAATGCGATTTAAAGAAATATTAATTTGCGAAGCGTTTATGGTTAGTACCTGTTTCGACGGGAGCTCGTTTTAAAACGCGTGGTTCGCGTAAAGGGATTTTCGTTAAAAAACAAAAAACACGACACAGGATCGCGCGCGTTTTAATCGGCGCAATATTCAACACGAACGCAGAGAGCGTGAACATTCGGATCCATACGAACGCGTTGTTATTATTTATTTATTTTGTTTTTACACTCATTTTCCGTATACATTATAAAAATCGACACGATTTGCATATATCGCGTGATTGTCGTTCAAATATAACGCGCCGTTCAAAACGAAGAGAAATGCATAATACATGGCGGACGCGATCGGTGAAAAAAAGCGTTGAGAAAAAAAAAAAAAAGCGTAAAGGAAAACTACTTGGCACTTCAGACGTTCCGTTCGATCCGAACGGCGGTCGCGATTGTTTCCGAGAGACGTTTTTCGAATGTTAAACACCCCAAAGTTTTTTCACGCTTTCGCCTTCCCCTACGGCAACCGTCGACGTCGACGGCCGCGCGCGCGTGTAATAATAACTCAATTACACACTTTACCCGCCGGAGCAGGGGTTCGATTCGAAAAATTCGGTGCTCGATCAAAAACTAAATGAGGTGAAATCGGGACGAATAAATGGCACTCTTCGCAATTCGTTACGGTTATTTAATTTTTTTTTTTTTTTTTTTGTTTTTCCAAATCGTTATTTCGCGCGCGTTATTTTCTAAGAGCGGAGTAAAAAAAAAAAAAAAAAACCTACGTCTTATTTAAAAGTCGTTTCAATCAGAAAAACGTGAGCGCGGGACGGCAAGACCGGGAAAAAACCAAACGGGCTGGTAAAATGGAAATAAGTTTAATTGACCGAAAAATGAAACTTTTCGGGGGCCTTTTGTTTCAATTAGTTTGCCGAAGAAATAAATTAAATACGCTGGCGTATATCAAAGTGATTTATTTCGGATAACCAAAGCCGTTCTCCGGAGCGATGTTTTTTTCGTTTCGTTTTACTTCGTTTTGTTTTAGGTTTTTTTCACCCCCCCACCACGTTCTTGTCGTTTGCGCGGATGAGTCGGAAGACCGCGAGCCGAAAACTCACCGACAGCCGCCCCGTCCACCCGCGTGACCGTTCAAACACGCGCGTGTCGGTCCGAACACTATTGTTTCGCGGTGTAATTGTTACACGATTCGTGTCGCCCGGCGAATTGGGGTCGACCGGTCGGGCTCCGCGTTAATTAAAAGGGTCAAACGCCGCGCGATCCTGGGGGGGGGATCCCTGCGCGTGAGCCGCGTCGGTTTTGCAGCCGATTGTCGTACTACGACTCGTACTCGCAAGCCCGAAATGATAGCGTGGACAGTGAAGTCGTTCGTTTGCCGACCCACCAGGGGGTGGGTGGGACGGAGTGCCCGACGCGATGTCGAGGATCGAGTCAAAGCGGAAATCGAATCCTCCGTGACTCTTCCCGCGGGCACTACGCTTTGATGCGGAAACGTGTTGCCATTCCGCGGGTACGACGGCACATACTTCCCGTCAAAGGCGTTCCGCGGCGTCGTCGTCGGTTTGTCGAAATATCGAAACCCGTCCACGGGCACGACGTCAAAGTCACGACGTTCGAATTGTTCGGCAGAGTTATTCCGGGACCCCCCAGCTATTTCATTTGATACAAGTATCGAGTACGGCGATATGATAGATTTTTTTACTCCCGACTCCGCGATCTGTGATTTGTGGTGGGTTTTCCGTCGAGAGTATATATTTAAAAAAAAAAAAAATGTCAAATCAATTGACTCACCGGGTTTTCAATTTTCTCACGTGAAATCAGTCCTGGCGTGATGCGGACCTCCATCCCGGACAAAACCAACGGTTATATTCTCTTTATTGTGCGCCACGACGTGTCTACCTATTGTGCCGGAGTGGGCGAGACGTACCTGGAGGCACGCACGCGGATTGACTTCACGCGCGTTCATTTCGGTCTTCGTCGTAATCCCTAAAAAACAGTTTTATAAATTGTGATTGACATTCCCGTCCTGAACAGTGTGTTTCACGACAACGTCCCGCGTGCTCCGATCTTTAAGATCTCTTAAGGTCGCTTTAGGGTCGCGGGACGTCGCAATCGTTTTTGTGCGCCGGTCGCGAGATCGAAAAGAACCGTAACGCGCGGACCGTGGCGACGGTTCGCGAAAAACCGGTTCGCACGTTACCAACGCGCGTCCGGTCACGTAGGGTCGGGCGGGGAAGAATGTCCGGCGGCGGGACGCGCCCGGTGAATCCCGTCCGGATGTGATCGCGGCGTGCGGGTCACATTCCGCACGCGACGATCCGCCGACGGCGGCCGCCCGACCGTGTGATTCGAATACAATTACCGAAAATTACTGCTGACAAAACAATTACCGACGACGGGGATTTCGGGGTTAGACGAGTTTCGCGCGCGAATTTGTTGGATTGTGAAATGGGATTTAGTCGGTTTTCTTTTTTGAACGCGTGCGCGCGCGCCCGCGTTCAACTTTCTAGCGGGTTAGTTCGAGTTAGACAAGGTCGGCTGCGCCCGATACGGGAACCGAATGCGTGCGCGATCAGTCTGTCGGAAACGAGACGTCGCGAAACTCGAATTAACCGGATCCGTACGGTAGCAACGATCACGGATCGGCGACGGGACGTGTACGCGCGTCGATGTCGATTAAATACGAAACGTCCCCCGGCAAACGTGATTACGCGATAACAGATCGTAAAAAAAGAAAAAAAAACACGCCGGGATCGATATTGATTGCAAACTAATCGAAAAAAACACAAAAATCGATCGTCCGTTTTCGATCGCGGGACGCAAGAGGCTGCACGCAACGCTAATGAGATTACGGGCAGCCGAGGGAGTGCTTCTCGTCGGCGAGAAGTTTTTCGCCGGCCGAATTTAAATAATTCTTCTCTTTTTCCGTTCGAACGAATCCACCCCTTCCGACCGCGACGGCGGCGGCCGTCGGAAAAACTCCCCGTCGAAGAGTTTCGCGTCGACGACGGGATTCTCTCTCCGACCGTGTATAATCGGCGTTAGCTGGCGCGGTGCACCGGCGAGTGACGGCTGCGGGACGGCGGGAACGGCGTGCGGGGGTAGGTTTAAATAACGATTTTCGCTCGTCGAATTTCCGCGTCGCGCAGTGTTTTAATATTAATTATTATTAAAAGTCGTCGTCGTCCTCGTCGTCCTCGTCGTCGTGTTGTTGCGAGGCTCTTTTCCGAAGGCGCCAAACTTATCCCGATCCGACAAAGCTCTTTCCGCCGCTCAATTATTAATTATTCCGAAAATCGACTGGGGCCCCCGTTATGTGATGTAACGAACGATTCGCCGGTCGCCCGTGTGTGCGAACGGTATCGTAACGCACCCCGACCCGATGACGAATATAAAGCTCCGCGCGCAACATTCGGTACGGATCATTGTTTCTCGAGTACGTAACGTTGTTTTTAAAATGAATAAATAAATACCCGTAGGCGTACGGTCCGTCGTTCAGTTCGTTTTATATATATAAAGAAAAACGATTATGATTCAATCGTAACGATTCGCGCGTTGATTTCGAATGTTCAACTCGAATCTTGGATAACAACACGTGAAACATTTTTAACGGCATTCAATAACATGTAAATCGTGATTAGAAACAAATGTTGATTATTTCAAAGCAGCAAAAATATAACGGGCGCAATGACTGTGTTAATAGTGTATTGAAAAAATCAAATGTTCGTAAAACAATGTATAACGTAACAACGAATATAACATCTTCAAGTGCGCACATCGTGTTCAATATAGACGACATTAGTAATGCGGTTAAAATTTAAAAAAAAAACGAACGATATGTGAAAATCCTAAGTGTGTATTTGTCCGTTAACACGACAATTCGTCATAACTATTTAACACATATTTCTGTTAAAAAAAAGAATGTCTTGGCATTGGATGCTGATTTATTTACTTACGCATCTATAAGTTTAAGATTTCATTAAAGAAACCTCGTCTTAAATGAAAAATATTTCCCAGAACAACAAACTATTTAATTGAAACGTGTGGTCTATAGACATATAACCGAGAAATACTCACGTATCAACGCCGAACTTAAAAATTAATGTATTCAATGTTGTCATATTAGAATTAAACGTCAAATTAAAATTTAGTTTTTAACTCGTCCAATGCATTTCCAAACGCAGATTGGACGAATTCTAAAAAACTAAAAACGACGTGAGCTCTACTCATCCTCAGTGTTTTCATAGTCCGTCGTTGTCTCGTGTGCGCAGTTATTAAAAATTGTCTTTGGGCCCGCACGGCGCTACGATTAGGCGTTTCTGCTACGGTTACGCGCTGCGGGTCGACCGTAAGCATACGCGTGGGCGACAGTATCGTGATTGTTTGACAACCGACGTTTTTAACGTGAGCTCATGAAACGTCTGCGCGATATCGTTGGCGGATTCGTACGTGTCGAATGGTAAACACGGCGTTACGGAGTACAGTTTCGACCGTGCGGAATCACTGGCCGTTTCATGATGTGTGATATGGCGATGTCGTCGTAGATTGGGTTGTCGGAAACAGTCGTACGGACCGCGATGTTACCGGCGCCGCGGTCCGTTTTGGTCCGACCGGTCGGCTGGCGAGCGTTTCGAGAGGATCGTTTTGCGGTCGTGCGCTGACCGGTAGCTGACGGCACGCCACCGCCGCGATTATCGTTCGTGTCCGTCAGCTGTAACGCCCCACGCTACGGGACGCGGCGGAGTTCGTTGCGGTCTCGGGCCGTTCCGTCGCGTTCCGTACACACGAATTCGAATCACCGTCCGTCGGCGCCGCTGACGTCCCGCGCGCGTTGATAACGTGACGCGTCAAAATTCGACGGCGTTTTCGCGGTCGGTCTGCGTATGACAACGACGACGACGACGACGACGACGACGACGACGGCCGTGCCTAGGAAAGGCATTCGGAACCAGGCCGTTTGTCCGTCCGACGTTTCGGTCCGTACGTCGCGGACGATAACATCTGTTACCCGCGCGTCAAACCCCTTTTTCTCTCTCTCTCTCTCTCTCTATTTTTACCGGTCGTTTCGTATATATTCTCGTTGTTTTCGTTTGTTTTTTATTCGTTTTAATCACTCCGGCACGGTGTGAGGGGTGGGAAAAAATGGAAATATTCAAACGTAGACCGAAATTTACATACTCTTTTTGCGCCGTTTGTATGCAAATCATTAAGGAAAACGCTTCCGATGTAAATGCCGATCCTATTCCGCCACCGCCGAAGAGAGTTATACAGACGCACGGCACAGCAGTAGTATATAGGGGCGGGATTTCTCTCTCTCTCTCTCACTGTGTATAGACGTTTAATTGTTGCCTTTGGAAAAACTCGCCGTCTTATAAACTTTGTCGGCGCGCAACTGCCGGTTAAGTGTTTAATTGGCGAAAACCCCCGTCGGGCGTGTATAAATATTTTAATAACGCTGCCAGAGTATTTTTCGTAAGAGGATTAAGTATGTGAGTTTCGCCGAGTCCCGGAAATTCTCGCGTGGACCGTGTACCGGGAAATCTGGTTAAATTATTTACACCGAGGCGACTGGCCGCGGCGAGGCGGTGGGAACGACGACGGCGGTCGTTTCGATAGTTATCCTTTCTTTTTCGCTTTTAATAACATTTTTCCTGCTAATTTTTACCGTATACGTTTTGAGAACGACCCGTTAAGTCGCCGCGCCCTCTCCCGGCAGTCGCGGACTTTGTTTTCGCGCCACTCCGCCTGTTCCGACCGGCTGCGGGACAATAACACTCGTAATATCGCGTAATATTAAGGCGTCGTACGTGCCGGCTGTGGATTCGCCGAGGTGAGCGAAGTCGCGAGTAATTTTGAATAAAATGTCGCGTTCTAAGTATGAAATGATGGATATTTCCGTAATCGAGTACGTGCGATGATGTTTTCGTTTCGTAACGATTCCGTTTTTAATCGTTTTTGTTAAAACTGACGATTAAAGCCTACAGCAGCAATGAACGACGCGCAATCATCTATTATCATTAGTCTATCTGTTTACGTGAATCTCGTTATAATTATAATTAATTACGTAAGAAGGCCTTCTTGGTTGTCGAACACACGTGGTTTAATTACGTCGTCCGATTTAAATTTTTATGTCTTTTTTTTTTTGATGACGATGCTATTATTTACCTTGTGCCGGTCGACTCGGAGCGGGTAGTTTGTTAATCATACCAAGTCGAATAACCACGCGGTCAATTTTGGAATATTGGTCTATTTGACCAACGACACGCGGCTCAAGTAGTCCCGTTACCTCTATGACCTGTCGTCACGATTATTTTCCGTGTATTTCTTGTAGTATTTTTACGCGGATAAACGGCTGCCCGGTCTGCGAACAACTATTGTTTACCGAAAAAACGTTTTATGTTCGATTTTAAACACGCGCACGCATGGCGTGTACGTACACTTTTCTGTTGTGGGTGTACGTCCCGACCTCAGCGGCGGACGGAAAACCGTAATCTCGGACGCGGTACACGCGCACAGAACGTGTCCGACGAGAACGCTAAATGAAACAATGACGTTTACCGCGTTACGGCCGGGCACGAATCATACGAAACGAGCAGACTTGTCGTTGTGCCGATCTTGGCGTTTCACGTACGTTATTTTATCATGTAAGTTATTACGGGTTCGGATTCGTGTCCGCCTGTGCTCGCTGTGTACGTAAGCAGTTTAATATAACACGACGTCTACTGTCACTGAACCGCGCGCACCGCTGTCGGCTTTTGTGTGTGCGCGCTCAATTCCAAATCGTCAACGACGAATTCAATGAAAACGTCATATTATAATTCAACGATTACATCGGGATGATGCAATCGAGAACTTTAAATATGACGACGACGACGACGACGACGACGACGACGACGTGATCGTTGTAGTTGTTCGCTCGTTAAATTTGTTTCGTTTCTCCGACCGAGTCGTCTGAGTGCATACGTATTATCATAATGAAGATTTAATCGACCGGCGCTGCCGAAATTCCAAACAGTAAATAATCTTTGACCACAGTTTTCGACTGCGGCGAGTCGCGTCTGTTGGTAATAACAATATATTATAATTAGTATGCGATCCACCTACATTCGAACAATAATAACAATACGGGAATTAAAAAAACTTGATTATAATTTTGGACGACAATATATATGTGAAACGTTCGACGATAACATTGAATGAATAAATAATGATTTCACGATTGTCGAATGTGATTACGGGACCGTAGTGAAAACGTTTAGAAACCGTTCTCACAACAATTTACATTATCAAATATATTGTATATTTGTATTATTGAATAACGATGTTATTTTTGCAATATCTAAAAAATATAGGGCAAGGTGATAACTGTCGTGAATGAAATAGTTATTATTAATGGAAATTATATGATGATTGATACGTTTTATCAAATACATACACACATATATATATATATATATGTGTATAGATTACTAAACGTTACTTGGGTTTCATTGTATTGAGAACGCATTGTGTCGGAAATACAACCGAAAAGAATATAAACGTATTTCTACGCGTTCGAAGCGTTTTACGATATTACATAATACTCGCGCCGAATGTTATCAACACGTAACTATAATATACGAGCGAGATTCCGATTATTGCGTCATAGTAGTTTGAATTTTACAAAACTTAATTTTCATTTGAAAAAAAATATACGTTTATGGTCTTGTTCGCTGTCGAAAAATTGAACTCGCGCTATTCGACCCGTTTTATTCGACCGAGTTTTAGTGCGTTTTCGATTTCAGACGATAAAACCACGCACGCAGAACAATTAATTATTTTCCCAGTTTCACTATTTTACGCACTTAAAAGCACTATACAATAATATTATTTAACACGGTCAACTCGTTTTTCCCGTATAAACATTAGAGTTTTATTGTTATTTTACTCGTTCTAATAAAACGAACGAATAATATAAGTCAGCACGTGTATAAAAACAAAAATAATGATAATAAAAACTAAAAACGAAAAAAAAAAAACCCCCATAAAGATTTATTGGGCCTGTTCCGCGTCGATCGGATCCACGCGCAACTATACAACAACAAATCGGATTAGATGTGAACGATAGTGAAAACGCATTTGGTACGAGATCACGACGGTACGCTGTGTATTATTCGCGATTTCGTCAACAGAATCGGATCACGTCCGTGCGAGATCTATACCGATGGAAACGATTCCGTAAAAATTAGCCAGCGCCCGGGAAACGCGTGTGTCTTACTAAACGTCGGTGTGCATCCACTATGGACGGGATACGCCGCGTTGTCGACGACGAACTGAATGGGAATGATATATATATACATATTTTTTTTTTTTTTTCGTTAAAAACGATTTGTCGTTCGGCCCGGGCGATCACGATGATTGATCGGACGGTTCCCCGCCAGTTGCCGCCGAGGTTAGGTCAGACGGGCTTGATCGGAAATCGACGATCAACGTCTCGGAGTGAACCAAACGAAAATCCGCCGCGAGAAAATCAAAGGACCGTTTTTACGCGCCGCCGGTGCGCCGCACGTGATACGTATTGCCGTCGATCGTGCCGCGCCGCTTTCCGGTGTACGATTGCGCGGCCGTTGCGCACGTGTGCGATAAATCACTTTGCGGGTTCGATCCCGGTGTACCCCCCCCCCATACACACACACCACACACACACACACACACACACACCACACACACCACACACACCACACCACCCGGTCCGACGGTTAATAATATCGTGCCCCCGCAACACGTGTACGTCGGCGACGACGTTCGGTCGACGAAGTACGGCGAAACTTCTCCGGACAAACACGTTCCGCGGTCGTCTCCGGCGGCGAAAGAAAAATGAGTGGTCGCGTTCTATTTCTCAGTCGTCGGACCAGGTAACGGGAAACACCGCGTTTTTCGTTTCACCGCCGCGCTCGTCGTGTTGTTTTTCCGAGACCCGAACGTTCCGGACCATCGGACGGCCGACGGGCGGGACGCAGCCGTTTAATTGTCTACGGTGTCCCGTGACGTCTGTGTTACGACCACGTGACGTGCCCGTCGAAAACGCGGCGGCGGCGGCGGCGGGCGTGTGTGTGGGGGAACCGTAAAAAATAAACTACGAGTTAACGAGCACCGTCGGGAGCCCGTATCGGGAAACGATTTCGGGCGCGGGACTCGTACGTACAATACGGCACCCCACACGTACCGTCGTCGTAGTATTTATTATTTTTTTCCCATCGGACGGGTAGAGAGAGAGAGAAAAAAGAGAAAATAAAAATCCCCGTGTACCCGAAAACCTGTTGCTGCTGTCGCGCGTATTAATGCTTTATATATTATTATTATTATTATTATTATTATGTAATATATATATACACACACACGATTCTCGCGCGCCGTATGGGAATCGGGGAGAAAACGTGCGTTTTATTGGAAAACCGGAGTAGGGTATAATATATATATATATATGAATGAAAAATAATAATAATACTCGGCGTAAACGTTATTTGAAAAGTCTTATGGTTTATCAATCTATTTTCCCTTTGCCACTACGTAACATTATGTACGTGTCGTACGTACGTATAATGAAAAAAGAGCCGACAACGACGACGACGACGACGACATGTATGAGCGCACATTTCGTTTTTCCCCTCCACCCACCCCCTCTCGCAATAATCGTCTTTAATATTATATATATACGTATTATTATTGTTATTCGTTTCATCTGTACGCGTACGTAGATGTGAATAATACAATACATCGTTCGTCGGCGAAAATAACAATAAAATTTAAATTGAATTAGTTTATATCGCGGTCTATAAGGGGAGGGGGAGGGGGTTTTCTTTTTTTTTTATTTGTTTTTTAATTCAAACGCCATAAAAACGGATCGACCGAGGGGCGTTCGTTTTATACGCGTTCGGATGGATGGCGACCGCGGCGGACTCCACGAGAAACGCCACGTTAACAACAACGGTCGTTTATCGAAAACGTGATTATCGCGTCATTCGTACATCACGACTATGTGTACGCATACATGCATATCGAACGGACCAGTTTCCGTTTCTGTGTTTACGAGTACCGAAACGATTATTTTTTTTCCCCCTCCCCCGGCCCCGTACGCGCATAACCGTTTCAAATAAAATACAATGACCGCAATAAACAGATTTCGATTGACGGCGGTTTTTTATTTTATTTTTTCGTAATTGCGTTTCTTGTTTTGTCGATTTACCATTCGATTAGATTTAACACGTACGAATAGAAAGTTAGAATTCTAAGTTGAGAAATTAGAGAATTCTAAGTCGCGGTTTTGAGACGGTTAACCGCCAACCGAATGCCGGTTAGGGATGGCGCGGTACATGCCGAGCCGCGGCCGGTAATATAAACGCACTTGTCGGCGAAACGCGAAACGCGAAAAAAACGACAAAGATGTCCGGGGGAAAACGTTTCGCTCGACAGTTTTCGGCGCGGCTCGGGCTGCGTGCGAAGGCTATTACGGAAATCCGCACGGCCGAGACAATAGAGACCGGAGCGGGGACGAAAGTCCGGTCGGAAAGGGGGTCGAAAACAAAAACGAAAACAAAAAACAAACAAAAAATACGTACGTGTATACCGCAACGCCGGCGCTGTCCGAGTCTTCAACTTTCGTGGTATTATACACGGTCCGCGCACGCATTCTGTACACGTGTGTGCGTGTGTTTGTTTTCGTTTCTTCGCTCGTTTTTCGCGCGATATGATAAATGATCGCCGATCGAGAACTCTTGGCCGGCACTTTCGGGGCCCGAAAACAACACGCGCGCGCGCGCGCCCGTTATTAATCGCTCGCGTTTTCCCGTGTGTCACGTGCTCGCTCCGCCTCGGCAACGACACACAAAACGAACGCTCGGTCTCGACGGCTTGAGCGTGCACACCACTCGCATCAATCACGCGTGCGGGCCGTCCGTCCCCGGTAACCCGTTTTGTCCGTGTCGTTTTGCCGTTTGTCCGCACGGCAAACCTGAACGCGGCGACGGTCGAGCAGTCCTCGTCCCGGGAGCTCAGAGGCGCCTCGAAATCGGAGAGCGAAAAATCTCGATAAGACGAGAACGCCCGACGTGGGGGGAAAAAAACCGATAATAACATGACCGGACAAACGCGCTTTCGTAATATCGTAATAAAACGCGTTTACCGTAAAAACGATCAAAACCGTTGTATCGTCACTTGTTTTCAATAATCGACGGGCTCGGCGCCGTGGTTAATCGTAACGTATCGAGTCGACACGAGTGTTAACTCGAGAAACGGATTTTTCTGACGGCGGAAATAAGGCGGGAACCGAAAACGAAGCGACTTTTCTCGTATCAGCCCCGGGCGCGTTGTACAGCACGACGACAAGCGCGGACGACGTGGATTGCGTCCAAACACACTCTCCGGCCGGTATGATTTTGCTGGTCTTTTGTGTATAGAATTTACGCGCCACGCACGATTAAGCGGACGACGTGTGAGCCGATCTCTGTAAACGACGCGGACGGAGGGCGTGCAAGACTCCCGGTTGCGTGCGATCGGACCTGACGCGCCGTCTTGACACCTGCCGCGTACACCGATCGATCGATGGTCACGATATTGCGCGCGAGGTGTTATATTATTATTATTATTATTATTATTATGATTGTTATTGTTATGTACCCATAGAGCTGTTTGCTGCCGTATGTCTATAATACGCGCGTGATGAAGATCTCAGAAACGGATTGCTCAAGTGTGTGCTTTTCCTCACTCCCTCTCCGTCCGACACTAACCGATTTCTAACACGCTCTCTCATTAAATCTCTCTGTCTCTCTTTAAACGTCTCTGTCTCTCCCTCGTTGCGTGTCTATCGCTGCGCGACGGCTCCCATGGACTAGACCCATTGTCACTTCTCAATACGTATACACGCGCGCGCGTACAGTGGGCGCGCGATCAATAAACACACTGTACACACACACACACACACAAGTACGAGCGAAGTCACTGTATGCGTGTACAATGGACAGGTGTGTGTAATACGTGTCGGATAGACGAACAATGGACCGGCCGTCGGAATATATTCGACACAGGAAGCGCGCACGGCAGCAGGTTTTTTTTTTTGTGTTTCCCACTTCTCCGGCCGTCTCGCCGGAAAAAAAAAATAAAATATCCGATCGACTTCTCAACGGCTACTACGGGCCCGCGTCACGATTGATATACGTAGGCCAGTCGTACTGACGTGAATCACGACGACAACAGATGCGGCGGAATCGAACGGGAACGTTATTATTATTTAAACCGTAAGGCCGTGCGAGAGAAATAATAATTATCGAAACTCCCCCACCCCACCCCCTACCGCGCGGCGACGCGTCGTGCCGGGTGCGTGTGTTTTTTTTGTTGTTGTCGTTTTCCTCTTCCCGACCGACACGTTCGTTCGATCGTACGGCTCTAAACGTGTGCAACAGCAGCAGCAGCGGCAACAGGAAATTAGTCGTTTCCAATTGATCTCTCCGAACACATGTGACGACCGACCGACGTGACGGCGTCGCCGGTGCACGCGGTAGATCGTTTTTTAATAACTCGCGTCGACGGCGGCGAGTCGAACGCCCTCGATCGATTTCGTTAGATTATTATTATCGACTCGTCATCGTCGCGTCGTAGTTGTTCTAATGGAATTACGGACGACGTCTCGTCGACAACGAAATCACGTGAACCCTAATGCGCGCGGCGGCGGTTGTGCGTACGATATTTCGTCTCTAACAAAATTACGTACGCACAATGTTACTCGGTCGCGTTTGTTTCGATGTTTAGTTGCGAACGAAACCGATCTGGTACGACGTGTTCCTTCGCGTATTGCTTTCCGATCGCCACAAACGTCGGTACATTTATCGACGATGGATCAATATTTATCAACGTATATTCTAAACGGACGGCAGTAGTCATGAATCGCGAATAACTTTCAACACGGACATTCGTTCGTTCCGAATCGATATGACAACACCGTCAAGTACAACGCCGCGTTTAAGAATAAATACATATTCATAACGCGGAGAGGACGCGAAGAGTGCCCTCATTCATATACGTTTTAATGAAACGGCCTATGGGGCGATTCACCGAGCGCGCTTGTTCTTAAGTGACGGGGTAATCGAGCCACCGATACTTCATTGCCGACGGCCAAGCCGTCCTTGATAAACTGTACCGTCATTTAGTATTTCCGATTTGAATATCAATCGTCGTGCTTGTTTGTCGGAAGGTTGTTTTTTTCGCTTCTCGCCGCGATCCGCGGGCCACGACCGTCGAGCTCTTCCCTCGGGGAGGGAAACGGGCGCAACGTGAACGGGACGCGATCGACGAGTATCCGAACAGCGCGAACAATCGTCTAACGCGTCGGTTTATCAGCGCGGACAAATGTGGAACGATTGAACGCGCGCGCCGGGCGATTGCGCCGGTCTCCTGGGTGACGGTGACGCGCGTCTGAACGACGGCGACGAGAACGGAAAGCGCAGATATTCAAAAACGACAAGCAAAAAACGCCTTACCCGCCTACCGCGTTCCGCCCGCCGTTTTTATTGCCCACGCGCATATACACCACGCTCGTCCGCCCGAACCGTACGAACGGTGTCTATTACGCGCTCGCCAAGCGGACCCTTGGGGGCGTCGAGCGCGTAGAGGACGAAAACAACGTCTGGGAATATCGCCGGAGAGTTGTTTTGTTTTGCTTTTTTTTTTTTTGATAGATTTTATCGCTTTTACATCGACTACGTACGTATGTATATATCTGTTCCGCCGACAAAACGGTTTCGTGCTCCCGAGCGATATCGTCTGGATTTGTCGTTATTTCCGTATGACGTTATCGTTCCGTAGCGTCTCTCCTCCTCGTGGGACCGGGGCGATTTCGGATACGGCCGTTCAATAACCGGCACGCGTGTCTGCGCGTTCGTCGCGTTATATTTGTTCTCGGCACCGAGTCAGTCGGCGGGATCGTGCGCCGTATCGCGTCGTCCCCGGCGCACCGGTAATGTACGACGGCCGTACGTTTGTCGGGTCTCGCGCGGGTCCCTATTCGGTTTTTACCGAATGCCTTCTTCTTTTTTTCTTTTTTTTTTTTAAGGCGGGCGATGGTCCGGGTGACATACATTTTGTTGGTTAGTTTTTATGACCTATGGCTACCGACTCGCCGACACAACGTGTGTTTAGGTCGGTGGGTACACGACAAGACCGGTTATGAGGAGTTAAACGTATACATTTCGACGGTCTAAATACAAGATAATGTACGAGGAAATCCAATTTATATAAATGTTTTGTTAAGTTTGAATTTGCTTAAATCGCAATTCAACGTTAATATCCAAATAATATAATATAGTCATCAATATTAATAAAGTAATTAATATTTTATTGAACGTGTTTTTAATGCACCTCGTTGTATTTCATGTAATATTATACTCATTTTATAAAAAAAAATTATATTACAAATTAATGTCAGGGGTGGCCAACAGGTCGATCGCGACTCGCTCTCGTCTTTTCGATGTAAATAAAATCAATTAACATTAATTATGTGAGACGACCTTTTTATTTTTTTTTATGTTTGGTCATTTAAACTCAAAAATCGATTTCAAGTCCATTAAAGTTGGCCACCCCTGGTCTATGGTGAAGTGGTGGGTGGTGGATACTCCAAAGTTAATTTTGCCCTTCCAATTTAAATTTAGTTCGGCGCCACCGATTCAGACCACGGAATACAAGTAGATTAACCATGCCGCGCGTAACGTTTTTGACACCATTTAGTTTACGCGACCGAATCGATCATAAGACTTTGTCCATAATATTGAATTTTAAAACGTTTGAATCGCGCGGTCTAATTTACGTCACGCGTGTAATACGATTGATATTGGTTTTTTTTTCTCCAAAAAAATAATATGTTGTCGATAACATCGTTCTCCGCGCATACGTTACAAAATCAATTCGTTTATAAATGAAACGTGACGCGCGCCAAGTCTTCGATCGTTATTCGCGGTAAAAGATTTAATCAAAAAATGATATTTCGTAAATAACACGCGAAAAAAAAAAACGTCCACAGAGAAGAGATATTTTTAATAAAGATTTTTATGTTATGTTCTTGATGTTATTAAAAATACAATATACCACGCGAACAACGTAATTTCGTGAGACTCTCATGATATCGAGTACTGTCATACCGATATATCCGGTGAATTTCGTCGAGCGTCGACGTCGAACAGACTTCGCGGAGAATCAAAAAAAAAAAAAAACACACACACACACACACAAACATAACGAGCGTTATTAGTTTTTTGTTGCTTTTTTTGAAATAAATTCGTGCGGTACACGTACGCCATCCGTGGTAGTCGCAGAGGAATCTAACACGCGCACAGAGACAAAGCAATCACGAAAAAAATATTACGCGCAACGGAGAGATTTGATTTATCCTTGGCGTATACGGGTGTTCTCGTACGATACGTGCGTTCTTAGGGCAATAACGTGCGTGCGTGCGTGTACTTTGTCGGATTCGACGATGAACGTCCGAGATACGTTATTTTGACTGATGACCGCCGCGCGGCGTCAGAAAATAAAATAAAACAAATAAACGAAGCGACCGGTAGCTGACTGACGTGCGCGCACATCGACAGTAGTAATCATAATCATAATCATAATCATAATCATACGGAAAGAAAAGAAAGAACCGATCGCCGCCGCCGGTTATCGACTGCCGAACCGGCCGAGAGCTCACGTATAATTAATGGTCGTCCGTCAGCGTACCTCTGGACGGCGACGACCGGGACCAGCGAACCCTGTCGGCCTTGCCAAGCCACCCGCGATAACCCGGCACGCGCAAAGTCCCGAAACCACGTCCGTTCCACCGGTTCTCGTCTCCGGCGTAGGGTAGTTTGAAAGCGACGGACGTTCGTGACGCGTTCGTTTACCGTTCGATACAATAATAATAGTAATAGTAATCTTAAACCGCTACCTTTGTTGTAATCCGTTTCCGGAATTAATTTTCGTTTTCCGTGCGACGCGTGTGTTCTGACGATCGACGTCCTTGTGCGCACAAGGCGAGTAGATTTCTAAAACCAAACAAACAAAACGTGTAGCCGGTCCGACCGCCGTCGTCATTATCATCGTCATTATCTCGCGCGGGACACGTGCTTTACCGTATGAAACGTAATCCCGTTGGGGGTCTAGACGTTTTTGGACAAGACTCCCGCGTAAACAGCACACGGACGAGCGTTTATTTTGTACCGAAGAAAACGTAATTGTGCACACACACACACACACATATACGTATAATATATATATATATATGACGGTCGTTCGAAAACAGTCTCCCCGATATCGATAAACGACCGGGCCGGGCCCCGTACGTAGCAGCAGACCGACAATCCGAATTCAGTAACGACGGTCGTCGGGTTACTACGGCGGCGGCGGCGAGACGGACAAAAGACACAGAGGCCGACGCCGTCTAATTGCGGTCCATCTATCATTCGGTCGGCGGCGGCAGTCGTTCGGTAACGTTAGCCGAATGAATCGATCATACACAATAATAAATATATATATACACACACGCGCATATGCGTTTGCGCGTACACGGTAGTAACGTTATATAGTGGCTCGCACGCACGTTCGATAATAATATTAATAAACCTCCCATTCATTCGGCCGGTAGCCCGAAGTCCCCCCGAGCTGCTAACCGACGGACACGTCCGCGTCCATTATTCATCCGTGTTTCGTGTACCGCCGCCGTCTTGTCCGTCCTTCGCGTACGCACGACGTATTTATTGCGCCGTGTGTGCCGTGAGACGGTTAAGTTACGCACGCCAAAATCTACCCCCGGTCCGCTGCGAGCATGATCGATATTCGGGGCGACCGCGATGTTCCGATACCGCATCGTTCAAAGACATCGTGGCGATCGGTTCGTTTCAGGTAGAAAATACGTCCACGACGACGCGAGCGGCCAAAAACGATCGATGAACATTCCCGTCGGGATCGTGTTTTATCGAAAAGAAAAGTAACACTAATATATTCTAAACGAAACCGTTTTTTTTTTTTTTTTATTTCACGTGTACCGAAGAATCTCGTTCTTTCCCCACCGCTAGTCGAAAACCGTCAATAAAAGTGTTCAAACTGCATAGATAATCGGTATTTCGCGGTATTGATTACTAGCGTCGATCGAACGTTGTCTGTCGCGTCTGTGGTTTAGAAGTGGCACACGCTCGTATAACCGTACGGTTCGTCTGGAGACGATAAACAACAACAATAAGAAAACAAAACGGAAAAACCCCCGATCGTGCCCGAAATAAACGCGTCCAGACGACAACACGCACGAATAAACATAAAACCGAACGGGTTTGAAGCCGCGGCGAACTAGAACGTGCTCCGGTTGACGCGCGCGAATATAGTTTACGTGCGTAGACCGGAGCGGGCGGATCGCGTTGTTGTTGTCGTCGGACCGACGAAACGAATCCGAATCGAACAATCGCGTTTCGGTTCGAGTAAACGTGCGTTTTTGACACGCGTTTTGAATGAATTGGCGAGGGTTTTCGTGCGTGTGAAACTTCATTCGGCCGACAGAGCGTCGTCAGGTTCGTATTGGAATAAAATGAACGGAATTCGTCTATTCCGCCGGGCAGACAAATATAATAAGACTGCACGAGCCGAGTTTGGTTTATCAATAGAAATATGCTTACTGGATACTTCGAGGTCTAGGCGCGCGTATGGCGGCGGCGATGTAAATCGAGCAGAGCAGAGAGAACACGCGAAATGCGGTTGACGCGCGGACGAGACGACGGCACTTTTCTTCACGCGGTCCGACCGGACGCGCGTACGAACAGCAAATGATTCGACCGCGGTGCGTGTCGGGTGGTGCACGACAGTCCTCTGGACGCGGTGGAATCGGTGGGGGACGGTCCGCCGGCACGTTATTGGCTGCTACGGAAACGTTACGCGCGTGCGCGACTAATCTCACGAAAACCGGTGGGGACGGTCGAGCGAGTGCGCTCGTTGGCCGCAACCGAAACGTGATGACGCGGAGGGGGGGGGGGAAACCGTTTTTCACGGCGACGCGCCAAAACGTTTAGTTTTCGGTTTTTTGTCGGCCCGTAAAGACGTTTCGCTCCGATCGATCGTGTACACGTGTGGACATCGTTTGACGGACGAACCAAATACCGCGTCGAGACAACGCCGAGCGCAAGACAAAGGTAAACACCCGATACTTTAGTGTCATCGCGTCCGCGTCCGGCGTCCGCGAGCGCTCGAGCAGCCGCCGTCCCGTTCGGGAAACGAGTGAAAAAACCGCGTTTCGATAAACCCGCCGGGGTGTTGCCGTCGAGCACGGAAGCTACGCGGAGCGGACCGACGTTCGCGTTATCGAACGAAACGGGCGCGCGCTTTATACATAAAAGATAATACGATATTGGCTTTGGGCGTGCGCGCGCGACGTGTCCGGACGGGGACGAGACGGCGGACAAGGGCGGTCGGCGGCGGATGTTTGATGACGCCGTCGGGCACCGTACACACTTGCGTACGTGCGTTATGAATATTCATCGTTGTCACTGCGCATCTTTTGCAGCCGCCGCCGCCGCCGCCGCCGACGCCGGAATTCGACTGTTGATTTATTAATCGCGTACGCCGATACGAATGGCGATGGCGACGGGGAGAGGAGAAAAAAGGAGTGTGCGTACGTCGAGAACCGTATACATTTGTCGTATTATTATACTATATATTTAACGTCAAACGACGTCTATAAAATATTGTCGTTGCGGCGGCCGCCTTTTCTTTTCCGGAGACGCGAGGGTGTAACGGACGGGAAGACGCCGCGAATAGTAGGGTGCTTTTCAATTTCGCACCGACACGCTGTATCACGTGTGTATACGTGATATATACGTATATGTGCGTGTGTGCGTCGTACCAGATATCATAACGCGAGACTCGTCTCGACCAAAAGAACATAACATTTCGCGTGGATTGATTTGCGTCCCGCTCTAACCCTCTACTGCCGGCAATTACGAACACGTGATTTTCGTTTCGTGTTCGTTTCGTCGACGAGACGAAACGATGATTATTTTACACGGTTATCACGCGGTACGGGCGCGCGTCCGGCACGAATTATTAACGCGTCTGTCATTATTAAACAACGATAAAACAAAACGGGATCCGATAACGTTTTAACCGTCTAGCCCCGACAACGAGCCAAAAAACGAAACGTACATTGGCTTATAATTATATATTGGCTCACGGCCGTTAAACCGCGTGTACGTCGTATCGTAATATCAATTTGTTGTCAATCGGAATCGCATTGTCCCGCGACCGTCGTTTATTCGTTTCAATTTGTTCGTGTCGTCGTGCTGCGCAAAACAACGCGAACGGAAAAAATAAAAGCAACAGTTTTATCGCAGAATTCCATCAACAAACCCGTGTCTTTCCTCATAAAGCCCACTGACACTTATGTGTGTGACAGTATACAGATATACGTATAATTTACGTCGTTTAATGCGATTCCGAGGTCTTCCACTTGTAAAACGTTACGCTGTTTATAAGAGTAATGAGAGTTTCATACCTAAGCCGAACGGTTAGTCGAGTCGTGATCGTGTGATGGTTAATTGATAATGAAAACACAAACAATGTCACGGATGTACGTAATTTATTACGTCTTAGAACGTCTACGTATGGCATAAAATGTACGTAAATAAACATGTACGGGATTAGCAATATATTTTGGTAAATTTACGTTTTGTGTAAATTATAATATTTTACCGTTTTCATCGTCGGGTTGGATTAAAAAACCCGTATCACAAACATTTCATTATCATAATATTATTTAATCAATCGACGTGCGACGATTTACATTTTCGTGTCGGTACATACGTGTATACATTTTTACTCTAAATCTACGTAACTTCACGCGAAAAAAATCTATTTGTGAGACGAAAGAAATCGATCGTCAATATCATTACTGGATGTTAGTTTTATTCCAATGTTGTTCTACACAGAACTTCGTTACTTCGAAAGAGTGGAAAAAAAACCAAACTTATAAAATGATTACAGTGTACACGATGGAACAGTAGCAGAGAAACGATTAATCGTAATGTTTTTCATCAAAAAATCGTCGTTTTGACGGAGGGGAGTAAGGACAAAGGAGAGTAGACGAAACAAGTCTACAGGTCGGTACGATCAAATATAATACCCGTGCGCAACCACACGCACGGGGACGGAGTGTTATCATCTGGACGTGCGTGCAGACCCGAACCGAGCAAACGGATAGTGAATTCCGAAACGGGACGAACATTGTATGGCGACGGCGCGAGTTTTTATGAATTTTCCAAACATTTCTCCAAATGGCTTTTGTGCTGCGGTCGCCACACCGTCGGTTGTTTACGGCCGCGCGCGTTGTTTACTGTTCAACCGAAATGGGTTGTAAATTTATCAATAACAGGTTTTCGCCCGACTTTTATACGTGACCCGGAGGGTTTTTAATAAGGGAGCGTATAGGTTAGTATCTATGTGCCGGGCCGGGCCGGTCGTCGTCGTCGTCGTCGTCGAACGCGATACGGGGATAAAAGAGGAAAACGCCGTAAACGCGTGTTGTTCGGGGTTTACGACGCGGCGGCGGTGGAATTCGCGGTCCGCGGCCCGCGTACGACGAAGGTGCTCTCATTACGGCGTTATTAGGCGGTTTTCTGATGGGAGTATAAAAAGAACGGTGCCGTGAGAAGGAAGACAGGTGGAGGGCGGCCGCGGGGGGGGGAGGAAATATTATTACACGTCGGGGTGAACGACAACGACGACGAGGGCCCGAAACAGATAGTAAATCTTTTACACGATCGTAAATATCTCCGATATAAAAACCCCCCTGTCCGAGAGTACTGCGCCGGGAATATAATATAATAATAAAATAAATAAATAAAATAATGCGCGCGCTGCTCGTCGGGTCGTAAAGTGGCTCGGATTGATCATGATTTCCGAATCGTAAAAAAACAAAAAAAAAACAAAACAAAACCCACGAAATATTTTGGGGGGTCCGGGACATAAAAAAAAAAATAAGAAAAGTAACCGTGTCGCAGGGGTCACACGAGAGGGTTTTCGGGAACCGAACCGTGTGCTTACGCGCGTCCAAACATAACACGCGGATAACGAGGTATTTACCTTATTTATAGGTCACGATAAAATAACCTAACCGCGTTTTCGAACGCGATTTTTATTTTATGCGAACCGAATCGCGCGCTAAGTCATAATACGGGAGTTGGGTCTCTCGACAGAACAAGACCACCCGACGACGTACAAATCGTTTTCGGTTTCGGACGTTCGGAACACGGCGGGCTCTTCAATTCGAAAACGAAAACAAACGGGGGTCAGGGAACGGGACAAGGATCCATGGGTCCCGCGGGAATTCAAATCGCGATCGCGTCGATAAGACCCTTGTCCGATTTTCCGATATTGTTTTGCGGGTTCGTAAATTGACGGTCGTCGCCATAAGCGACAACACTACACGAGATTCAATTGACTTACCAATGCGGGCGGTTTATAATTGCCTCGTCGATTTAACGTTTTCGAATATCTCATATTGGCAAAAAAAAAACAACAAATAAACAAACGGAATTGTTTTGGGATTCGAATCTCCGTAAGTAATAATAATAATAACAATTGTCGTCCGATCGCCGTCGTTTCCGTTCGACAACGTTCGAACCCCGGTCGTCGATATCACGTTATCATCAGTTCACAAGGCCGCGCGCAGAAAAATATTTCCGAGGGGAGGGGGAGGGGCATCAAAAAACGTACGTCCTGATTTTTATTTTTTTCAATATACTCTCGGTATAAAAACTAAAAATTGTAAATCACAGATCACGGAGTCGCAAATCATCACACGCGACAGCCGTTCTACAAAGTTGTTTCCACGGATATGGTCGTCTATAGCTGTTTCGGACGGGATTGGTAGAAACAATAATCGATTGTTTTATCACAGAACCCTGAAAATCGTTTGACATTTAAAAGGATTTGAACAAACGTCGAGGCCCCATCTCGCACCCGCCCCCTGCGGACGGCCTCGTCAGTTCGCGTGCTCGGCGACAGTAACAACGCGTCCAGGCCGGGAAACCCGCCGGAGGTTCATCGCGCTATCGGCGGGTGTGCGAATGTCGCCGTCACACCTCGGGCCTCGCTTCGCACCGTTACTCGAGACAGCGGTCTTCGGACGTCGTCGGAGAGAACGGTTAGGGAACGGTTCCGGTTTCCGAACCGTCCGAAAGCGCACGGTATCCCAGGCCCATTGTTCGCGTCACGATAATATTGCGCGTCCGTTTTATCTACCCTCAGACATCCCATTGTTCTCGCGCAACAGCACTAATCAACGAGGTGCTGATGACATTGTAATAAACGTTTCCAATTGACTTGATTAACATAATGTCTATAATTCAACCGCAATATAAACTCGATATTGTGTTGTTTGTGTGTTCGACGCGGCAATTGTTTCCATAAGAACGATAGTTATCATCGTGGTTATTGTGTAACTTGTGCGGGAAAAAACGAAACGACTTTAATTCACTACAGTCTCTGGCTCGGGTCGCGGTGGAGGGGGACGGATAACTTTGGTTTCAGGCAGAAGGTCGCGTGTTCCACAAGCCGCGCGTGATTTGTCTATACGACTGTAACACGTAAACCGAAATTTAATCACGTTTTCGTGATTGAACGTCGTAGCATGCCAAAATTTAAAAGCAAATATTATGTCAGGTAACACAGCGCGCTGGTATAATTTAATGAGCGAAATGACAATCGCCTACGTTGGCCATCAATAACAATATTTTGGCCACTGTGTTTTACATTGTCCGGAGACGACGGTCTCCAGTATTTATGTATTTATTTTTTCACTGTATGAAATATTTGAATATGATGGCCAGATTTGTAAAACCGATCGCGTCTCAGGACCGTGAGTGGACGGGGAGGAGACGTCGGCAACAACAACAACAACGGCCTCAATGTATAGATATATATAAAAAAAAACCAAAATAATGCATGTGCGTTTGCATGTGAAATACCATCTCTTTGTTTTTTTTGTGAAAGACCATATGTTTAATTAAATTATCTCTTCTCTTATAATACACTTGAATCTGGTAGCTTAATTTACTTTATTTTCAAATTTTTCGTTGATGATTGTTATTCGACAATAGAAAAAAATCCATATGACTCTGATCCGCTGATCGGTCTCGGCCTATGGTTGACGACCGTGACACTGTCCAAAACGAAGTGTTACGTTACAACGTTTTTCAAAACGGCATGATTATTTTGCGTTCTCGACTCGACGCCGGCCGTAACTCGGTACGAAAAATATGGTTCACGGTGAAAGTACTTGAGTACGATATTTGGAAAGATTTCCGACAAATAACGCGTACGTCTCTCGAAACGAACGTAAACGTTTCGTCGATGGTACGCGGGTGTCTGGCGAGCAGACCGACGACGAATAAGTAAATACGGTCGTTCGGAGCCGCAACACGCGGAGGAAGTAATAACAAAATGACGACGATAGCCGGCGGATAAGTTAATCAGCCGTATCGTCGCGGGCAATTAAAACGTTATCGAGGGACCGTTTGATCGATCCGCTCGATACGAGTTACAAACAATGTCGCGTGATCGAGAATTAATTACTAAACCCTGTCTGGGCTTTACACCTGCAGTGTTTTAATCAAGAAAATGCAGTGTTCGCCGCGATAACGCGCGCGACGTATCACTTACATTACACCGGTACGCGATTATTATCGCGTTTGTCGAACGTCGCGTTGCGGAAGGTTGGGTGATAGGAGAGGGGTAGGGGGGGGGCACTTGGGGATTTTCTATACGTCGCGCGAAGCTGAAAATTGATTAATTAACGTCGTTAATGGTTACGATTAAAAGTTCGACTTTATCGTCGTCCCAGCTTGACGGCGATCGTTCCTCCGCGCGTAACCGAGTCGAAAACTCGCAATCGTTTTTTTTTGCTACACGCAATAATAAATATCACGAAAACATCGTTTCTGTCCGTTTTTACAGGAGACCCGGACCGAGTACAATAATTTTGTCGTCGTCCTGATGCACGCGCGTATATATGAACGCGGTCCGAGAGAGTTTAAAAACGAACCGAAGAAGAAGAAGAAGAAAAAAACCGTCTAAAATTACGTATTAGTCATTTTCCCTTAAATGTCCGGTCTTGATTTAATGTAACGGTCTCTTTACATATTTCCCTCGACTATTTTTTTCGTTCGTCCCGACGGATAATAAATCAACACGTGTTGTATACGATCTAAATATAAAACCGGAGACCAAAATTTAACGCGGGGGATTATGCCGTTTGCGATGAATTAGATTTATTTCTCGACGTAACGTTTATTATACACCGCGCGAGTGGAAAACCCGCTGTTCTCCGCCGACGGCCAATCGTTTTTCGCGATCCACCGGTGAGTGGACCGCGTCGAAGATTTCCGCGGGATCGATGCCGCCGCCGCCGCCGCCGCCGTCCGCGATTTCCGCGCCCCGTTCTCGGATCGATAAACGGACTTCCCCGTTCCGGCCACCGCCGCGCCCTGCGACGTCTCTTACGACGCGGATTACTCGTGTAATATTTATACGTATACACGCGTGTGCGCGCGTTCCTCGCGGGACGACCGGACGACGCGCGGCCGGGTTTTTAATTAATACGTCTCCCTTTTATCTTTTCGCTTATTAAAACCGTAAACCGGAGCCGCCGTCCGGAAAATCCGTTTCCTCCCGTTCCGTGCCGTGCGCCTCACGATCAAACATCGCGGTCGGGTTTCGCGTCGTGTCGCGGCACGTACGCGAAGCTCGACGACGGCGTCCGCGAACGATTCACGAGTTAACCGCGTTGTTTTTTACGTTCTCTGCGTGAAACGTTGTCGTTGTTGTTGTTTTTTTTTTTTTTTTTTACGAAACGCGCGACAAAAACGACACGGGATCCACCGAAACAATCGTGTCGTGTACGATCCGCTCGCCGAAGTCGGACAAATGATCGGGGGAGGAAAAAAACCCAGACGAACGGTACGCGTGGTCGTTTTGTGTGTTCCGTTTTCGGCGCGTTAACGAGGGAAAAAAAAAATTCCGTCTCCGAGCAATTGATGGGAACCGTTCGATCATTGGACGCGGCGCGTGTATATAACGCTACCGCCACTGGTAATAATAATAATTACGGTTCTAAAACCGTAACGACTAACGAACGCCCGGTTCCGCCGCGACTTACACGTATCGTATTAATAGCCCGGAGGCGTTCATTAAACCGCGCGGCCGGAGAACGGAGTCAAAAGGACGGCGCGCACCGGTTTGTCGTCGTCGTCGTCGTCCGGCGGATAAAAATCGTCGTCGTCGAGGTGAACGATTGCCGAGAACGGGACGGGGTTTTTTTTCTTCTTCTTCTTCCTCCGGCCGGGCGGTTTAAAAATAAAAAATAAATATATAATAAAAAACGCCGCCGAACGCTCTTGACCGCGGAACCGAACCGACGGTCGCGCGTCTCGTTAGGTCTTTTGCCGAGTGCGAACAATCGAGACGGCCCCGGGGGGACGGGGACGCGTACGGTTTCCGTGTCCCGGGCGGTCCTTCAGATTTGTTTCCGAGGACGTTCCGCGACGGAGAGAGCCGAATAACGAGAGCCGACGGGTCCGCACGTAAATGCACGTGCCACGCGCGTATAATGTGGGGTTGGCTTGTCGACCGACCCGGCCGTATTTCAATGAACAAATGAACCGTGTTCGTTTTAACAAACTTTCCCCGCGTGGCGTACGCTCCCGCGCCGCGCATTATGTATCGTATTTTTCGGCCTCCACTTTCGGGGATCACACGATAATAACGTTGTTGCTGCTATTATCGCGTGACGTCCGCCACAAAGGGAAATGTTCTCGCCGTTTGATTTCGATTCGGTCGCTATTCTTATTATCGCCGTTATCGTTATCGTGTGCGCGCCCCCCGGCAAAGCCGGACGTCATGTGCGCGCGCGTCTTGCAACAGCGTGCGATTGCGATCGATTCGAAAAACGGAAATCGTCGCGAAGCCCGTGCCCACGCGTGCCGGTTTCACGCCGGAGAGTCGACCGCCGCCGCGCGTGCGCTTTTCGTTCTCGGCGGACGGCCTGCCTTTTTGCGGACGTTTTGCCAACAGCGAAATCATACGTTCGCACGTGCGTTCGTCTTCGTTTTTATTTTTCGCATAACAACGTCAACTGAAAAGTCGCGCGTGCGGTTATTGTTATCGTATTGTTTATCGTTATCGTCGTCGGACGTTGCGCGCACGCGTATTCGCGTTTTCGTTACGCGCGGACGAAAAAACATCCGAGACGAGTAATCGTAAACGAATTTCCTGTCGTTTCGGATGACGTTTCTGAAACACGGCGTACGAGCGTATTTATTGTTCTCCCGTTGGAATTAATTAAGTATAAAATGGAAACGGTTGTTGTTTACGAAAGCGTTAACGATTCTCCGCGTCTCGCGCGCGCGCCGCACGCACTCACGCACGCACACAACGCACGCACACAACGCACGCACGCACGCACAGGAGATAAGGAACCGTACAACAGTCCGTTTAATAATATAATCGCGCGGGCTTAAAATGCGTTCGGAAAATTCATAGTCAATTACAGTCTGCTTATCTGTTTTGGCCGCGAGTCGGCGGGACGAATCCCAAACGAAACGAAACGCCGCAAATTTTCGGTCTCGACAATAAAACGACGACGTTCCGTCATATCCGATTTACACGCCACCGGGGCCCCCGCAAAGAGGCGTGGGTGGGGGGGTCAGCGTGTGCTATGGTCCCGGGGGAAAAAACATAATATGTACATAGTATATTATATCCCAGTCACCATGTCTTTACACGATATTGGTAAATAATTATATTGATCTCGTATTACGTTTATTTTTTGTAACAGTCTATATTATTTGTATTTCATATAAGATCGGGCCACTTGACATAAGCGGGCGTGGCATGGCGTGTGAAAGTTTAAAAATAATAATAATATATTTTTTATTATTATTATTATTATTCATAAATACTTAAAAAAAATGTTGATTTTTATATTAAATTGCAGTAGATTAGTGTACTTGTGTTTAAAACTTATTTTAGGGCAACTGAAATAATCGATATTCTTCAGTGGCGTACAACAGCAAAATAAGCCGTGTGCCCAATATTTTAGGTACCTTTTGTAAAAGTAAAAAAACTAAATGTTAATGAATTTATATTAAAACTATCATGAATGCTAATGTACGACGAGGGCCCGGATTTATGTACAGTACCCGTAGTTGAAAAATGTATGCGGCGGGGGCCTGATCCCCAGGAGTCGACGACGTGACATACCGTTTGTCGTGCTAAAGTGATGCCACGACGGCGAATGAACAACACGAAACCCAAATAATTATCGTGCACCAAATTTTTCAGAGAACGACCGGACCGACGTGCCTAATATACGAGGCATATACAGAAAGTAAGAGTACTCAATTTTTGTATTAAAAAAAAAAAATTATTTAACTAAAAAAATTACAGGACATTGTAGGTGTTTATATATAATACTTATTTTTCCACGCAGTCGCCTTCCCGTTCTATGCAGGTTGTAAGTCGTGGCACAAGCTTTTTGATGCCCTCCTCATAGAACTCTCCCGCCAACTCCTTCGTCCACTTCAAGACCTCTTGTTTCACCTCCTCGTCGGTTAAAAATTGTTTTCCACCCATGTGAATCTTCAGGAAGGTGAAAAGATAAAAATCTGAAGGCGCTAAGTCGGGGGAGTATGCAGGGTGATGGTTTAAAATGCCCCAACCAAATGAGTTCAAACTCGCCTTGGTGGCGTTGGTTGTGTGCGGACGGGCGTTGTCGTGCAACAAACACACTCCCTTCGTCAACATTCCCCTACGTTTGTTTTGGATTGCTCTCTTAAGCTTTTGTAGGGTCTCGCAGTGTCGTGCTGCAGTAATCGACTCCCCCCGAGGCGAAAGATCAGTCAAAATGATATTTTTTCGGTCCCAAAACACGGATGCCACGATTTTTTTTGGCCTAAATTGAGGTTTTGAATTTTTCGGCACATGGGGGAATCAGTGGGCCGCCACTGTGATGACTATCTTTTTTGTCTCAGCAATGTAATGAGTCATCCATGTTACGTCACCAGTCATAATGGAAAAAAATGTTTAACCGATGCGGAGGTGAAACAAGAGGTCTGAAGTTGACAAAAGAGATGGCGGGAGAGTTCTATGAGGAGGGCATCAATAAACTTGTACCACGACCTGCATAGAACGGAAGGTGACTGCGTGGAAAAATAAGTAATATATATATATATATCTACAATGTCCAGTAACTTTTTTTTTAAATAAAATTTTTTTTAAAAAATACAAAAATTGAGTACTCTTACTTTCTGGATATACCTCGTAATACGTAATGGGGCATAGTTTGCGCGTTCTTATTGTCTCGGTTCGTCCGAATCCTTCGAATGACGTCGTGTTTTACTCGTGGTGGGGAGGGAGGTAGGGGTTCCCCGTAATTTTCCGACGCGCGCTTTGAATTTCCGTTTGGCAGAAAGTCTTGTGGATTTACAACGCCGAGCTTGGTTGAGAATATTTTCCTTTGGTCTAGTCGACTACGATACATAGTTTATTCGTCGTGTTACGTCGCCGGAGCTCACGAAATTCTCGTCCGCGGCGCATTCCTATGAGTACACGTTGGTTTGATATATTTTCCCGCGAAAATTACCCCCGTAATCACAATCGACGTTACGCGTTCGTGCTACTCGTTATATTCGAACGTTCTGACGTACGGTTTTCGTTCCGATAGCAAATTGACACGGTTAACATTTGCAAACATGAAAATCATACTGTTGGACCCATTACACAACGAATTATTACGTCTCGTCGTTATAACACACATCGTTTTATCACGAAGAAATTAAAGAGAAACAAAAAACAATACAATACGAGTTGTCATAATACACGTGAACTGTTTTTTTTTTCGAAATTGATATTAGATGTTTATTTTATTATGAAAAACGTCTCAGTAATTTCGTTTCGTGCAACGTGCAAAGGAGACGCGAATATTTCGTCAAAAATAATATTAAAGAATATATCGTATATGCTTATACAGATCGTTCTCGTTTCTCTTGTCTGCTGTTGATTGCGCTTATACGCGCGTGCTGTATAAATATATGTATAAATAAAAATATTTCTTTTTACTACTTGTTGTATTAACGAAACTAAAGTAATTAATTATGTTCCCCGCAGACGAGTAGTTTCACAGCGTTATTGGGCGGTGATAAATTATATTTTATTAACGTATTTTTTAGTAGTGTCGTTAATAAGTCGTTTTTAGAATATTAGAGGAATTTTTATAGTGAAAAAAAAAAATACGTTATTTGTCTAAAACGGTTGTCGTAAATATTTACCAGTTTACGATAACATTTTTAATCAACGTTATTCTATACAGAGTGCTCGGGTCGCGTTTGTCTCGGTTTCACGTTTCGCCCACAGTGACGATAATTACGATCGGGTCGATTATCATCAAACCATCAACTCGTTGGCTATTGAAACGTCGATGCGTACACGAGCGCGCGGATGTATTGGGAACGCGTTGACCGCGTGGTATTAAGGCACGGTCGAGCCACAAATTCAATTGTGTGTAATCAAATCAGTTTGATTCGATTAGATCCACTTGTGAGTCGAAATGATAAAATACGATCAAATTACAAAGTATATATATGTATATTATAGTCGTACACGAATGTCTAGAGATTTGGTTTTCATACCGCCCACATGATATCCACGCGCGACAACAGAGGCATTTCTTTGTAAGTGATTGCTGTGGCGTTCGCCAAGGTCGAGCAAATCAACTATATGTATGTGTATTTTTCTTTTTACTCTTTGAGTTTGAGATTCCATTATATTTTTTGTGTCGATTGAAAAAAATGTTTTTTTTTTTTTAAAAAAAAAAAGCAATTCAATTTAAAGTTTTCCAATCGACAATAATAACCGCGCCAAACGTTATGAACAATGGTGTTGCACGTCGCTAAATTAATTCAATTCAAATACCTCCGTATAAAAGTTGACAAATAAATAAATAATGCGTCGAGTGACACAAACTCGTTGCATTCCAGCCCGCGATTTTCGTTGGTGCACACCGGCGGCCTTTATCACGTTTGTCCACTGAAATCGATGGCCGCGAATATCGTTTTACGGTCTCGCGGCGACGCGCACGGAAATTCGGTAAATAATTGTCGGCGTTACGTCACGGTTTCCGGTCGGTGCCTGGCCCGGCGCCTGTCGCGACGCGTGTCACTAGATATTTATACACGCATTTCATTAGACGATGAATCAAATTCAAACAAAAAAAAAAACCGTGCGCGATATCGTTTTTTTTTTTGTTGTAAATAATCCAAATCTAAAAATGCACGCGTACCGACCAGATATCGAATACGTGTAATGGGATCTAAAATTACGCCGCGGTAATTTATTAGCCGCGAGCGTGAAAAACAAGCGCACAGAACGTGTGCAACGCGTACCCGGTTAAGGTGGACCCGCCCGCCTGAACGGAATCATAAATCCGACCGGGTCTGCGCACGGGAAACGGTAACGCGCGATCATTGTCCCGAGCCGGGAAGATTCTGATGACGACTGGTCTCTTAGTAAACGTTTACGTCAATAACGATAACATGGTTATACGAATCGGGTAAATTTCAACATCAAAAAACATCGCGTTCTTATCGGTCGGTGCCGCTACACGCGCGCGGACAACCGTGATTATCGCCAAGCTCTGATTGAATATTTCTATGTCCAGACGGTGTCTCAATCTAAGCCGGAGATTATGATTTTCGATTAGTGCGATCAAGACGACGGTCATATCGGTGGCCGTTACGCGTTTTTTTTTAATTCGTACCGGCACGGTGAAATCTGTGGCAAACGACCCGATCGAATCTTCTCGATTTTATCCCACGCGAATTCAGAAGCCCAATAACGGCGGCGTCCGACGGTTTCCAATCTAAAAGACGTCGTCGTCGTCGGTCGGTCGGTCGGTTCAATTACGCGCGCGGATCCGCGTGAACGGTCTTCGTCCGGGAAATTCGTTTTTATCTTTTAATGCCGCCGCCGGTTGTTATCTCGCCGCGGCAAATGCTCGTCGGCCCGTGGCTGGGGGATTCGACGGACGCGAACGTCCGGAAGTGTGTTTGTGTTTTTGCGCGCGCAATAAAATTAAACGGCCTCGTTTTCCGTTTTCCCCTACCGCCGGTGGCCGAAATTCGCTTTGTCGACGCGTATATATATGTGTATACGTGTACCTACACGTTATATTAAATCGCTATGCCGTATAATCGCGTACGTACACGCGTACACGCGTGGCGCAGATACGGGGCCGTTTCCGTTCCCGTACGCCGCGCGTCGCGTAAATGGAAACCAATAAAAACCGTATCCGGTCGGGTTCGACGTGACCGAATCGATCCAGTTTAGTTCAATCAACGGCATTGATAGATCCACAATAGGTCACAACTGCCTATTTCCTGGCCGCGCACACGCTCAATCGGTTCATTAATCTAATAAATCCGATCGCCGCGGCCGGCCCCAATAACAATATTAATAATAATAATAATAATAATATACCGTGCGCGACTATACTATACGTATGTGTATTCCATGGCCGTGTCGCGGTCGTATACAGAGCGGTGCTTGTCGTTTCCACGCCGGGATCGTGCGATTCAGGTGGCCAACACAAAGCCCCCTCCCATTTACCTTCATCCGCGTGAAATTTAAATTTTTTCGTTTATATAATATATGAGCGTGTAAGTAATGCGACGCGACGAACGTTCATTATCATTTGCGTATTAACTGTAAAACGTTGGACGTTTGAATTTTTCGGAAATATCTGTTGCGACCTACCACTATTTAATCGTTATTATGTCTTCGGCTATCGCGAATTATACACGTTTGGACAATTGAAGTTCTTTAAACCGAAAAATACATCCGCCGTTCCGACGACTTTAAATTACGATCCTGATGAATCGTCCGTGGGTAGTTTACCAATAAAAACGGCAAAAACTCGATGAGTCACAATCAACTGCAAATTATGATGTGAGTTGCTGCGTCCATTAGTTTTATAACATCAAGACTCTACCAGAAGGAATGTTTCGATCGTCACGGTCATATCTCGTTTCCGATAGCAATTAGCGTCCAGTCGGTACTTCAGAGAAGTCATTTTTCGATTCAAAAGCTACCGAAAAATTACATAAAAACGGTATGAACGTGATTTCGTCGAAAACGATTATCGTTATTTCTTCGTAATTTTGAAGCTAATGGTTATGGAAACTTGACACATTTACAATATGTAACTTTATATATTATACTTGGGAAAACGATTTTCGAATTTTATACTTCAACTGCATTCAAGAAAAATCTTAAAAATCGTTGACCTTAAAATAAAACTTTCAAATCTGGACGAATAATCTACTCGAGATTAAAACAATTTTACTGCGTTCTCTCCTGATGCGATTATCGTTTTACGAGTTCACGGAGCCGTCGTCTTATGAGAGAAAACAAGACCGCTAGACAAACGAAACCATCGACAATAATCGCACGGGATTTTCGGCGACGTACGCTTTTCGTGTCGACATAACGATTATGGTACACGGATGATTTTTTTTTTTTCGCACGCCGGTATTCGGAAAATCGCCGGACACGTTTTGGAGATCGGCGGTTCGGTGCCGATTCGTGTGCACCTTCGAGGTCAAACACGGTGTAAACGAGAACGTCCGACGACTGATAGAACCGGTGTGACGGACGGCGGCGTGTGGAGTAATATCAAACGGCGCGCGTTCCGTCGACGTTATCGTTTCGAAGAGAAATTATGAAAACGCGATTAAACGCACAATATACGCAGTTACGTTCCCGTCGATTTGTTTGAAAGTAATTTATAATTCTTTACAGTTGATACGGGCGGGGCTGTCAATATTAACAAACCTAAAAAACACACACTCTTTACATTTTTCTTTAGAAAATTAGACAAATCAATTGTTTAAATAAGTTCATCTCTTTCCTCGTCCGTTTTGTTTTTTTTTTCGTTCTTTACCACGCGCAACTGAGACGGCCGGTCTCGTTAAGGTTCGTATCCGAAGAGTTTGAATACGAATCAAATCTGCGCGTCAGTCTTCCACACTGGCGGTCCGGCGGTCTCGGTTTTGAATGCTTCTCTGTCGATCGAACGTAAATGATTTTTTTTCGAACCCGTTTGACAGTAGTAGTATTACGGGAACGCTTTTCGTCGAACGGCGAAAAATCGCGAAAAAATCGCTATTCGGTATTGTTAACGTACGACAGCGCACCGATTTATGCGTATATGTATACGTGTGTATACGTGTGTGTGTGTGTGTGTGTGTATATATATTAAAAAACCGTCGCCGCAGCGGGTCATACGGTTTTACGACGGCGATAAAGAAGTGTACACACGCGGATCGGACGGTATTGGAGACGGGGCAAGACGTTAACACTGTGTGTGCACCGTGGAGACGGGAATCACGCACGCGCACAACGACAACAAGAGACAAGCCGGACGACGTTAAGTATTTATAGTGAAATAATATCGTTTCGTATCGACAATACGCGTGTTTATTGGCCGTAATTTTTAAACGACGACGACGACGACGACCGCCGCCGATACATATTATACAATACGACCGCGCGCATTGCGACGACCGCGACGACGATATTTATGAATCTCCTGTACGGGTTTAATGTGCGAGACAATAAAGGTATAAATCCGACGATTTACGAGACAGGGCGACTCGCAGGAGATTGGGCGTCGGTTCGGTTGTTTTATGCTTACTATATAACGTATTATTATTATTATTATTATTATTATTATTCGTTCGCGTTGTATTATCGTATTATAATAATAACGTGTTGTGTGCGTTTTGAATAAAAACACGCGAGACGGGACGATCGTTCTGATCGTTCGTAATTTCGTGAATAATAATTTTTATTTTTTTTTTAATCGACGTTTCAAACGTAAAAACGCGTATTTGATAAGCGTAGACGTCGTTCTTTTTTACGGGTGCGGAAGAAAAACTTTAGGAAGACGACTTGCCGTACTGTTCTGTAGTGTACGTTGCGCTTTAGGTACATATCAATAAACGTTTGAACGATTGTCGAGACGTTTCGAACACGCTAGTGCGGCATACAAGGCCGGTCGACAGTGGTTGGCCAACAATTACGAACCGTTTTAGGTCGGGGAAACAAATGTTCGGCGGCAAGTAAACGTGAGTGACTTCCATGCGTGGACTTCTGCGTGCGCGATACCTGTCTTAGGTCGGACTGTTCAAATCAAATTATTCAAAAGTTATCCGGAGACAATATGGGACGGTTGCCGTGGGAATCGAAGTGAACTCGTAACCGTGTTATGGTCCTGTGTATTTATCGTCGATCGTGATCGGAGACGCGTACCGAATCCAATAACGATCTCGTTTCAAATCCGATTACTTCGAACCGTTTTATACGACGAAAAACGTTGCGAAGGTGACCCATTGTACATTTGTCGTTACGATTGTGTTCGGTCGATTACGTATAAAGGTTCTCGTTAAATTGCGCGTAGATTGCGACCGGAGTCTGCAGCGGTCGTTACCGGCGTATCGCTTCGCCGTTTTTAATACCGTACACGGTTTTTAATTATTCCTATAGATCGATTATGATTTACTTCCGTCGACCGAGCAGATGCCGTCATGGTATTTCAAAATGTTTCCGCGACACGACAGCGTTTAACCGTTTTGTCCTTCGCGCAACAATGTGCGGGGGAACGTTCGCGTCCTACAAAATACACGGGGAAAATAATAATAATAATATAAATGTGTTGTTGTACGAATAACGATTTTCGTTTCTTCTCGGTGGAATGTAATTACAATGATTTTAAATTATACGTAAACGTCAAGTGTGCCGGGAGCATATACAATGTGTTTTTGGGTCGTTGGTAATGCTCGACGGCTGCCATTGTGTACGTACATGTATAATATAGTTTTTTTTTTTGTTCGCCGGCTCCGTCGATATTGTAATTTTGCACAATGTAAGAAGCCGAAATTCGCTCATACCGCGTGCAATAACAACAATAATAATAATAATACACGACTCCGTTTGTCGTTGCGTCTTTCGATCCCCGAGATCGTCGGATCCGTGAATCGCGTCGAGAGTTCACGGCGTACGGCCGCGACGACTTTTGCCGTGCGCGGCCAAGCCACGTACGTCGGTGGACGTTAGGTTAGGTTCGAATCCGATTTGCGCGCCCGAGCAACACGGATAATCGATCAACTGGACGATTTCAAACACACGCGAACGAATTACAGTGTTTTTTTCAATGGTATGTTCGAACGGCATCGGTTCCGTCGCAGTCATTTCAAGAAATTCGCATCCGACACAAAAAACAATGAAACAAATGTTCGAGTCGATGATACGCAATCACGGTACGACGGAGTCGAGCGTCAAGCGATGAACGAATACGCAAAGAGAATCGTAAAACACGCAAAATGATCGTTATCGTGATATATGATTGTTGTCGACAAAACAAACGAAACGCCGTTTCATGACGTACACCCTTCGATAGACGTGCTCCGGTACCGATCGTTTATCGATTCATTTTCGACTACTATCAGAGGCATGTCCACTCGGTTATCGAGTTCGAAATCGCTACTTGTCATATCGAAACGACACGGATCAATATGGGGGGGGGTATCGTGTCCAGTGTCGGTTTCCTATTGAGTGGCAATGTTTTGTTATTTGTTTTTCGTTTATTAACGAACGTCGTTGATTATTTATAGTCGTACGAACGATCGCGTTCTCGAGAGTGCACAAGTAGTTGCATTGGTTTTATTACGGGATTTCCTTTCTCGAAAAAAACAAACGAAAAAAAAACCCGCGCAATAAAAGTTTTCCGGAAGTTTCATGGCTTCTTTATGGACCGACCAGCTTTAATATGAAATTTGGATAAGCAAAAACGTCAATGCGCGCGCGCGCGCACATAAAAACAAAAGCGAACGTCTTTATTCGTTCTCGTATTAAATGCGAATCCACAAAGTAAATGTATTGTATCATTTTTTTTTTTTATGTATAATTTCGATACAAACGGAAATCGCCGACTAGAGCTACCCCAACCCGATAACTCCGTCCTAATTAATTATAAACAACGATCAGTTACAAACCGCGAAACTTTTTGCACTACAAATTTATTTTACGAAAACAAATACATTAAATTGAATTACAATTTAATTATGAATTCAATAAAACAATAAACGGAATGAAATCTATTTAACAAGTCGCATCCGATTATTCGGAGGTGTAACACACTTACTTTTTCAACGTGCTTTTATCAAAGTAATGTACACACACACAAATGTACATTTTTTCTTTTTTCTTTTAATATAATATTTAAAATAGTCTCGTTACACTTTTCCGGGTTTTAATTAGGGGGCTTTTTATTTTTTTTTTTTAAACGACCCCATTTCATTTCATTATCCTACGGTTTGGATGAAATTTAACGAAAGGCTGTTTTCTTAATCTTCTTATCGGTGAAAATTGTTTTGTTTTGAAAAAAAAAAAACATTTGTTTCGTTTATAAAACGTAAAACAATTATTGAATTTTACTCGATATTTTGGACTTGACGAACGACGTACGTATTTACCGGAGACATTTATTGCTATGGTTATAAAAACGATACTAACCGTTTTGATAGCAAATTAGTTTTCGAAAGTCAACTGCGTATCACGCACGAGTTAATTTATAATAGGTATTATCACGAAGAAACATAAAAATCGTTATTTTCTTTAGATAACTTTCAGCGGGAATGTTTTGAATGATGTGTTGGTTCGGTGTTGCGTTGTGTTTCATTAAACTCGGAAACTTTTGAAGTTAAATGGACGAAAAATTCGATAACTCTACTTTTGTTTGTGTTTTTAATCTCTGAATCAAAAAGAAAAAAAACAAATGATATTGTTTATTTTTAAATTTCTTTAAATTAATTTTTACGAGTTCTTAAAAACTTATTTTAATTTATGTAAATTCGCGTAATAAAAATGAAAACGAGTTAATGTAATTCCCGAAACAGGATCAAAGCGAATATTTTGTCAAAATAATCGTGTAAACGTCATAATTTCGAAAATATAGTTGATTAGTGTTTTACGCAAAAAAAAAAAAAAAAAAAAAAAATCGTGGATATTTTTCCGGACGATGTTACGTTGCTCGAATGACACGGGGACGACGAGAAAACGAAAATATACGAATATGAAAGAGAAAAGTAGTTGTTTTCCAAACGAAACGTTAACGATCATACTTTTCTGATAACGACGTTACACGCGGTTTTTCAGACCTTGTTCCTCCCACTCTCTCGCCCACCTAGTCGTCCGGGTCGCCGTAGACGTGCCGTCGTTACGTATAGTTATTTTAGTCGTGGCGAACGAACGCGCGTGTATACATATCATTATCATTATCATCATCATCGTCATCATAATCATTGTACGTTACTGTCGGCGTCACCCCGGGGTCATCGTTCGGTATTGTATCGGAAGGCGATCTCGGAGACGTTTGATTCCGGAATTAGTCGCCAATAATCGTCGAGCGCAAACTCTCTCTCTCTCTCTCCGCGCAATAATAATAATAATAATAATAGCGATGATGATAATAATAATAATCATAATAAATTTGAAATATATGTGTTGGCGATGATAATGGGCTAATAAGTTGGATCGTATCCCGTTTGCGCGCACGAAGCTCTCTCGCATGTATATATATATACGCGTGTGTGTATGTGTGTGTTACGTACGTCTTTATAGGCCGTTGTCGACGTCGGCGAGGCTTTAGGGGAAGACGACGGCTACCGAGTGCCGTTCTCGGGTGTGTGCGAGCGCGCGCGCGCGCGCGCGTGTATAAATATATCTTCGATATTATTAGTTATAGCCGGTCTGCGGGGCCGAAGGCGCCATTATCACCACATTAGCGGTAATGTTGAAATATGTTTATATGTTTTTGGCGGAAAAAATAAAAATAAAAATAACGCGGCGCGGACGTCGGCGGCGAAAGGGGGCGAAGAAATCATAAGGCCGCGCGCCGTTCGGGGGGTCGGTTATTAGTTCGGGATCTTCTGTCAATGGGGAAAATGATTCCGGCGGCGGCGGCGGGTGGTCCTAATGGCACGGACGAATATTGTTCATAACCTCTCTCCGGTCTCTCTTTTTGTATTAATATTAACGATTTCGATGGACGATTTTTTCTTTGCTTCTTCTCCCGCGCTTCACCACCGCTACGCCGCCGCTTTTATCTCGGCGAACCCCATAACAATAACCGCGCGGATATAAAAGCGAAAACCTACCACCGCCGTCCCGGCCGGCCGAAAACGAAGAGATACAAGGCCGCACGGTCGTTCGATCGACGAAAAGTCGATGATCTCCGTCCGCCTTGGACTTTCGCCGCGACTGCGACACCGAATTGCTTTATAAATATAACGTATATACGCGCACACGCCCGGTACGATGACCGTGCCGGGGGGGGGGGGACGACGACTTAACGGCCCCTTCACGGAAAACTTTTATCACACACTCTCTTTTACGTGCCCCGAAAACGACGTTTTCGACGCGAAACAATAACATAAAATCCCGGGCGCGCGCGCGCACATCGTTTATTAGAAAACGTGTTATTATTTGTACGCCCGATACGAGAGGTGCGTGCGGCGCGGCCCGACGACGCCGGTCGTTTATCACGTACGCAATGATAACTTATTTCGGATTCGGTCCGTGTACGCGGTGCACATGATCCGTATAGAAAACTTGGGGTGTGGGTGGTCGGTCGGTCGGTCGGTCATCGATTAAACACGTGTTAGTTCTCACGATTTCCGACGGGACGAGCGGCGGGGCGAGACGCTCACACAACGAACGAGCGCGAAGTCTTAGTCTCGGTCGACGGAACAACGGGGCGTCGGGTCGTGAGCTGATTAAAATTTATTGCGACCGCCGCGTCCCGCGCCCGTACGGTGTTCGGTTCGAAATCGATACGCGCGTAACTCTTTCGCCGTAAATCGTAGCGCTCTCGACCGCAATCCCGAACAGACTCCGTCGCGCTTTCAAGGAGTCACGCGCGTACGGGGCTTTCCGAAACGCGACGATGCTAGTCCTAACGCCCGTCAACGTTCTAGGTTCGAACGATCGAATGCCCGCGGGAAAGCGTGCGAAGCAAGCACGTGCGGATCGACGCGAATATAAAATCAATCCGCGTTTAACGGCGAATTCGCATTCTCGCGGCGACGTCGTCATGAATGAACGCTTTAGTAAAGTTTTATGCGGTGCTTTTTTTTAAAAAAAACCCACTATTATCTATTGGCCACGAGGCGATTATTTCAGATTCGTAAAACAATATCAAGATCTCGTTTGGCCGGCGCGTACGAAGCACGGTGTTTCGTAATATTTATAGATTCCGCAGGTTCGCGATCTCGTAATAAACACTACTGCGAAACGGAATTATAAATAACAAACACGTCGACGTGAAATACCATATATTATCGTATGCTATTCGGTGCGGTTCACACGTCCAGTCGAATGTAGGTTTATGTTTTGGGGCGCGTAAAACGGCGCGAACGACCGGTCGCGTGACACTGTTTATGACGCTTTTATTCGTATATACATATATATATATATAAAAGAGCGGTAAAACTACTATCTTTAAAACCCCCTTCAGTAAATATTGTTTTTAAGGCCAAATATAAATCACTTCCCCGCAAAACGGTGTTTTCCGATACGACGCGATCCCGGCAGACGAGCTTTCGCCGCCCGGTTTCCCGTCGCTGTTGTACGACGGAAACAACGGCCGCGCGTCTCCGGGTTGAAATATTCACGCGGACCTTCGCCGACGGGTTTTCCGGTGCGTTCGCGTTTTTATAGGCACATCGTACGTTTTTTAAGTGCCGATTCGCCGTGCGAAGGAGGGTCGCAATTTTCATCTCGGGGGTGATTTCCTTTTGTTTATTTTATGTTTCTTCTTTTTTTTTTTCCCCCCCGTCGGTACGAATTACAGGTCAATTGCCCGTCGGCGGGTACTGTCTCGCGTACATCCTCGGGGCCATGCAGCTATCGGTGTACGGAGACGCGCGCGCATTCGGGTTAAGGCCGTGCGTTCGTTTGTTCTGCTGTTTTTTTTAATAGGAATCCACGTTCGTTTATAGACGATAGTAATCGTGTGATTGCCGCGCGACGAGCGATTTCGAAACGTTAACCGTCGAAACCGTCGAAACCGTCGAAACCGTTACGACAGTCATGTAACGACACGCTGTTGTTAGTGTTCGGGTTTCATGACGTGAAAATAAAAACCGTCCGACAGTCTCACGTTAACGGATCTCGTTTATATTAACCCGACTGTATTAGCACTGCCGCCGACGTCGTGTACGTTAGGCAAAAACGGCGCACGTGCCATAAATTCGCGGTTTTGTCGTTTCAGCTTAACACGGACTTGTTACCGGTACGACCGAACAATGTTTCGCGCGTCGTGTAGTCGACGTCGAATAGTCGACGAAACGCGATATGCCGTCGTGCGTCGACAACGCGTATACGTTTATTTATTTCGGTAATATTATATCGCGTAATTAGGCTTGGCGAACACGTATGTTCATAAAACATAATCCCTCTACTTAAACCGCGCGCGCGCGCACACACGTCAAAAGAAAGTTTTCCTCTGGTCGAAAGACGCTTTGCAAACGATACGTCCGTCGGCTACAGCGTCCTATTCAACGTCCGTCCAATAATCGGATATTCGTCTTTGCGTTTGTGAAAACCAAAAGACAGCGCCGCGCAGTTTATAGATTATATATTTATGTGCACGCACGTGTACAATAAAAGTGCCGCCGGAACGTTGAGATAACGTCGAGATTCTCGAGGATTTGCTGCGGTAAGTATCTTATAGACCACGTACTCCGGAACGTACCACGTTATTATTAAACAACACACGATTCGATTAGGCCGCCGCGCAAAACGTCTGTACGTATGTTTTCGAAAACGAAACGGATTGAATTCCCTCGCGTCTTTGGGTGAAATGAATTAGTTAATTAATATTTTTTTTTTACATCGAATAGACTTTAAATAAAATGTTTTACGTTATTATTATTACTTCGTGCGCGTATTATTGGACTCCCCCGCACGAAACGAACTGCGGCGACGACGACGATTACAATAATACATCGTAAACAGCCGACACGTGATGTACTCGATCGTCCATTATTTTGTCATCGGCACCGCGATAGACGCGCACTAATAAATTGTTCCGGTCCGGGGTACAAATTTTTATTTTCCGTGTGTGCTGCCCGCGCCGAGTTATTCATCGATACTCGTCCCGACCCGAACGAACGTCGTTTAAAACAACGTCTGGCAACGGCCGCGCGCCGATTTTTTCCGTCTCCACGCGACGTACCCGTAGCGGCGTGTTTATTATTTTTTATTCCTCTCCTGCCGATTATTATTATCGTCGTCGTCGTCGTCCGCGTTTGACGGGGTGCGCGCGCGAGCGGAACGCCACGCAATTAAAATGATGCGCTAGAAAGAAAGCGGCGTACACACGTACGTACGCGTACGCATTATATTCGTTTGACAGTCGGTATTTTATTTTAAAACCCGCGCGGCCGTGTACCGTTTCCAGTTCCGTTTCAGTCTCCGTTTTCGTTCACCACCCTCCCCCCCGGGGCCGCGATCGGCGTCGAAAGTGTGATGTATAAACGTGGTGGGACACGGAACGGCGAAAATAAAGCGCGCCCAAGCCCGCTGCCGGTCGATCGTCCGCCGCGGACGGGATCTTTTGACGGCGTCCGACGAAACGGAAAATTTCGCCCGATCTCTCTTACGCGCCGTCGTTGTCATCGCGTAAAAAAGAAGTTTTGCCGTTTTCACGGTAATAACAACAATAACAATATTATGTACATGCCGTCGACGTCGTCGGAACCGGAACGGCCGACTAGACGCGCGCTCGTCTTTTCACGTCCCGAGTACCCGTTTTTTTTTCTCTTTTAAATTTCATACGTCAATTAATTTCTTCTCGTTCGAATCACAACCACAAAACTAATATGTCACTCGCGTTTGCGGTAAACGACTGTCTGCGTATATTTGTATAATGCGCACGCGTTCCCTCTACGGACATTAACGTACCCGTGCGTTCACGACAATAATAAGCCGTCCCGTAACCCGTCTGTGCGCACGTCGTCGTCTTCTCTTTGGCCTTTTGCGCAAAAACGCTCTACATACAAACGTATGCGCGCGTGCGGCTTTCAATAGCCTAGGGACGTGCAAACGACGGGGGTGACGTTTAAAGATACAGACGACTCGTGTTTACCGGGAACGTAACGGATTTACGTGTTGAACGCGCGACGGTTCGATAGGAGCGGTGTATATTCGTCAGCCTGTAGAACGCGTTTTACGACACGTGTTTTCGACCTTCGATCAAATCGTCGAGAAAAAACAACGTTAACAAATCAAACGTTTCGACATTGACGGCCGTCGTTAAAACCCATCGAAACCATTGAGTTTCGCGTTAGATCGCGCGCGGAGGGTTCTCGTGACTTTTCCTGATTATTTCACGCGATTTTTACGTAATGATGACGGCGACCGACCGACCGACCGACGCGCGTACCGCCGTGGTCATTATAATGTATATTTCCAAAACGCATTCGTCAAAGGTTAATGCACTAGTTTTATCTGTGTCTGGCGCGGACTGCTGTTTTTGGCACGGACACTCGTTTCGGAGGCTAATAAAACGACTTCACCGGGACGCCGCCACGGCCGCCGGACAGACGGTGACACGTGTGACACGTGGAAAACCGTCGCGTCGATTCGTCGTCCCTCCGTGTTTTATACACTTCCGAACGTATTCGAAAACAAACGAAAAAACGTCGTCGACGGAAAGAACGGGCCGCGTTACGTAATCATATTATTTTTTGTCGTTTGCGGTAACCGCGACGTATAATACGTGTAGTTTCGTTTTTTTTTTTTTTGTTTCGTTTCGTTTTACGACCCGAAAAACAGGTATTATCATATTCATAAGCAAATCTCGTGTAAACATTCGCCGTTAGATAATATAATAACGTATATGCTATCGCCCCGGTTTGGAGACCGCGGGTATATCGTCGCGGACACTTACGTCATGGTTCGAATCCGCGGCACAGGTTACTGCTGCGTGTACGTATTTATAACGGGATTACGCGCGATAGGAACAATCGGCCGGCGTTAAGTCGAACGAGTACACCCGTTCGTTGTTCAAAATAGCGAATTCGTAAATAATTCACGAGATATAAACCGTGTCGCGTTACGACCGTATTACATAAAAACCGTGGCGGAATATAAAAAAAAAAAAAAAAAAAAAAACACGCCACGTGCTACGGAAAAACGCGAGGAGATAACGTACTATTGTAAAACGATATCGTCGGTACTACGGTGCACGTACGGTAAGAAAACATTACGTGCGCACGTTTCGGTACGTTTCGGACGGGTTCGAATGGGAATACAGTCCGAATCGTCGTCGCGCCGACAATCGACGGCCGGCAAAAACATGCCGATAATTCGTACACAACGTCGTCACACGTCCGCGAATAATGTCAATGATAATCGTTCGTGGTCGTCGTTTTTGACCGCGCGACGCTCCGCCATTCCATTTTTACCGCCTCCTCGTAAACCGTTCGATCGGCGTGCCTTTTTGATTCGGAGCCACGTGCCCGTGAAACAATTTTTTTTTTTTTTTTTAGGTGGGCGAGTGCAAAATATCAAATACCTCGCTTCGATTAATCATTGATAAATGTAAAAATCCTATCTTCTCACGTCCACGTATCGGTTGCAGCGGTCAGTTTGCCTTGTCGTTTCCTATATATATATACGCTCGGTGTACCTCTCCCTTTTGTGTCCACTTATTCGTCCTTCAAATGTATTTGTCATTTTATGATGTTTAACAGAATACTTTTTTCCTCCGCTTGGTTTAATACATCTATGTTAACTTCTGAATAAGTTGATCAACGTCTTTCAATGCGAAATCATCTCCCACACAAGCCACTCGGCGAATAAAGACAATTGGTGGATAGATTTATTTGATTGTGAATGGTCGATGGTATTTATTTTTCTTTGATGAGTTTTTTCGGCGGCCTTAGTAAATGATAACAGAAGTAAATGTTTTTTAGACTACTTATTATTAGTTTTGTACGTGTTTTAAAAATAAAAATATACGCATTACGATGTCGCACAAGAAAACTATTGATGGTAAAAGCCAAACATCTAGCAAACTCTCGTACGACGAAAAGCAATTGCTTTTGAAAATAGCAACGGGGTGGAAAAAAAAATTAAAATATCATTATTAATCTGAAAAAAATTATTGCGAATTCGTTTACGATTGCAAACGCACGGTGAAATATCATTACCTGATGACAACGAACGTGTCGAATGAACCTAACCTAACCTATTCGGTGGTTTATTCGTCGGCTATCTTGGACATTGAAAACCGATGATTATCGATTTTTCCTTATCCGTCGTACAACTCTTGTTGTCCGACGAACCCAATTGGACCGAAACCCCGGGCCTAAGTCGAGTGATAATAATTTATTCATAACCGTTTACTGCACGATGACGCGACCGCCCGCCCGGTTTCCAACTCGGAGCGGTTAGGTCGAAAATCGCTCACTGGATGTGTGCGCGCGCGGACGAAGCGAAAAACGCGAGCGGCGGCGCGGGAAATTCAATTTTCGCAAAACGGAAACGCGTCGTCCGCGCGGCATCGGTCGGCGACGCGGTTCGTTTTCGTCTATATTTTTCCGTCGTCTGTCGTTTGTTCTTTCCGCGGGAGCGCAAACAAACGAAAAAAACGAAAAAACGAAAAAACAAACAAAACGCACGTAGGTATACAAGAAAAAGACGAGGGGGAGGGGGGAAAAAAATGCGCGGACGCGCGTAATGACATTACAATATAGACAATACGGAGTAAAACAAAATTAAAAAATAAATGACGATATTGTGCCGCGCTCGAACTTAATGGTCGGGAAAATGAATAATAACGTTAATAATAAAGACAAACAACAAAGGTTGTCTCTTGTTAATTAATTCTTCGGAGTGAGGACAACGTCGGCGGCGTGCGGCGCGCGGAGCGAAAAAAACAGAAAATAATCTTGATTGCGAACTCCCTCGTTTAATTCCATTTCTTCTTTTAAAAATAAAAAAAAAACACACATATATATATGTATATTGCAGAATCGTCGCCGCCGAGTTGTCATTACCAGCCGATTGTTTTCGCCCTTTTTCTCCCGTTCTTTTTTTTTTTCGAAAAAAAAAATTTTTTTTCTTCTTCTCATCTTTTTTTGTCGTCGTTGTCGCCGGCGCGCCCGCGATGTTGTTTTATCACCTCTCCTCGATTCCTCGAGCATCTCGCCAAAGAACAATGTTTAATTGACTGTCCTTTGTCCAGGTGAGTACTTTATTGTGTACCGTCTTAGCCGGGGGGCCACTTTATTGCTTTCGATTAATTTCGAAATCCAGACAGTTTGACCTCGACGGGGCGGCGTATTTCGTCCCTCGTTTTTCCGCCCGCGGCCTGAACGCGGACGTACACTGCGCGCACGTTAACGTCCTGCGAAATCGGCTTTCCTCCGGGTCGTCGTTTTTTTTCCCCCGTCGGTTTTCCTTTCTTCCGTAGTCGTGTTTCTTCTTCTTCGTCCGCCGCCGCCGCCGCCGCCGGCTTGCACGCGCGCGTTTTATCCTTTCTTCTAACACGCTCCGCCTCGCGCCCGCCGAATTAATCTCCGGACGCAAAGAGATTTATGATCGTTCGTTAACCGCCGGCTCTCTTAGTCGCTGTTTAGTGGGCGCGCGGGGAGCCTTCCCCTTTTCGCGTCGCACGTGTACCGCGGCGACGGGACTCCGCGCGCAACATCTGGGCGGGTTTCCCGTCGCGTCGTACCGTTTCCGTGGCCGTCAGGTTAGGTTCCGGTACGGTTCGGACGGTCCCGGAGAAACGCGCGGCCCCGTACCCCGTTTTCATTGCGGCCGGCCCGCCGTTTCCGTTCGGTTCGCGCGCAATCAATGCGGCCGGTTTTAACGACACGCGCGATCTAACGTCGGACGATAAAAGGGTCTCCGGCGCATTACCGCGTGGTGCGTTTCCGACGCGGACGGGACAGAAAGCGACGGGCGGAGAAAAAAAAAAACAGAGGAAAAAAGGATCACTGCGCTCCGGCATAAGGGTTAAGTCGTAAAGCAACCCTTAACACGAGCCAATTACATCGAACCGTCGCCACCGCAAAGTAGGGTCAATCCTCTACTGCGTTATATACGTGTACACACACACACACACTAGCTAGCTAGCCACGACGACGACGACCCCAGGACGCCGCCGCAGGTCCGGATATATTGTTTCCCGTAGCCGATATTAGCTACCTGCCCGCGTCGCACGTCGCACATAATTTCAACTCAAACGACCAGATAAAACTGCCCGCGACCCCGCCGTCCCTTACCACGGTCCGGACCGCGGGAAAACCCGGTCTGTCCTGCGATCCCCGACCTCTGTCCAACCCGACCATAAGACGCTCGAGACCGGCCAATTTAGCGAACGCGTCCGTAGACGAGCAACGGAAACGCCGTGATGTAACGTCGCTGTGAGTCGACGACGAACGGTGAAGAATGCTCGTGTGCCCGAACGACGGCCGGAGGACAAAACGACAACTGTTCTCGCGCCAGGAATTGTTTAGCTGGTCTATAATGTTTTCGGTGTTTCGTGGCCCCGCGACGTACCGTGAACATTCAAACTTTTGAATTTCCCTCGGCGTGCACGTGTTTATCATATTGTATTTTATACGATTTATTGTACACAATGCGCACGCGTATATTGTATTAAATTCGCGTTTCGCGTGAACCTCGCACGGCGTTATTATTATCGTACTGTCGCGAACGAAAATATATTAAAACTGTAGTCTCAATATGGCGTACACGTATACGAAATAACACACACACATATATGTATAGCGTGCCGAAATATTCGCGCGCGGATTTAGGCGCGAATTCCGATGGGTTTGAAAAATAATAAAGACGTTTCGAATGCTGTACGGAAATATTATACACACACACACACCCACGTGTATACATATATATATATATATATACGCGCCGCAAGTCGTGAAAACAACGGCATGTAATAACATTCGAAACGCGCGTAACTTATTATATATCTCGCGCTCGCGCGCGCGCGCGCGTCTTTTATGACGTTTTGGAAACAATCAAAAGTTTCGGGCGAAATCTGATCGAACCCTCGGCGACTGGAAATAATGGCGTTCGGAGTCCTCGTCCCGCAGCGCCGCCGCCGCCGAGTATTTAATATAATGTGTAACGTACGCGCTTTTGTCGTACACAATATCGTACACCCGATGCTCGAACAATAAATCGCGTTCGGTCTTGTCGACGACACTTCCGTTAAGCGCGGCGAGCGTACACATCGCGCGAATCACGCGAAGTTTTCGCGAAAAATTCCCCGCGCGCGAAGGTCAAAAGAACGGAAGATCCCGCGAAGTCGATACGAACGTCAGGTTTTCGTAACACGGAAAATTCGAACGTAAAAAATCATACGCGTACGATACAATGCGTGCGCTCGTCCTGTGAACGTCGCGCATAACAATATTCTCCGTGTTCTGACGGTCGGAAATCCGTCCGGGAAGCCGTCGTACACGCCAAAAGACGGCCTAACCGTTCGGAATTCTATGGACGCGTTTTTGGTTTTAAATCGCGAAACAAACAAATTCCATTTAAATTCACATTTCGTGAACACGTTGCGGCGCTTGTAGCGCATAATCCCCACTCGGAATCGTTTTCCGTTCGCGACGCAACTGCCGCAATGTAAAAGCGTTTACGAATTTCATTATAATACCGTTCCAGCGACCTGTAATTAAGAGTGCGGAATGTGCTCGGTTGTTTTTAGGTTCTTCGTGTACATTTCGTTTCAGTCAACGGCGAACCGTGTTTGGACTGACGTACCCGCGGAAACCTCGAAATTTCTCGACCGACCGGTACGAGTTAGCCATCAGTTTTACTATGTGTGCGGCTTTTTTTTCTTTTAACCGTCAACTCTGTTCGGGTAAATGAAAACGATTCCGACGCGTTTAATACGCCTTGAAAGAAATTGCGACGTTATTTTAAACGCTAGGCCCGGAATTCAATGTCCCAAAAAACATCAAAACTTCATTTATCACCTAAAAACTTTCGAAAAAAATTTATTCGAAATAACATCTGTTTAAAAGATGCCCGAAACAATAAATTCATTCAATTCGGAAAATTAAAAATTAGTTAAACAGACACATTTTACTTAGGTTTTATACCGAAAAAAAGGATCAACATTGATTTTATTTATACGAGTGTACACATTGAATGTTTCATAGAGAATAGTAATTTCAATACGATAATAACTTAAAACCCATCGATTCGTAATTAATAAATCAAGCTATTTTTCATAGAATAAAAACAATATGCAACTAAATAATTACAAAAAACCTGTTCGTGATCGCTATTTTAATTTAGATACGTTATCCAGTCGAAGACATTTATAAATCAATCATGTCCTTACCACGGAAACCAAAATTTTGTTTTCAGTTTTCGTTGACGATTTTAAATAATTTTAATGACCGTCGTCATGCATTCGTTTTGGTGTTATTACATAATATTCGAGTACACCTACAGTAACTATTGCGCACAAGTATTTCGTTGAGTTTCGTTCTGAAAACGCTACGGTTCAAAACGCGCGGTCCACCATACCCGATATCAGCTTAATAATATAATTTTTTATAGAAATAAAAAAATTACAATACAAGTTGTACAACACTGCGCTCCGCCAACCACAATTATACCTGTGGTGGATACCCAGCACGCGGTTGTAGCAAAATTGCCTATCTACAACGCTGCGTGAACGTTGATCGAGCCGTTGGCAATTTTTAATTACTCTATTCGGCGTTAACGTTATGAAAAACACTATTTTTATAATTGTTTATTTATTTTTTATTAACCTTATATTCTCTTTTCGTTTATCGGTTATACAATATTCTCGTCATTTTGTGTCGTAACTAATTAGGAGACGGGGGTAGGTCGAAACGATTTTCTAACCTAACCCCTAACGGTGCAAAAAAATTACGCAAAATTATTATGCGTATCGGAAATACGCTTTTTTTGAACGCTAAAGCATCGAATTATTAATGCTATTTCTATACTTGTAATGTTTTAACATTTCAAAATTGTAATTTCAACAATTTCGTTTTGCGTTTGTTTCTTGATAATTAAAAAACAATTTTATACATCCAGTAGAAATTTAAGTAACCTTAAGTAACCTCATAGGTATTTTTATTCAGTTGAAAACCCTATTTGTCACACGCGATCATAACGTAAACACCGATCGAGAGAACGAGCGAGCGTTTGGCGTGTCGAACGTGAGAGCACTCGGCAAAGAAAGGCTTATGCAAATAATCTCAACGGAAAATGTGAATAGTTTTGTACAATCGTTAAAACTAAACGTTTTCAAAAGGCGGAAAGAACTAATGAATTACGTGGAGCAGCCGCGCGTTCGAAGGTTCCGCCGTTCAGTTCACTTGTCGTTATGTCGTTACGAATCGGAAAGGAATGCGTTAGATTGACGTCGCCATCGAGGGGGCGTTAGCTAATTGCGAAAAGTGGAAATCAAATCAAAATCCCCTTCCGCGAAAACACGCTCGCGCACAAAACATCCGTATTCGGTTTCGATCGGTTCGGGTGACGTTCTGTCTAAATGTTTCGGACAGAACTGGAAGCGACAAGAAAACGCGTCTAATGAGATTAGCGCGACACGTCGATTAAAACGCGCGTTCTGCAGTGGAAAAGCTAATTTACGAGGCGAAACGAAAATTGCGAAAAAAGACGTTAGTGTGCGTCTGCGAGTACCGTCTTAAACGTCGTGTTTTCTTTCGCGATCACGACGAGAGCAGGTCAGGCGAACGGTACCGTGTTTCCGCAGTCACGCGCGAGAAACCGGGAGTTGTCGATTGCGCACAGACGATTCCTATTTTCTTTCTGCCGTTTCGTCCGTCGAACCCGTCCGCTCGGACACAGCGCAATATAAACGAACGGTTCGAACAAACATCGTTTACGTTTGCGGTTTTCGACGTCGAGCTTACTGCGACTACGTCGCCGGAGTTCGAGTCAAATACGTTTGATTATAACGACACGAACGAAAATCGTATGTCCGACGTTTTTCATTGATAACCGACGACTGTTTTCGAGAAAACGCGTTACGACGTAAGTTATTTTTTCGTTTGTCTCCTAAGCCGTTTAAGCCCATCGCCGCTTGCACCACGTTTGCACGTTCGTTTGACTCGGTCTCGTCACGCCGTTGTCTCGGCTTTTATTAGGTTTCCGTTTCGTGACACCGGCGCTCTCCACGTACACGCCCGGCCCACTATAAGGTCAATGCCGGATACAGAGTCGGAGCGAAATCGACAAAAAAAATATAAAAGAAAACGGGTCTCCGTTCGTTTGTCTTTTCCCCGCACGTCAGATTACCGCGTTTCGATGTTTTTTTTTTTATTCGTTCGCTACGCGTCGTCTGCGTTTGACGTGCTCTTCGAGTCGTCGTCGGTACAGCCGTTTTTAAGACTTATCGAGAACCGCGTCGTACGTTATTAACACTAATCTGGCCCGAGATTACTGTCTGTCTGTCGTTCGTACGGGCGAAAAACACGGGTAAGAAAAAATTCCGCGCTCGTTGACGCGACAAAGGACCGAATCCTCGTCGATTCTTCGCCGTCCGTATGCATATCAGAATCCCGGCCACCGGGAAACACGCGGACGGACCCTGGGGAACCCGAGAGAACGTTTAATTCCTAACCTAACGAGCGTTCGCCGGAGGGCGAGGGGCGGAAAAGGAAAAGGAAAAGCGTGTTTTATAAGATATTTGAACGGACCGGGGAAAAAATAATAATAATAATAAATCGACGCGACCGCCGCCGGAACGAATTATTCACGCGCTCGAACGCGGCCGCAAGTCACTCGATCTCGGGTTCTCCGTAGTAATTATATTTTCTCGCTGTCGACGAGTGTCGATTTTAACGAACCGGAAAATGGGCAAATGGAAGAAATTAAACCGTTTCGCGTTGCAGGAACCGGCGCACGTCTTCTCAGCCCCGTCTCCACCAGCGGTCGTCGCGTAAACGTTGTTGTTGTTGTTGTTGCTGTTGTTGTAAACCAGTGTTGTGCACGCGCATTTAAAAAAAGGTTCCGCGAAAAAATCTCGTACAAGTATTCCAAAGGGATTGAAATCACGCCGAGAGAAAAAATAATAATAAAAACTACCGACTGCTCAAAAAGAAACGTTCGTGTTCGTTTTGTCGTTTCTCCCGCGAAATCAATCCGTTAATTAATATACGCGCCGCACACATCGCCGTTCGGTCGCGTCGACGGTAACCAAACGAATCGCAAATTTTTTCGACCGTCTCAATCGGTGTACACGCGCGCGTTATTCATAGAAATATCTCTCTCCCTCTCCCCATTATGTATTACGCACGACCCTTTTGACCGTGACGTTTGACAAACATTTCCCCGTACCCGTACGCGCGCGGCTAAGACACACGACCCGCGCGCGCACGTACGTTTATCATTTTAATCGCGTGTAAAAATATGCACGGGAATTCCCGGGGAAAGCGGAAAATTACCACCGGCTCGGATAATTCTCCGTATGACGAGACGACGCGCGCCCTAATTTATACGCACACTCGCGCCGTGTTATCGCGCACAATATTTATGATACGACAACGGAACGCGGTAATAATTGCCGCGTGTACGTCCGGCGCTAATGGAAGTTATTACGCGGGGGGACACCTCTTACGAGCGCCCGCAGGAATTCGAAATCGCCGGTCGTTACGGCGGACGTCAACGGACGGCGTTGTCGAACGGACTTCCACGTGGAAAACACCACCCGCGGCGGTTCCCGTTCGCGCGCAAACGCCGGAGCGAAACTCCGTTGCCGAGGAGAAACCGGCCCCACCGGTTTTCTCGAGATCTGTCGCGCACGCGCGTATGGTCACCGTCGCAGCCAATAGCGTGCGAGCTACGACCGTCCCCCCCCCCATCACCGGTTCCACCGCGAACAGACGTGCACCCGCCCGCGTCGCGATCGAGTCCATTTGCCGTTCGTTCGCGCGCCTACAAGCGTCGGCGTGACGTATGCGCACGCGTGTTTTCGCGTGTTATTCTCTTCGCCGGACTCGCGTGACCGGTCGGCCCCGAGGACCCCGAGCAACCGATCCCGAAGTATCCAGCGACGGCGACCCGGGTAAGCGCTTTTGTTTTTTTCGTTGATAACATTCGTTTTGCCTCTGGTCGCTGGCATTTTATCCCGTTCCAACACGAATCCGATTTGACTCACTCGCGCGAATGTTCTTGACGCGGTTTTCGGTACGAGAACGAACCGCGTGACCGTTTCCAATATCGCCAAGACGTTTGGTTCGGTTCGACGCGTCCCGTGCGGCCGCGGGCCCGGATTAATATGGTGTTGATCGGCGGGAACGGGGTGCCGAGGCGTTTAACGCGCGCCGATCGTGACCGGCGAAAGGGTCGACGGACGGGGGCGCGCGCGCGTTAATCCGGCGACGGGGACAGGTCGCGCGGTGCAGGTCGTCCCGCAGGTGCGCTTAATTACCGGCCCGGGATCAATTACGAATTAATAATAAGGAAACGTTCGCTGGACGGCGTCCAGACCGCCGGCGGCGATAAATCAAACGGAAGACGCGGCCCGGACCGCCAAAAACTAACGGCCCCGCGATATCGACCGGTCCGTCTAACCCCCGACCCTGTACCGCTCGCGTAAACGTCATTTTACGCCGATCGGAAAACGCGAGTACGCCTCCCGGGGTTTTTGTTTTCGCTTTTCGGATATCCGAATACGTGTACCGTGTTTGATGTCGATTACGGGTTTTCCCTGTTCTCGTCGTTCCTCGGGTTGACACGAACTCCGTGTAAACGCGAACGCCGCTGAGCGAGTACCACCTGCACGCCGTTTTCTGTAAAACGTATCGACCGCGTTTACTTACTGTTTTCGTAAGCGTTATTATTTATCCCCCCCCGCCGCCGCTCGCCAATTCCACCGTGTTGAGTTACTGCGGTCCGAAGAAACCCGTGGAACGCAAAACACACGACAATCGCGTTTGACGGCGGTGGCAATCCGCCGCATTGCTCGCGTTCGGACAATGAACGTACGTATTATATAATACATGTCGTCCTGGTCCGCCTGATATCCGTCCGCATATATATACGTACACACCGTCGGAATCGAAATTAATAACGCGCGCGCGTATACATATATATATACGTAGACACGTCACTTTTGTAGACGACACGACGGCGAAAATCGAATAATTATTATCCGACCGACCGACGACGACGACGACCGTCTCTCCATTCATCTCTGTTACGTCAACTACAGCCTAACCTAGCGTTTTGCGCGCCGCAGCTCTCGCGATCCAATATAATCGGCCGCTGCGGACGGGACAACGTCATTATTGTTCTTATTATTACGCAACGCCTCACCAGACAACCGACGACGACGACGACGACGCGGCGTTTCTACATTTCGCACTCGGCCGTTATCGTACGTCCCTATCCCGTCACGAATGTTATCGTATGACACCGGATCACACGACGTTATCGTGAAACTCGTCGTGCCGCGGCTTGCCGTTGACCGCGAGTCGGATTCGGATTTCAGCGCGTGACGACTTACAAGGAGTCCGTTCCGCTCGAAGTCCAGCGGTAACGCGGTTTCATGTTTTCGCCCGTTGTTAACGTGGTTGTTGTTCCGATCGTCAAGACGAAAGCGCCACCGCACACGTTCACCGGACGACGGTTCGGCCGCAGCGACCGCGCGTACACGTGGAACGTCGATTGTCGTCGAGTCAGACGTTCGTGTGATAACACACGAAATCGATTTACCGCGATTTTATTGTCCGTAGTCGTTTCCAGCCGTCACGCTCCGACGAGCGTCGGCTCCGAGACCGCTTCAACGATCCGCGCCACACGTCACGTACGCGTTTGTGTATTTTTTTCAAATTAATAACTCAGACGCATTATGACGATCCCTTTACGCGTCATCGTGCACGTATAGTATTCGAATTAAAACGGAATGAAAAAAAACGACCCCCTGCCCCCCCCCTCCGCCAACCACTCCGGCAGTCCGATTCGTGTTTTTTCTTTCTTTTATACGTTCAATTGGACGAGTTCAAAAATCTATAATAATAATAACAACATAATGAAGACGTTTCTTCGTCGAAGTGGGGGGAGGAGAGTTATCGACGTGGAACGATGTTTTGTCCGCGCGCGTTCGTCAGAGACGGGGTAAAAAAAAGTGTCCGTCCGCCGAGATTCCCCTCGTACGTACGTATACTACATACGTGCGCGCGAGACACGGGAAGAGAGTGAGAGGGAAAGAGGGAGCGTTATTTTACCGTTCGATGCTCATTCCCGGTTCGTGCCTGTTATCGGCGGGGACCGCGCCAAAAAGAAAAAAATGAAAAGTTATTCACAATATTGCCGTGCGCGCGCGCGCTCGGGGAAATCGAAACATAATTGAATGGCTGCGCGTATTGTGTTCGACTAAGCGAACGCGACTCGACGAATGTTTTTCCGTTAACGTGCCATTAAGTCCCGACGAACTTTTCTTCCTTCCTTTTTTTTCATTTTTTCGTTTTATTTCGTTTTTATTTTTTTCTTTTCGCCGCGTTCAATTCCCCCTCTAATTAGACTCCGCGATGTTATTGAAAAATACACTTTTGATTCGTTTTCGAACCGCCGCCGCAGCCGCTACAATACTCAATACACGCGCGGCCGATAACTTTCTTTTCACGTCTCGCTGCACGCTCGTCGTCGTCGTCGTAATAATATTCCCGCGGACTTGAATACCGCGCGGCGGTCGGCCGCCGTGCAATTGACATGTTCTCCGTTGTTGTTTTGTTTCGGGGGGTGTTTTTTATTTTTTACTCTCTTTCTTGTAATCAGTCTGTCGAATAAAAGTATAAATTCGTAATGACTTTTCCCTCGCGATTTATTCGTTTTGTCGTCGAAAACATTGCGGCGGAGGGGGCGGCGTGTCGGTTCCGTCCGGAATGGAAATCTCGGACAGACACGTCACGGGACTCGGGTCGGACGCGCGTTAAAAAAAAAAACAAAAAAAAAAAATCGTCGAAATAAATGGAAACCGTCGGCTGTGTCGAACGCGTTCGACACCCGTGAACTATGTTTTCTGGGAGGGTTTTTTTTTTCGTTTTTACGTTTTTAATCAACCGTCTGATATAAGGACGTTTGTCGAGATCAAAAGGGCCGGGGAGGTCGCACGGCCGACACTCCGTCGCGGGATATATCGTGTCTGACGGGTAGTATCGTTTTAATCGTCGTCGGGGAAACTGCCGTCGTGTATACATTATGCACGACGGCTCCGGTTACGACGGCGGCCGTATAATTTTCGAAAAACTCTCTGCTCGCCGAGCGACTTCTTACGTTTCAGCGTCCCCTCGCGCGCCCGACGAGCGTCCTTTACAACCCTTCCGTCAACCGTGTCGACCTCCCGCCCGCGTCGCCGCATTTCGATTTCAATCGTCGTCTTCCCCCGTCGTCTCGGGTTTTTAATGAATTCCGAACGTCGCACGTATACATACAACGTGTTTGCGCGTAAAACGCGGCGTTTTTTAATATACCGCGGCGCGTCTTGCGACCGCCGGGTCCCCGTTTCTTCGTTCGCCGCGGCACCGGAAACCCCGGGGCCATGAGAGAAGCGCCCGTGCTCGCGACACACGACACGAGGAATCCTGGCGAGATCCGTTTTTATTAATAACGACAACGCCGATAGCGCGAACGTGTCGCGGTCGAACGCGTCGCGCCATATGTTTCCGTGTCCGGAAATCGCTCGGCCCGCCGCCGCACCCGGTCGCCCAACCCTTTCTCGCGCGCTTCCGTTTTTCGGCCGCGCCGGACGGTTCTCGCACACGCGTCCATGTCGCCGCCATACGGACGGGTTTTCCTCCCCCGGCCGTCCGTTTGGCCACGTGAAATCGGACTTTTTATCGCGGCGCCGCGCACCGAACCGCCGAACGTCCGTCCAGAGACGACAGCCATCGACAACTTGCGCTCTGTACACGGTGTTTGCCGACAACCGATCTCGTCGTTATTCGGTAACTACGTGGGCACGGAGTTTTTTTCATTTTTCTCGCAATTTCAAATATTTTTCATAGTTTGTTCATTTGTTGTCGTTGAGAATTTTCCTCGAGAACGTCAGTTCACATTTACTTACGTGGATTACGTCTGGAATTTAAAATGTGATTTTTGATTTTAGTTTTGTCGTGGCAACGTGGTGTGGTTCGTTTTGGATGATTTCGCACTCGGACCGCAGTTTTTCAATCGTTACGTTAAGCTCCTCTACTTATTTGTTCCCGCATTTTTTCGTACATACTTGCGCGTACCAACGACGAGCGATGGGTAGTTCGTAAACGTGAGCGCAGAGCATGTCGCGCGACCGTCAGAAGAAAGCGGAGAAAAATCGCCGGAATTGCTGGGGGTTCGTTTGTATTAACGCGTAATCGTCGTGTTGGGCGCGATCCTAGCAGAACGAATCCTGAAACGAATGTAACGCGTATTGCTGTTCCATTACTGCGTGTCGAGCGGAACCTCAAACATTCACGGTGGAAACGATAAGGAAAACCTGCAGTTTCGAGCGGATTCGGCGTTATATTCGTAATAATTCTCTTATCACGTCATAATACAGTTGTTGGGCAGTCCGTACGCGTAATTTAAAAACGAACAACCCGTTTTTATCATCCGATCGACGAAGTCCGAGGACAGCGATGACTGTGTCCAACCGGTCTCCAGTCGTAGCAAGAGCGTTTATAATTTGCCGGAGTTCGGAAAACTATTTCGTGTCGATAACGCTACGTCAGAACGTTTTATTCAAGAACCGGCCCCAATTCTCGAAGCTTAACCGTAGAACTTATTAACGCCGAATATTGGTGTATTCACGCCGACCGCGATCGATACGGCCAACACGCGTTAGTAGAATCGACCAACCCCCCCCCGTCACCGCCGATCGGACGTTCGGACGACGACGACGACGGGTTGATTTATTCGCTACACGCCGTGCAGTAGTAATCTTGATGTCTCGCGGACGGTCTCGGGGGCGGCGGGAAATAAGTACCGCCGTGTCCGTTCGCACGGAAAGGGGTGACGGCCGGGAGCGACCGAGTTTAGATACGGTGCCGCGCCGCGCGTTCAAAAGGTTAACGATTACCGAAACGGCTGCGCACGGCGGCCGGGAAGATTCGCGGGGCGCGGGCGAATGATTTAATTAAATATTTAATCAGAAAACAATTCCAATTTGCTTTCGGGATTTGCTCTCGCGAGCCGGTGTACACACGCGCCGCTACTACTACGACGACGACTACCGCCACCACCACCACCATCGCCACCATCGCCACTACTACTTGTGCTAAGAGCGGGAAAGAGAGAGAGAGAGTGTGAGAGAGAGTGAATGAGAGTGAGTGTTCGGCCGAGCATAATTATACCAAAAGACTCGGCGGCGTGTAATTTGTAGCCACGGCAACAACTGCTGCGCCGACACCGTTGCCCGCGTGCCGAGGAGACCGTATTTTTGCGTAAACTCGAAATGTGCTTTTGTGTGTACAACGAATCGTATAACCGAACGACAATACAATACAATCACACATACTATTTACAAATATATAGACACATTTAGACAAAAAAAAAAAAAATAATAAAAAAATAATGAAAATTCGCGCGTGTTACGAGTAGAACATTAGGTTTGTATGGGAATTATTTTCGTCGACGCCAAGCTGTTGGAGTTACATTGTTGTTTTACTCTCTGTCGTGCTCTATGTTCCCGACAACGTTCAGCGTTTAATTTCGACGTTTTTGATCATCGAAAATCAACACTGAAGTTACTAAATATTCTCTATTGCGCCGGGTAAATGAATATAGAAACTGTTACGAGACGAGGGCGTTCATCAATAAAATGCTTACTCGGGCAAACGGCTAGATCACGGCGCGTGTGGGTACACGAGAGTTCTAGACGCAGTGAACAAAAAAAAATCAAGCGAGTCTGCTCGCACGCTGTTGGCCGCAACTTAAAAAACGACACAACGCAACTAATCTCGAGAAAAAGTGTCGTGACGGGTCGACCGTGAAGCGCAAAAATCTTTTTTGCCCCCGTACCATCTGTAAAGAAGCTTCACTTCGAAAATCGTACCCGTCCCATACGTTCCGGGCCGCAGGGTAAATAAACGAACGTTATCGTGGCCGCTGCGAGTTTTCAACAACACACTCCGGTCGCGTTTCTCAAGTCAACAAGTCAAGCGATCCATACGCTTTTTGTCAAACGTCCGGTCTTTGAATTCCGATTTTCGGACGAATCCCCCGTGTAAACGTGACGCTGTTCAAATCGTGTTCGAGGTATAATGCGCGGTCGTTCGAACAACACAATGCGATACGCAGCCTGCGATCGACACGACAATTTGCTGGTATTGTGCCGTCGCGTCTTCCCGGACACCGGAGCGACGTACGTAATAATTTACTTTTTCAACGCACAATGACCGCGCACCGTGTCCGTCACCTGTTTGTAAGCCGATTCGTTTTTAAACAACGTCCGCGCGTCGTTGTCCGTGATCTGAACAGTTCAGATCATTCTTTTTCACTCGCGCGCGCATGCTCGTCCATTAGCCGTCTGATTGTATTCGGTTCGCCTTCGTCGTTTTTACGCGATGTGTTTGTTTCCCCGTCACTGGTTACGGTCGCACGCCTCGACGCGGTTTTAGAAAACCGTTTAAAAAAAAAAGGCCCAACACGAGCGAAATCGTTTCATTAAGTTTCACGGGTCTGATCGACCGCAATAAGTGTCCACGCGCAAGTGTGTTTAGCAAACAAACAAAAAAACAAAAAACGATTAGAATTCGATAAAATTGTCAACGAAAAAAAAAAAAACATTTATTTTTTTCACAAACCGTGACATAATGTTTATCATGAACAATACACACACGCGCGCGTATCGCGTTCTGTGCTGTTCGTAAACTGTATTATTTACACACGACTGGTTTTCACAAAGTGCACAACTAAAAATACAATATACCGTCGTAACAATGCGTTCGTCATTAATAAAATGTATTATTATCGTACGGTTACGTCACGTGTTCGGTATTATTATGTATCCAAAACGAGTTCTCGAAACGGGCCGTGCGCGTATTGTTAAAAACCGTCCACCGAGAAAACTTTCGCGACAAAACCGTATTATCATCATTATCATTATCATTATCATTATTATTATTATTATTACGGCGCAGATACGAATTATAATTATAATAACGTAACAATCGATCCTTTGCGTAGTGCTTTACGACGGCGACGTTCGGAGCGGCCTTTGGACACCATACCCGTGTAATATAGATACCCTGTACAACGCACGCGATAGTTTCCCATTGTTGCCGCCGGTAGGAATTATCAGAAACTTGTACCCGTGCGCCGGGTAAGTCCAAATCGGAACAACTCGTCGGCGGCGCGCAGGGACTTCGCGTAGGAGGACGGCCGGTCCTCGCGACGTCTTTGCGGATAACTCGCGCGCAAGAAGAAGATGTTGAAGATGATGTAGAAGAAGAAGAGAGAGGAGTTAATGAGTTCCGCCGGAGCATAATAGATCGTCGCGATAACGAGTTTAAAGTCGCGGAGGGGGCGGCGCGGGCATCCCGCGAACGTCATCCGGTCCTTTCAGTCGGCCCCGCGGAGTTTGCCGAACGCGCCACGCGGCGGGCGGAGAGCGGATCGGATTGTGATGACGTTACGAGAAACCTAACCTAAAACATTAATTGGCCGTGTCACCTGATTAATGACATTAATAATAATGATAATAATAATAATCTCGTACCGCACACGCTCGATCAAGCTGACAAAACGTCTTCAGCCGCGCGCGCGCACCGTAAGGCCAACCATTGTCACGTCGAAAACCCGCCGCCCCCGCACACTCGGTCGACGTTAATAGACATAATTTATCATCTATTTTATTATTTTCCCCGAGAATGACGCGCCGAGCAAAACATCGCCGCCGCCGCCGTCGTCGTTCGATGATTAATAAAACTCGGATATCCTGACTTATGATGGGGACGGGGGAATTTCGCGCGGATAACGGCCCCGACCACGACGTTACGCGAGATGACGGGACCGCGCGGTTTTCGCCGCCACGTTACGATTATTGTTTTCGTGTTCCCCAACGCAGCGGCGGTCATATCAAAGTCTTGCGGAGAGGAAGGGGGGGAGGGAGACGAACTCAAATTCAATGGTGAACTTAACCTAACCGCGGAGTTCAACCTACCCGTTCTAACGGTATTAGAAGTTTATGGCTCAAATCGATTACGGACAATACGGATATTTTAGATGTTTTAATTGAACAAAAAAAAAAAAAACGTTCAAAGCTGATACAAAACGGATCGATATCTGATATATCACAATTACGTTTTGTCTTGTACGCGTTTTTTTTTTTTTTTTTCATTGTTGGCAGCACTAAATTATTATTCACTGTGTCGGAGAACGGACCACATCCCACACGCAAAAATGTACGCCAGAATATACCACTATAGATGAGAAAAAAAAATTATTTTATAATGTGTAGGTAATAAAAAAGGGATATAAAGTGACGGAAACTCCAAGTCGTCCGCCACTGCCCGAACGGCCAGACGATTCTTTCACGCGTGTGTCGATCGCCCGTCCGGTTACTGTTTCGACGTCTCTTCTGTGACGGATCGCGACACAGTTACGTTCGAAAATTACAAATTTCGTCTCATTTTCCTATAAAGTACAGAGTGTTTTTCGTATGCGCTCAACCCAAAGTAAAATCCGTGATAATTTTTACTGTTCCTTTGACGTTCAGACATTCAAATGCCGTTTGATTAATATTATTATTATTATTATTATTATTAGAGTCCCTTGTATACGCCGAACGCGGTGTGGACACCTAAACTACAGTGTTCGACAATGTATTTAATTGACTCGTAATCATTGCGGCTGGGACATTGTTTTCGTTCGTTTTTTGTGTACAAATAATCGCTATACGCGCACGCCGCGTGATGTATCAACGACGTTAATAAAAAATTGCTACACGTTCATACTTATTGTGTATAGGATTTGGTTTCGGACAGAACAAACACCCGTACAAATGTCGTACCGATCGCAAACGGAATGACATTTAATCCGCAATTAAATTTGTTACGGTCAATCCGAACAGCAGCACGTAATTTTAACATTTGATAAACACGATACCTGCACAAAACGTCTCGCATTTAATTCAGACTAAATTACATTTTTTTTTTTTTTTGTTTTGTTTTTTGTACGTTCAAAACGAATTATATAAAAAAGCGCGTCTTTGTGCGCGAGAATAATGTTTCTGCGCGTATATAAATTAGAACGATTCAAACGATCCAATTAAAATGCAAATTATAACCTTTGTGTCTATGAAATTGAATGCGTAAAAATAAATCGAGAAAATATTGCGTACGAACTTGCGTTGGTCGTCTCGCGTGTGTTTTTTTTTTGTTTGTTTGTTTTTCGGCAATCGGTCGAAAATCTGACTCCCACGGTCACGGGAAAAGCGCGTTTACGTCGTCGATGACGAAGACGACTCTTTCCGATACCGCGATTGACCTTTTCGTGTTACGTATACCGTTGCGGTCGCGTGCCCGAAACAATAAAAATCACAAGTAACAACAACAAAAAACTACGTCGTATTAATGGACTGTATTTTTAACGTAACACAAATATATATATATATATATAAATACGCGTGTGTCGTGTATTTTTGTATTTTTAAAACGCAGCTCATTAATAACGGGAGGGGGGTAGGGGGGGGGGGAACAATAACGATAATGCGTATACGAAGTTAAGTAAAACACCGGTTACGTTTATTGTTTTCGGCGCGGCGATATGAATTCTTCACGTCATATTTTTATTTTTTTTTAGTTTTCGTTTCGGCTATTAGCGATACCGTACGGCTGGCACCGAACGTCGATGAAGACGTCCACGCGTACACTCCTCCCGTTCCTCCCAGTGTGCGCACGTCGACGTACGGCGTTTCCGTTTCCCAACAGTCGTGCATCAATTCCTAGTGCAATAAAGTTTTATAATTTTTATTGGCACGCCGCACGAAACAATTACGCCGTTTCGCCCGTGCCCGTCGCCCGGCGGAAGCAATCGATTGCCGAAAGGTTATTGACGACCGGCCGCGGCAGAGGCGCAACGCGATTTCGGACAACGGCGCGCGGTGCCAGTTGATCGCGCGGACCGGACGCGCCGTCCGGAGTCGACGGGTCGTAACGTTTACGGCTGTCCGGACGGCCGACGTTCGCCCCGGGGACCCGACCGAAACCGCCTTTTTTTATCGCCTTTCCGTTAGCGACGACGAACGAACGAACGTACGTACGGCACGCGACACGCAGAGGCGCACGTTGGGTGGGCCCGACTGTCTCGTGTAGAAACGTAACGACGTCTCCCGGACCACGCGTTCGGATATCGAGCACCGCGCGGTAGATACCGCCCGACCCCGACTGACCGTTTGGTACGGCCATTTTTTTCTTTTTTTCCGGTTTACATGCGTATTGCAACGAGCGCAACAAACGACATTCAAGCGTTTAAAATCGTGTTCGACGGTCGGTTTTACAGTTCCTGGGTGAGCTGCGGCTCAAGCAAATCACCTGTGATAATCGTATGATTAACGATGTTGTTTCCCGATTCAATTTAATTTGAGCGTGTAAAAAGTTGTTTGATCTATTTACGTGGTAATATAAAAACGACTCGGTCGACATTAATGAACGACCCCGATCGCGTTGCAGATCGTCTTCGAACTCGGTTTGAACTCACCGAAACCGGTGGACCGAGTACACTTCGATTCAACCCAGGTTTAAACCGTTATTGTAAATACAAGTAGTATGGATACGGTCTCGCGTCCGTTCGCAACAGCGAGCCACCCGTCCCAACCGAATGCAACTCTTGGAACTCGTCGTCGCGCGATTTCTAACCGTATTTGGTCCGGCCCTTCGCGACGTCTGCGTGCCGTTCTCGAATCCGCACGGTCGTACGCGTTGACGAACCTTTCGCGTGCCGTCCAAACGGATCGATCGCGTTAAGTTCGCTTCTCGCACAACAACGACCGCAACGCGCCTGTCCAATTGCTCACAATACAAAACGAACGCGAACGGCTGTAATCGATTTTCCATTCTCGACCCAGATCATTATCTCGTAGTGATATGAATAGTTTATAACCGACTTACACCGACGTGTAATAATTGTCTTAACATTCCGGCTTTCACTCGAATCGACTGCTTTTCGTAACTGCTAATATATTTTGTTCGCCTCTAACAATGCACAGCTTCTATAGTTTACTTTTTTCCTTTTTTTTTTTTTTTGTACGATGAAAACCACCCAGTGTAGCGAACTCGTCGAGAACTAAAATATACGATATATTAATGTTCTATACGCACCCTGCGAGGCTATAATATTTTATTAAAAAAAATTGTATTTCTGATACGACCGGTGTTGTTACAAATTCAGTTTAGAACGTTTTTTTTTTTTTTCTAATAGTTTTTAGCGTCCCGTTATGCATAGGTTTATGTAAATGTGTGTATATTGCCAAAGTTTAACCCTCTATAAGAAGCTCAGATTAAACTTTAGTGTATAGAAGTAACGACCCCGAGACTGTTATAATGTCATAACGGAACATGATAAAATACCTCATGCCGTTGTAAAATTCGTATAAGTGGGAAATATCGTTTCCTGATTATGGCTGGTCTCTCGGAAAAAAAAAACATGCTTTTTACGTGTTCGGGTGGTATAATAACCGATGTTATGTAATTCAATATCGAATCTGTACGATCGATCGTAAACGCGGCAAAACAACCTAAAAACGAATCCACGTAGGTAATGTAATAGAGAAACGATAATAATTGAGCGCGTGGTGTTTTGTGTGATTCGACCTTCATAACTCGTATGTTGTGTTACGAGTGTGTTTTGGTAAAAAAATAAAAAAAATGATAAAATCGACCACCGTAGTTTTTTTTTTTTTTTACATTCTACGCATATATTATTTTACACGAATAAAATAATGCCCGTGGAAAATATCTCGCCGCCGTCCAATTGATGTTTATAACGCAATGCCCGTACACGCGTACGTACCGCATTAATAAAATATCTTCTTGTATATTAAGTAGCGTAATGTTGTCCGATGTTTATCACTGATTTTCGTTATTACGGTCCGTATTTATCGTGATGTGTTTACAATTTGTTGTGTTTTTATTTCCCGTTTCGATATCGTATTAATTTAATCTCATTACATTGTTTATGTGCGCAACGGGCCTTCGACGGCTCTCCTCGGCCCGCGTTCGTGACAGTGCGTTCGCATTGCCACGTAGATTATTATCACGCTCTCGTACATAATATATGTTACGCGTGTGTGCGCGCTTGTATATATAGACGTTTGCTGCGGTGACCAGAATCCAATCGTGCGTTGCGCCCTCCGCACACACACACACACACACACACACACACACACACACACACACACACACACACACACACGCACCACGAATATTCCTACCGTTTCCGTGGATGATCAACACACGGACGGGCCAAGTAGATACCGCAGTGGTTACTCGTGGTTTTAATCATACGGTTACTTGGTAAATGATAATTTTTTTTTAATAAATAAATGATAATGCATATACATCTGCTGGCCCCATAGAATACAGACATTCACAATAATAGGTGTAATAGTTTTACATAACTATTTGAAATAGAATTAATCCGGTGTGCTCGGCTCTTGTTTCATGATGCGTTCTAAAATAACTGAATACTCATAAACAATTATATTTCGTTGTACAGTTGTACGCTTGAATACAATAGCACGGTCTTCGTTATCTACGAACGAACGCGTGTCGTCCGTGTCTTGTGAATAGACGACGGTGGGGAAAACAACAAACAAAAAACGGGCCGCCGTACGACGGGTTAGGTTAGTGACGGCGATTAAATCGTTCGACGGAAATCGGTTAGCGGGCGTGGGCGGCGGTGGTCGCGGGAATCGGTTAGGTTAGGTTATCGCCGTTGACAAGTATAATTACGCGGACAGCGAGGGACGCGTATTCGGTCGGGTGTCTTAACGAGACCCGCGAACGGCGTTTTCTCACGGAGCGGTTTCGCGATGTGACGGGCGGCGGTGTTTGTTGGCTCTAACCGCTTGACAATCGCGGGGTGGTTTTGACTAAACCGCGGTCGGCAACACTCGACCGTCGAAACCGTCAAACGCGTCCGAAATGTTCGCGTGTCCGGTCCGTCTGGACGAACGACAAACTCTCTCTCGTACGACGAGCAAACACGCGAGGCCGTCGGCGCCGTCGGAATCGAACAAACGTGACCTCGAATTAATTTTTTTTTTTTTTTTTGTTCTATATATAAATATCCTGTGTCATTGCTCATATTAAATAACGCGTAACAATGCGTATCCGTTCGTCACGTGAACATTAAGTCATTTCCGATTGACCGTATCGAATGTTTTATGTAATTGGTGTGAAATCCCCTTTGCGGCCGTGTACACGAACGTACGATTAATAAACAGCGTTAAAAAACGCGTAGATGATCGGAGGCGGATCGGTCTGAAATACGATCGTCCAATGCAACGCGACGACATGATGTATACCGAGGGGGTTTTAAAAAAACCTACGTTCCGAGCGTTAGGTTGTGTTTGAAACCACGCGGTAATCGCGTTAACAAGCGCCGGTCGGTTATTGACGGCAAACAATCGTGTTTCGAAACGCGTTTGGTGCCATTTTATTCGCGAAAAACGAATAACCGTTCTTTTCCCGTCGGTAACGTTTTCGATCAACCCTGCTCGACCGAACGGACGTTTCTTGGTTTTTCTTTTTTTTTTTGGCGAATTCCGACCGTTTCCCAAAACACACGGTTCTCGGGGACATTGTTTCCCGTGGAAAGTGAAAGAAGACGAACGTTATTGTTTTGTTTTTTGTTTTTTTGTTTCCTCGTCGTCGTTGTTCACGGGATTTATAGTTTCGAACGTGTGTCTTCTAACCGCGCGCCACGATAGGGACGCGATGTCGGGCAGTGGCGGGGGCGGGGGCGGAAGGAAGGACCCTCGCGAAACTCGTGCATGTCTGGGAGACCGAACTCGGCGGCGGCGGTGACCCGTCCGACGGACGGACGGCGCCCTTAACCCGAACGGACGCAAAGTGGACGTTTGACAAAACCGACCCTTTAGATCGTATTCAAATAACGATAGGGGAAGACGGTGGGAGTGGGAGGGAACGGAAAACGGAAGGGCGAAAAGAAAAAAAACGGGAACACAATGAAAATAAACCCGTCGGTAACGTATATCCGACCCAATAAAACGCGATATGACTGTTGCGGTCGAATCGTCCCGACGTGCGCTCGCGTCCGACACCGGAGCGGGCGGGCCGGCGGGGAGGAGTGCGGTACGCAAATCTCGGGGAATGCGTGTTATTGGATTCCGTCGGCCGCCGCGTTATTTCTTTTCAATTTCCGAACGGGCAACGAAGACGAAGCGCGTGCCGGAGACCTTTTTTCGTCGTTGCCGCCGCCGCCGCCGCCGCCGTCGAACGTCGTCCGGGGAACGTTGTACGTGTCTCTCGCCAACGAGGGCTGGATATATTATACTGCACGTGATTTCCGTATTGTATTGTGTAATGGTTAAAAAATCGTTTCTGCTTACTGATATTCGTTTCGGACGACACAACGAACTCGTACAATACGCTAGTGAGCAATAATAAATCACCGCGAGCGGCCCCGCGTACCCAAAGAACGCCTAAGAGAAAATTTCGCCTGGGTAAGGACCGCACGAACGCGTGTGAAGCCGGGTCTCCTCCTCGCAGAAGAATCAGGAACAACCGCTGCGTAACGATTGTCAGCCGGCCGACGCGTGTGTGTGTGTGTGTGTGTGTGTGTGTGTATGGTACGCGCGTATTATTTTCCTGCAGGAAACGGACAGACATTGGTAAATTGAAATGGGAAATGATTTCTAATTACGAACACATCGTTTTATTATTATTATTGTTATTATTGTTGTTGTTGTTCGTGTTATTATTGTTGGATACGATATTTTATCGTGTGTGTGTGTGTGTGTATATTCACGTTTTCGAAATTATTCCCGTCCGCGCTCTCGCGCGAGCGCGTGTGTGCGTGTATCTGGTCGACTTCACTCGTACCGGAAACGTCTTGTAACGACGTGTTATACAATGAACAATTTTTATGTTACGTTTTTTTATTATTATTATTATTATTATTTCAACGTCCATATTTTATAAATACATATACATATACATTAAAAGCCACCCCCTTCTTCGGCGCGGACAATAGACGAAATATCGTTTTTTGTTGTATTCGCGCCCACGATTTCACGTGTTCACGACGAACCGTTGTCTTTAAGTATATGTCTGTCGTATTTCTTTCTATTTTTTTTTTCTCTCACCTCTCGTCTCGGTCGTCCTGGCGAATCACTTGTACGCACTGCGGCACAATCGCGCGCGCGCCCGTACCGGAAAGGGTTGCGAAATTGGAATTTAATTGGGGAGGACGTCGGCGGCCGCCGTGAACAAAACGACGACGACGACGACGACTCCCACCTGAACAGTTTTCCAATCCTTTAACACAATAGACTCATTACTCGGTTTTTGGCATTTCCGACGGTCTCTCCGTCGCCCGACGTCCCTTCGATCACACCCCCGCCGGCGCGCGGTCCGTCTTAAACAATGGGCTGATTACACAGCAGTACACTATTTTGCCGAGCCGCGTTCTCTCGTTTTCCTCCGGTAATTCAATTCGAAAATACAATATTGACGATAATAATACGTCCGATCGCAATCGTTTAAGCGTCCCGAAATCGCCACGATATATACACATCGTCTGGCCGGCGGTTTCAGAAATATACTTCGTCTCCCGGCCACGTGCACAATGTTTCGAATATTTATTTAATTTTTTGGTCCCGAACTGACGGTGTACGCAGAGCATGCACGCAGAAATAACGTCGTCTACGTAAACTTTCGCGACGACCTCGTTACGATTGTTACGTGCGATTTTTTTTTTTTTTCGAACACGAGTTACGCAAACAATACGTGTTCGAAAGTTTTGTGTTGTTGTGTTGCAGGTCGTATCGCGGAAACATATTACGTGCGTGGAGCGCTGCGAGTGGAAAGACGAGCTCTCGTGTTTATTCGGGGGATATGTTTATTAAATATCTCCGACGTCCCGAACGTCACGAGTCCGCGACTTCGGAATCCCGGCCAGTACGGCCGACACGTGCACGAGCGATGATAACGGAGAGTGGCGAATTCTTATATCCGTACGAAAAAGGTGAAAAAAAATAAAAATATTCCGAATTCTCGAATCGCCCGGATAGGAGGACGGCGGGGGTGAGTTTTTTAATCGATCGACAAGCAACGAGGGTCGCGAAACGCGGTGGTGGAAACGCGTGGGCGCGCGCGTGTGTGTTTCGTGACACGTCCTACGAAATATACGAACTCTGTCTAACTCGGGACGGCATATCAAAATGATATTACGTTCATCGGGGCGGGGCCGTTTAATAATGACGTCGTCACGAAAACGTAAACTGCAGGTAATCCGCGACCGGTCCGAAACTCTTTGTCTGCTTCTCGTCGTCGGTCAGGTGGCGCCGGTGCGTACACGGGCCTCACGAATAAATTACCGACGGATTTTACGAAATTAATTTCTCCGTTCGAATACCATAACGTGCATTGACAACGTTACCCCACCCCTTGTATGTAAACAATATACGCGTGCGTGTGCGTGTACACATTACAATAAATACCGACGTGTGACTGCCCGACGGGTTGGTTTTTTCCTCAAGTTTATGACCCGAAGTATATACGACGTATCGAGTTCTATGGGGGGCTCGTACACGGACAACGACGGACGACTAAAACGACGATTACAATAATTTCGAACGAAAACGTATTGTGCACGGCGACGGGTATGCGCGCATATAGATATAAATTAAGGAAACTAATGGCGGCGTGCGGCCGTCTCCCGCGGAGTAACCGATTGTTTTTTGACGGGCTCGTCTGGCGATATCGGAATACCGTGAAAACGGTGACCGCGGACTTTCACGACCACGACGTCGAAACAGAAAAAAAGCAATACGACGAATACACGTGAAACGCGCACGACGTGTTATTCGATCTCCGACGCGGTCGTCGCGTAAAAAAAAAAAAACCCCAAAAGCCTGTTCAGCAGGACACATTCGTTTGTCATGCGCACACATGCGTGTATATGTACATTTTTTTTTTTTTTCCAAAATCGTCGTCCGGATGCTCGTCGTGTGTCGTGTCTTGGCGATCGTTTCCGTTAACGTTTCCCTCGCGGCCGTTTCACCGTGTTGGTGGTGATAATAATACATATACCGTGGAACGCGACGGCGGTGGTATGCCTTTCGGCGGTTACCGTACGAACACTTTTGCGACCGTGATACTCGACTTGTGCGCACGACCCGAATAAGGCTCGTTTACGTGGTTTAGGGGGGGGGGGGGGGTTTTTCGCAATTTGTTTACAGCACACCGTTGGTCTTCTCGGACTTCAATGAACCCAAACGATTATTTGTTTGTATAACTACACGTTTTTGCACTTTTCGTCGATGTTGCGAAAAAAACACACGTTTATTATTTTTTGTCATCGACAACAACTCGCCTTTAAAATCTGTTAAGAAAAAGTGTCGGGTAAAGTAGGACGACTGCTGTTAATCTAAAGTTTACGAGAATAAATTAAGAAAATGTTTTTTTTTTATAACTATTGCTATGGACATCGTCGACTCGTGTGAATTACTTAGGATTTAGAGATATTCACGGTTGTTTGAATTTGAAACAAAGACAGTTCGTTTTATTCAAAAAACGATTTCAGAATCGACGCTCAAAGCGACGCTAGTAGTTTATCGATATCAATGAACGTGATAAATATCGTTAATATACGCGTAGAATCTTGCATTACGTTTTGAACGTTTTAAACAAATACGAAAACCGTCCACGTCCAAAAAAAATGTCGACGATTTTACCAGATTTGATTTGTAGTTTTCGTGTTGTTTTTAATTACGTTTAAACAAACTACTGGGAAAATCGAAAAGCGTGTCAAACAAAGTACCAACTTGATGCAACGTTCGCTACCAAAAACGTAACTCATGTCAAGACCATCCAAGCGTTCCTTCTACTACGCGAAAAAGTGTTCGTAGGAAGGGAAAACTCACATTATTGTAAAAGCAATCCATTACTAAAATATGCTTGAGAACTTACGACTGTCTTATACTATACGCTATAAACCCAAAATCACAAAAATAATAATACACTTTGACTGCGTGTACGTATTTCGACAACTACGTTGTCATGTTCGGCGGGAACCAACTACTACTTTGAAGATTTCCAAAAAAAAAAAAAAAAAAAAACTGAGTGTATTCATTTTTTTTTGTACATATTTTACACTTCTTTAGAACATATTCGCGTACGTCTTTATACACCTATTTTGACTCCTATAACTCTCGTAAAACATTTATAAACGTTGTGGGCGGGTAAGAGCGAGTGCTCGTTATCGTCGAAATACCGTTTCAATACGCAACAATTACTAGAACAATTAAAAACACTGTGTGTGTGTGTGTGTGTGTGTGTGTACATTACCCCCAAAAAAAAAAAAAATACGTCACATTATGTTCGAACGTAAATCGTAATTTTAAAAATAACCGTGTCATTATAACATAAGCATACCGTTCGCCCGTATTGTTTTTGGAACAAATCGTATTGTAAAGCGATGTGTCTCTACAACACGTTCTAAACAAATAAATTAAATACGAGGATTTTTTTATTTTTTTTTTTTTAAAGAAAAAGACATCACGGCAGAACGTAGACGTATACAGGTTTAAATAATAGTCGTTCTTTTGTGTTACTGCAGTCTAATGTCTCCGAAACCTAATTTATATTTCATTGTACGCGCGCGCGCGCGCGAACAAAAACGCTGTACGTTTTTAAGACCGGAGTCGCATTTGTCATTTTCTGTTTGAATTTATACAATTATTATTATTATTATTATTTAAAAGGAATACTCGGCGGACGAGAGCCATCTTTGTTCGGGTGTCATACGCTCGTTTTGTCGTCGTGTACGTGTCATAGTGCACCGTGGGCACGTGGAATCGCCGGACGCGACGTGCGCGGCACCGCGACATTTTGCCGTGTGTTAGAAAAATTAGCGTGAAAACGGTCTTATCGATCAGACGAACCGAAAACGTAGCAACAATGTGCTTTACTGGGCCGGTGCCAACGTCTCGGTCGTCCCCAGCGCGATGATTAACCCGACGATTGTTTTCAACCCGATTACGGATATCCGGCGATTCCCTCGCAATATTGTACACGGGACACTTCGGCGGACACTTCCCGAAACTGCTCGCGCCGGATTGTTGTCCGTCCGATATTTGTGTCAAAAGCCTGAAATCATAAGATATCCATTACGGCGAGTTTCAATACCGGCCGTGTGGGCGGCACGTACACTTTGACGTGCACAAAACGAAAAATGTCCGCCGTGTCGTTGACGGTTGACCGTACCGGCGGAGGGGTATTTTTTTTAAAAATCTTTTCGTTCTTTTTTCGTACGGAAATCGTTGCACGTCCGTTTAAAACGTCCGATACGAACGTCATCGCGCCAAGGAACGGAGTAAAAAAAAACGATTTGACGGGTCTTTGTGATATTCGGAAAAGAAAATCGCACGAAAACACGCGTTCACCTACACAGGGATCGTGTCCTACGCGAAAATCACGACCGTCCAATCGTTTTCGGTCTCACGCAGTCGAATTTGGCCGGTCTGCAGTTGGCGTTCACTCTGAATAGGATAATTCACCGTGAACGACGTTTCTCGTGTGTGGGCAGCTCGCGTCGAAAATAAAAACAATCCCACAGCCATCGTGTGATTGTATTATCGCCAACATAATACGCGTCTGACCAAATATATATATATTATTATTATTATTATTTATATAATATAAATTCAATACATCGTACACCGGCGAGAGCGGAGCGTCAGACTGCACGGCCGTTCTTACGTCTCGTATTATTGCGATTGTGATTATTGTTGTTCGTAAGTCGCCGTCTCGAATTCTGTTATTCACTTAATTAATTACTACAACGTTGTGCTCGAGCGGCTACCATACGCGGCGTACGTGCGCAATATAACCGTGCACGTTCTTCATCGCACCGTCCGAATCGTATGAGATACGTCCTACGTTACCCGTCCGCAATCGCCGTCGTGGACGGTAAGTCTATACCCGACGTCGTACGTTACGCACACACGACGTGTATACACGAGATATTGCTCATCTGATACTTCCCGTAAAACTAGTTTTCATTTTTCATTGTACTCCGTAATGAAAAACACGAGTGCACACACGCACGCACGCACATATATAAATATTGGTGTACAAATTATATAGGTGCGCGCGTATTGTATTGTGCCCGACATTGAGAATAGTTAATATTTTCAACAATAGAAACTATGAATGAAAGTGTGTCTCCTTATGGTCGCTACAATAAACGACTTGTACCGTTAATGCTATACACATGCTCGTGTCTATATATATATATATACGTCGTTTCATTCACGATCTCTTAAGTCTCGATCGGATCGATTGTTAACGAAATGAACGCCTACGCGACGATCGCAGACGACTATTATTTTACGATTATGTTTTACATATTAATCTGCGTGCGTGTTTTCCAATCCGTATGATAATCGTTTGAAATGTTTTCGTATTCATAATGTCGGTTTCCGATCGAACGCGTGTTTCATTTCACTTCTCGAAATTAACGAACAATGACTTTAATAGGGCGTCTAAAAAGTTTGAAAACTATATTTTTTCACATAGACCGTTTTAGAACTTTGTTAACGCCGCGCGTGTATTTTTTTTTTCTTTTATTGATCGAAAATATACAACATCGGCAGCAAAGGCAAATATAATGTATATTATGTTTACTTACGTGCTATTCGGGTAAAAAAATAATTTTTTTCATGTTTTTTTTTTAAAATTTGGTTATATAAGTCGATTTGTTTTATTGAATCTACATTTTGATGGTGATCAGGTCCAAGTGCGGAGTCAAGATTATGGTGGATATTGAATCAGACAGTCGGGGATTGATGTGCTTGACAGGGCGCGTGTTATATATGATATTGGGTCGCGCCGTCGCTATTGTATCCATAAGTGTTTACGAGTTCTAATGACGTCCCTCGACATGACTATACCAACTCGTGTGTTACGTACTTGCCGGCGCACCGCGAGGGGAATCGGAAAACGAAATCGATCGTCGAGTGTAACGTTGAGATATACTAAAAATACAATTATAAAATAAAAATAACGATCGTTGACCAGCCACGACTAACCGTGCAGTCACTGTCGCGGGGGCTCGTGTGGTACAAGCGTCTTTGGAATTCGCTGACCAGAGGCCATCGTTACTATAACCACACCAAAGTGGTTATAACATTTGGATGACTATACCGTTCAATAACGTACGTATGAAGTCGACCGTGTTTCCGCGAGACGCTCGCGACAATCACAATGTCGGTCACGAATCCGCGTTTGTGTTTTGGAAGAGCGCGATTAAAAAACAACGTAACCGCGCCTGTGCACGCGACTGTGCAACTCGTGTGGGGACGACGCGTCGATAAATCGTTATCATAACGTTCGCAGCAAAACCGGTCGGCGGGCCGGCCGCCACGGGACGTCACGTCAAAACAAAAAACGCGATATACGACGCGATTACGGGCCCGTACACGCCAGCGAGCCGAGCCGAACACTTCGGATAACAGTTGATGGTTCGGATGGCGCAGACAATTGTGTTATCGAAGCGGGAACAATCGTAAACGAAACGCGGTTGTTACGTACGCGCGAGCTATGCAGGACTCGCTGGAGATATGCGCTGTTCTCAGATTTCGGGAGAGTGCGGTCGACGATCATCGGTAGGCGGACGTGTCGACGACCGAAAATATAAATCGTAAATCCGTCCTAACCTAACCTAACCGATCGATTTCCTCCCGGCCCTGCACGTCTGCGGTCAAGCCCCGTAAGCCGTATCGCCGGGCGATCTTCCGCGGTACGCGAACAACATAATTCGCGGTCGGTACCGCGAACAATCGACGTATTCGGAATAATTATTTATATCGGGCCGCGACGATCTGGTCGCGTCGTCGCCGAAACAATAGACAGCCGCGTTTTTCGGGGGTTATTTTTTTGTTTTCGGGCGCGCGCGCGCCGCCGCAATCGGCCGGACCGATCTCGGACACGTGTTTTCACGGCAACGTCTTGTTCGCCGGCGGACGTCGGGCGCGGGGGAGGTTTACGGCCGGCGGCGTGACGGCTACTACCCGGCCGACGTTTGTTTATCGTTCTAGTCGTTATCGTCGTTATTGTCGTTATTTACCGCCCTTTGGACGTCCGTTCTCGCGCGCGCCTTCGCGGATATAATAGAATTCTTAACCTTTTTACCGACACACGTATCGCGCGGGTGAAATTAAAACGAGAAAAAGTAGAGAGTGGCAGAGAAAGAAACCGTGTCCCGGGGCGATTCCGAGTTGAGGGTGTGTGTGTGTGTGTGTGTGTGGGGGGGGGGGGGGTGACAGCCAATTGACGTGGCGACGGCGACTACGCGGCAATACGACAGATTAATATTTTTATTTTATTTATTTTTTTATTCGTCCACGTGCACGCACGCGCGCCGTAATATAATAAAAAATAATAAAACTTGATAATATTTTATAGCCCGGATAGCATCGACGTCGTTTATTATGTCCAATAACAATTTTTTTTTTTCCTTTCGGTACGGAATATAAAAACGTAGTGGTTTTCTTCTCTCTACAATATAAACGTCTACGTTTACACACTTATACGTACGTATACATATTACACGCGTATGGTTGTTGTTTTTTCCCTCGAAATATTTTCTCGTCGTCGTGTTGCATACGTACACACGCCAGCACACACACGTATATACACGTATATATTTATTTGCCGCCGCATTCTCTCGGCGTGTGTGTACGCGCGTTTCGGAATTCGATCGGGTCCGTCTGTCGGTGTTGTGATTGACGCGACGATGCGCCGACACGGACGGGCGTCGCGGCCCAAAACCGTGTCAGATAATATAATAGTTATTGGCCGATACGTCGATATGCGTACAAGAAGAAAACAGCGTACTAATCAGAACGATTGAAAGGGATTTTTGGTTTTTTTTTCTTCACACGATCGAACGACGCGTGTACTTTTTGGTCGGAAAGCGGAAACGAACGGCATTCGCGGCCGAACAGCGGGACGAGAGGGTGACCCGACCACGCGTAACACTTGCAAGAACGAGTTCGGCCGACGGTGTTTCAGGAGAACTCGAACTTCACCGGAAGATTCGACCGGGAACGGTTGAAGGGCGTTTAATTTTAACCGTTACTTACACGTATTTCTGTGTTCAATTCAAGTCGCTCGCAGTAATTCTTCATCGATTTGTATTTTTACAACGCAATTTTTCAATACCGGACGTCACTTACCCGTTTTCTAAGTGAATCACCTAAATCGCGATATCGAAATGTTATTTACCAAAGCAAAATATATGTATTGTTTATTTATTTGGCGTCCCCGCACATAATATTCCGTCCACGTGTTCAATTCGCGCGTAATACACTTTCGGCGTCGTTATTACTATTAAACCGGACTCTGGCGTTCTGGTTTCCGTATGCACGCCGCAGAAGAAACAGTCGGTCGCTTGTAACGTCACTCCAGAACCATCCGAGTCCACTAGTCGGGGAATTAGCCGCAGAAACTATGCCTGAAAACCCGCCCAGTCGCCTTAAAGGACGACGGCGCCGTGATGTTTTAGGAAAAAAAACCCGTTCGTTTTCCCGTTGAAAGCGTCCACCGACGAGCGACTTCTTTCTCGCGTTGTCTGCCGCCCAAATTACTCTGTCGTCGCGCACGCCGTGTTGTACATAGGTTTTTATGTAAAAAAAAATCGTCGATAAACCTCCCACGCGTTGTGGATCGTACACGCGGTTTTCCGTTCGTTTTTAGACGTTCGTCGGACAGACGAAGGCGATTTCCGCGCGCCGTTCTGCGCGACGGAAGACGGATGGAGACAGACCGTGGCGATCACGGAAATCATCGTGGTCCGGATAGACGGATCGTTCACGAATCGGCCGCAACACGTTTCGACTGGTGTCCGCGCGCAACACACACGCGGCCTACACGCGTATCGGCCGCCGCCACATTACCGGTCGACAACCGTCGCGAAGTACCACTACACGTCCGTCACGGCGGGGGCGGCTTCTTTCATGTCGTTTTTCGCGCACATGGCTTGAGATTCCCTCGGCGACCGACACGCACCCGCGGCAGTGAACTCGAGTGGGCCGCGACGACAACGGTGTTTTTCGTCATCATTATTATTATTATTATTATGTCGTCGTCGTGATAATATATATATACATATACACCTCTTGCAATCGAGAGCGACTGGGGCATTTACCTCCTCAAGAAGCTTTTTATCCCCTTGCTCGATATCGTATCCAGTTACAGATTTTTGATAAAATCCAAATTGGATGTAACGGTTATGATCACATCAGTACGCGTCATCAATGACGTTTTCTAACATTAAGACGATGGACAGCGGACGATTAGAATTTAAAAACGATGTCTATATTTTTGTCATTCAATATTAAGTCACTGTTGTCTATTATCATCGGACTTTTAAATTTCAATGATTTTAATGTGAGATATTTAATATCCCCTCCTTTAAAAAAAAAATCCGTCACGTCTCAAAGATCACGGCATCACGTATAAAATGTGACGTTTTCGTTGGACGGAACATTTTCCAACGTGTCCACGACAATACGTCTGCTATATCGGTGGTTAGATATCACCTTCCCCTCCCCCCCCGGGAAGGCGGTGAAGAGGTGTTGAGGGGTGACGAACTTGTTTCGGGCGGTAGGGTGAGCGTTACGTTAAAAGAGATGATTTGCGCTTTCGTCTCACAAACATTGGACCTAACGTAAAATAATCGACTGTATAGAAGCCGCACTGATCAGTGCAATCGTTTCAAAAAAATGTCAATCATACACTTCTCAAGTTTAGCATTTTCATTTTAAGGGAGAAAGTATTTGAAAAATACTTTGCTTCTCGGGACGGGCGACAGCTTCAAAAAAGTTATTGTAGCACGTGTTATGTTCCATAACATCGCGTGGAATATTAAAAGCGCGTTAGGTTAGGATCGAGAAGTAATCGAATTCAACAATTTAAACGACTTTTTCGATTTCGAATTGACGAATGTATTTATCGCACATCAATACACAATACGATGACTATTAATTATACGACGTGACCAAGCAACGACGTTTGGCCTACTTAACATTTAAACGTATATTTGAATATAATAATAAGCCGTTATCTGGAGAAACGTGTTAAAACACGAATATATTTAGTGGCGACAGTAAATTATTCATTTATTTTATTATTTTTTACCGTATTCTAGTGCACACGCATTATTCAACGTGTGTGCGCGCGCGCGCGCGACGTATCCCGTGATTTCTATTACGAACGTTCTGTGCACGTCTGGCGGACGTATGTTACGCACTCGCGACGTAATACCACGCGAACAAATACGGAGCGAATGGGTTTCCGACGTTTCGCGCGAAAACGTGACTCGATTCGAGAAATAATAACGTTCGCTCGAGTCGGCGTGAAACACAAGCGCACACACGGCCTAGTAACGGCGTGAAAAAATGATTTTCTCGTAAAAACGAATCTAAAAACTATTTTCCAAACGATACGTCTTATGCATATTGCAATGGTGGCATTCCAGTCGAAAAAATTACCGGACGTCGCGTTTTTAAACGCGTGTGGTGTCCGGTTAGGAGATCGTGAATTTCCGAAGAGCCGGACGACGACGTCGGCGGCTTGGCGGCCGTTCAGTTATTTCCCCTCGTCCCCGTCGCCGGACGCCGTCGACGCTATTTTCATTATTGCTCTAATAACTGACTAACCTAACCTCCCGCGCGTTTCGGATCGCATTGGTTTTGATCGCGGCGAATCAGTCTCGCGGCGTCCGTTAATTGGCCCCGTTTATAAATAGAGTGCGGCCGCGGGAACGACGTCCCCGACCGTGCCGCGCGATTCCGATCGAACCGGAGGGAAACGGGTGTTCACCGCGTGTTCACCGTCGTCCCCGCGATCCACGGACAGGAGCACTCTCGTCGTCGTCTCGAAGTCGAAGTCGTGCAATCGCCACCGCCGTCGCGACAGCATGACGATTGTTGTTTGACACGCTCGCTCTTTCCACTGTCGGATTCCCCGCCAAACTCGACTGTTATCGTTGTGCGTAGTAGTGTTTTCCCGTCAGACGGCTCACGAACGGCTGGTTTTAATACGTATGTTTCGTGCGAGTTTTAGACCCGTCGTGGTCACTGTTAGATTATTATTATTATTAACTTCACGCGCGTCCGAATCGGTAATTCGAACCGTACTTAAAACGAAAAAACTTTGGGGTGGTGCGCGTGGTCGTCGTCGTCGTCGTGCCGCGCGGGGGAGGTGCTCGAACGTATAACGCACATAACGAAACGTCCGGCCGTTTCGCACGGCCATTGAACGCGCGCCTGACGGGACGCGTTCCGGAGGACGACAAACGGTTCTTATTAATTAATTCGGGAACGCGCGGCCGGCCAGCCCGAAGTCCGCGGCGGCCACCATCTTTAACGTCCGAGCGCAATAAACGTGATTAGATCGTACGCGCACTTTGTGTCGATTGATCGTCGCGCGCGCGCCGACCGAGCCCGCCGGTGATTTATACCGCCCGGAGTATATTTTTCTCCCACGCGATCGGGGCGAAGAAGACTTACGGGGGGGGAGGTGAAAAAAAAACGCGTATAATATTATTCTTATAAAATATATTGTACCGGAGGGGAAACAGATATTCATCACGTGCGTGCGCCCGTTCTATTGTCACCCGAAATCCCATATAAATGTACGCAGAAAGGTTATTCTATAAAAGTCGTTCGAGTGTCATCGACGGTAAGAAAGAAACATTGTCGGCAATATATAATATATGCCGTCGGGAAAGCGGTGGCGGATAGAGAGACAAAAAAACAAAAAAAAACGCCGTAAAAAAACGTAAAAGAAATAAATAATATATATATGTGTGTGTATGTGAGCGTGTGTTCGTGATATGAACCGTTGACAATGGGGAGTTTAAGACAGAAAAGAAGAAGACGAAGAAAAAAACGCGCAGCGAGTTGCGGTACGAGGGCGAAAAAAAAAAATTCGCTCCATATTGTGTATATGTTTTACCTACACCTAGTCGCGAACACCTGGACCAACGTGATTTCCACCCTCGTCCCCGTAAGTACCGGGCGGTTATTTATGTTTTTTAATATACACGAAAATCCGAGTGAACCCGTTTTTCTTTTTTTTCCCTCCTCCCCCCCCGTCCGATTTATACCGCCACACTCGTTCGCCGGCTGCTCTCTTTCAATGATACTCGCCGTGTGTGCGCGCGCGTCTTATACGTTATTATTATTATTATTATTAAAGAGATTAAAACGTTTTGAACCGTCACAAAAACGTGAGTTATAACTCTAGTATTTTTTTTTCCTGTCGAAAAAAACCGACAACTTTACCCCAGAAAAAGAAAACGAACAAAGGATGCCCGACACGACGACGGCGAAACGTGTCGTTCTGGAACCGTCACGCCGTTCGTCCGGCCGGGGCAAGTATTTTGCGAGCGCGCGCTTTCGACCGGAAGACCATTTTCGGTTTTGCGCGAAACACGCGCTGCGATCACGGACGGGGCGCGTCGTCAACACTAATCCAGCCCGACCTAACGAACGAAAAACGAGAAAAACCGCACGTTATCGTTACGTCGGCGCGGTACTTTTGCCGTACGCGGCCGCGGACGAACGAGCTCGCCCGTCGGCGTGGACGTGCCCGGGGGCGAGAAGCGCCGGTATTGCTAATCAACGTCGCGGGGACCCGTTTCGCCGGCAGGAGACCCGACGCGATATTGAATATTCATAAGATCCAAAAGGGAAATGTTTGCTTTAAAAGTTGTGCGCGGACCCCGCCGGTGAAGACTGCCGCCGATTTTCCATTCATTCGTGAAACCCGCGCGCCCGCGCTCCTTGCCGCCGCTGCTGCTGCTGTTTCCTCTCGCCACGCAACGGCAACGGAATTTATGATCGCGCACGACCGCGCGTGCCCGAAAAACGTATCGACGGTCTCTCGTCCCGGCGACCGTCTCGCGATTGCACGCACGCTGTTCAAAACACAAAAAAACCGCGTGCGACTATTGTAGTTAGCTAGGTTAATAATAACCGCGTTTCGAGTAGTGTACGCGTACGGTGGACACGGATTCGGTTCCACTGGAAAACGACGTCACGCTACAGAGCGATCACGAAACGTGTCGTAGATAAACGGTCGAAGTGGAATTCGCCGGAATAATCCAAAGAAAGCTCCTCCGTCCCGCTGACAAGTCGGACGGGGCCCGTCCGCCGTACATACTCGTGTTTATATATTATAACGGCGCGTTTCCATCGGTTCCACGTCACCACACGATATCATTATTATTATTATTATTGTAAAACACGTCCAAACGTATCAAAGCCGATACGTACGTGCATGCGCGTGCGTGTTATTATTTAGAGACGATTTTCTCGACCCTGTCGATGGCGTACACGATTTTCCCGCTGCGTCGTCGGAGGGTGGTTTAATTTAATTTCCCGTGACTTATGAGTCGATCGGACCGGCGACGACGGCTGTAGGGACGGTGTGGACTTGTGTGTGTATACGTATACGTATATATATATATATAGAGTGAGAGAGGGTTAATAACCGCGCGCGTGAGGACGGACGACAAGAAAAATCAGACGCAATCCCGTTTGCCGCTGACGTGAATGGATCGACCGCGACAATTTAAAGACGCGGCCGTTGTTTTTCGTCTTGTACGGGCGTCGTCTCCGTAGGAAAGGGTTGTGTGCGCGTGATCGTCCGAAGATTGATCGGACCCTATCATTCAATTCGGATGGACTCTCGTCGTCGTCGTCGTTGTCGCACACGTTCCGGGCATACGCGAGTTTCGACGGCGCCGGGGAATACATGATGTACGAGGTTGAAAATCGCGTGGTCCGCGCGACGATAATAACACATTGCTATTATTATTATTATTATTATTGCAGGGAATTACGACTCACAGGGTGCCACATCGGGTCCACGCGCAACTGGATCGCGTCCGTAGTGGCGGGCGGACGTCACGGATGTTCGGATAAGCGACCAGGAGAGTCTCCCGCGGGCGTTCCCGGACCCGGCCTCCAACGTCGCCTCCCGGGGCTGGACCGAGCGGGAGAAATTTCGTCCTGAAGGGGTGGCGTCTGCCGTACAGTTAACACGCCGGGGATGGGCTCGGACGACGCCCGTTGAGTAGCAGTTCAACAGGCAATTATTACTGTCGTTATTATTAGTATATTTGATAACGAATGCGTATGATCCGGAAACGTTATGGCACGAGAACGTCTTCAACCGTTCCGACGATACTGCCCGTCGGATTGACTCGGCGTCTTGCACCTGGACGCGAGCTCGACCGCTACGATCGACGCGACGGTTTGTTTGTATTCGTTCCAGCGCGCGCGATTTATATTAACACGTGCACGTTACGGAAATCGTCTGTCCGATAATCCTTAAAAAAAAAAAAAAGAGAGAGAGAGAGAGAAAAAAATCGCGTTTCCCGTCCCCGCTCGTCCCGTAAATCCTGGTTCTGAAACGACAACACGTTTTTCGACTGTCGTCCGTGTTTTCCTTTGCGCGCGTCTGTTGACGATACACCGCGTCCGTGACGACTCGTAAAATCAAATCGTAAACACCCGACGGTCCTAGGCCGTTCGTCTCCGCGGCGGCCGACGCCAGATCGAATTTCGTCCGTTCTTACAGACCCGACTGTGAAATACGGCCGTCACGTATCCCCGAAGACGTCACATCGTTGCCGGCCGACACCGTTCTCGAAGTGTTCCTTCGAAGGGAATGTCAAATCGATAAATCCGCACGCACGCACGCACAATATCGTAATAAACGATCTCGGCCGTACCGTTTTTTTCCGGCGCGCACGGTTTTAATGTGTTTCTACCGGTTATTCTCGGATATCATATAATACGGTTCAGTCAAATAAAACCGTAAATGAGTGCGACGCGCGCGTGTAGAAAAAAAAAACAATTAGGGCAGCACATGTCGACAACGTCGAAAAGAAGACTTATTACGTAGCTGTCGGGGTGGCGGGGGGAGGGGGCGCTAAAAGTCATTTAATCTTCAAGATGTTTCGAATTAAACGCTAATAATCAAAGCGGTTTCGTTCAATGATTTATACGCGGATATTTTTAAACCGACGTTTATTAGTACAACGTGACATTTAATTATACAAACCGCATTAACCAGCGAACACGCTAAAAAACAAACCGTGCGTACGAAAACGTCACGATATTTTCGTCACTTTTTTTCTTGCAGGGGGTCCACGTTTTTTTCCCTTGACGCGTTTCAAGAACTGTTGCACGTTTATCCGGTATAGGCCGCGTCGTCTACTATCGTCTGTACCCGTGTCATACCCATTCAATCGGTTTTGCGCTCGTGTCTTTATCAATCGTCTTTTTTCTTTTCGTCTGCTCGATACTATTCTGTCATTTGAATCCGAATAATAATGACGACCGATCCTACGTAGAGTACGACACTTTTCCGTTTGAAAAAAACGTACTCGCGAACGACTCGACGGTGTATTTTCATTAGAATTCGTGTTTGTTTAGCGGAAAAAAAAACGACAAATCGCTTTCGCGTTAATCTATATGTTTATTAAAATATACCCGTTTGGTTTTTTAATGAATTTTTTACCGCGTTTATTATTTTAATGAATGTATCTTATTAGGAAACATTATAATAACGTTATTACGATATGCACATAGATTAAAAAGTAGCGTAATATACGACGCGTGTATATATATATATTTTATATCGTTAGTGTCGAAAACTGTAAAATAATTCATAACCGTACGGATAATGAAAATAATAAGTGTACGTTTAGGAATAATGAAGACTAAAAAGCGGATCACATCATACTTGCAAATTAAAAACGTATTGTTGACTGTTGTGGAATATTTTTAAGAAAATTAGTCGGATTTAAAACTCGAGTTTACACGCGCAATAATAATACACTTCACGGGAAATTATTAACGACGCCGGTTACGATGTTGCCTTACTAGTCTGAGAACAGAACGTGTAATAAGTATCGTACGTTTCGTTCGGTACCGTGAAACGCGATTCATTCGGACGTTATACGGTTAATTGTTCTTTGAAACGCGTTTCGAAACCGAAAAAAAACTACGAAACCGTGAAATCATCTCGTGTGGGCGATCGCGAGAGATGCCTGACGCTAACCCTTTCGGATCGTCGTCGTCGTCACGTGGACACCGAAAACGTTCGGGTTACTCGGCGGACGTGACGTAACAGCGAACGGATCGTGCGAAACGAAGTAGGACGAACCGATAGGACAAGTCGGGGGGAAAAAAAAATGGACCAACGTCGATCGGGTCGATTTCGAACGCGGTTTTCGGACGACGATACCGTTTATCGCGTTGTCTAGTCGAGCTATTTCGGACCGATGCGGTGTCGCGTCGGTCGAAGGGTTGGAACGTGAAACGGTCGGATGAGAAAGCGTACGAAAACTCCTCCTCCGACCGTGAGGGCGACGATGATAATAACAAAAACAACAATAAATAGTGGTTATTCAGAAAAATTATCGAACTATTTTATCCTTTTATCCTCCCGGGTTTTTTTTTTTTTGTCGTTCGTACCAACACTTGTGCGCAGATTGCTTTTTCGGCGACGAAACGCTTTTGTGCGAGGCCGTTTTTATTTTTTCAATTGTCTGCGTTTTATCATTGAATTTTCTTCTATCTCTCTCTCTCTCTCGACGAACGGTTTATCTTGGCCGATCTTAAAATCACCAGACGTTGTTTTGACTGTTCGCGGGGGGACTTTAATGGTTGGCCGAATTCTCAAGTGACACAATCGACGTGGGAGCACGGCACCAAGACGTATTTTTCTCGGATTATGAAGGGTCGAACGGGTTTCTCGACGTAGACGCACAGCTGTTTCGCGATTGACAAAATCCAATCGCGAAACCCCGACCATAACGTGAACACGAACATAACGTTACACTCGAGTAATGGTAATAATGGTAAAAAGAATAATTGAACGTAAAAGAAAAAAGAAAGAAAGGACGAAATAAGGAATTCCAGACGACGATAATAGTGACGACGGGGTAATAATAAAATAAATTCCCATTTAAAAAACGAACCGTATGTACGGGACTCGCCATCTAGCAGCGACGCGCCGTAACCAAAATCGGACGGCCGTCCGCGCGGTAGTCGGGGACGACGACGACGAACGTCCCGAACGAACAAACGCACAAAACAAAAAAAAACGACTACGCGGTTCACGTTGTTTTTTCACGTCGCGTGCTCTTGCGCGGTCGGCGATCCGTTCGTGTCTTACAACGCAACGCGCCGACATGGCGAAATGGGTTATTTTTTTTTTTTTAGCGAGGGGAACGGCCGTTCGAACACGAAGATACGATCGTTGTCGCGAGAAAAACAGCGACGGGGGGCACCGGATGGTCGTGTTACTCCGGCGTCTGAGCGTTTCGCAAGGCAGCCAAGGCACGGAGAGAGGCCATCTCGTTCGATATTCGTTCGAGTTGGCGGGTTCGTTTTGAACGTCGTGCGGGAGGTTCCCGAATCATTTCGATGGTCACAACAAATCGAATTTATCCGACTAGGTTTTCGAGGCGAGCACTCGACCGCACTGCGCACACGCGATTCGATCGCGCACGACACTAATCCAGTGGTCGAAAATGTACGATTCGGCGGTTTTGAACGCCCGAAAATCCGTTCCCGCTACGGCCCTGTGACAATCGGCAGACCCGTTCATAATTTTTTCGTAATATTTTTCTGCAGTTTTGTAAGCGTTTGCGTCACGTGCGGATTTTCGGATTCCGCGCAAAACTGCGCTTACAGTTTGAACGTCTCAACAAACGCGCTGGAAGTGTACGAACAAATTATATTTTTTTTACGTAAAAACATCCGAACGGACGCAGTTATCGAAAAAATATGTTCAGACCGCGAGACGTGTGTTTTTTTTTTAACGTATTTCTTCTGTGCACGGCTCGTTCGATTGCGTTCGTTTCATTTCCACTTGTCGTCGTGCAAACGAGACCGACGGGCGTATGACCATAATCGCCGAACTACTGCTCGCGGCTGACGGCTAACCGTTACGGTCCGATTACTGCCGAATCGATACGATTTCGACGAGAAACGCGGTCGACGAGTCTTATCGAACAATAACCGCCCGTCGTCCGACTCTGGTTTTTAGTCACTGCCAGACGTTATCTCACGTGCCGTCTCGGACGAACCGCGCGCGCGTTTAAAAATAGTCCAAACGTTAAGCCCGCCCGACTAGCACATGCGAGATTAACTAATTTTAGTGGTTTTTTTCTCTTTTCTTTCTATCTTCTTGTTTTTATTTATTTTTATTATCATTATTATTTATTTTTCTAGACGTACGCCGGGATATTTTCGAATGCCGTTTCTCTAATCCGCCGAGGAGTTGTGTAACCGCGTACGTGCGCCGCGTGTCGGTCGGTACGTCCGTAGCTTTGCCGGGCCCCGGGGAAACTAAATATTCAAAATAAAATTTCGTTTTCTTTTACGGTTAGGCCCGGACGAAGGATTTGTCCTGGTATCGTTTTGAGTTTTGACGGCGGACATCACAATACTGTGTTCTAATATGGTTTTGCTCGTTCTCGTGTGTTTTCTAGATTTTTATAACATCATTAATCGTTATGAATACGAAACGTGCAATCGACAATAACTCGTATCGGACGGTCACTAGGGTGTTTCTCGTCGCGTTTCTCAAACAATAAACGAATCGCCAGTTGCCACGAACTCCGTCATATCGCCGAATCCGACATGAGTACCATGACAATGACGATAAGCAACCGTCAAGCACAAATTGCTTATATCATAATATTATGAGTTGCGACGGGTAACAATACTCACGGCCGCCGGGCGACAAATGTTTAACGGCGTTTCGGAAACGACGCGAGTACAGGCTTGTTATCGGCCGGCGCATACCCGATGGTCGAAGTGGATCAAAAAAAAAAAAAAAAATGGAGGGAATGCCTGCATTTTCATTCTGAAGTCGTGATATAATTTGTACTCGAGTCCGATTTAGTCGACCGATTTAACGAAGACACGTTTACTAACGCTGTGACTTTAAGCCGGTAAAACTGTGCAAATAGCAAATAGTTAATCGTATTATGTACGAAACATTAAATACGCTCGTAAATAAATCACTTATATAACTACTATATGTTTAGTGTAAAGTGGTAAAGTGAATACCAATAAAAAAGTAACATCAATAAACATACTAAAAATAATGAAAGAAAAATTACGTTATCGGAATTATACGAGAAACGACGTATGCGGCCGCTTGCGCGACAGGATAACGAAAAATTGGAATATTATTTTTTTAAGCGTGTTCAGATTTTTCGTCGACGTATCGTGTGTCTCGGGAGTGCCGAATACGCATAAAGCGCGTGTAGTTTAATCACAATATATTGTTGTAATTGCGCGGTGTTCGTCGGGACTTGCCGTTCTTGTTCTGGTGTACGGTTAAAGTATCATGAAAAACTCTCGCGTCCAGGAGCGTGGACGTTACTTCTTGTGCAAAATAAAAAAAATATGTACGCGTGATCGTCATGCCGCCTGTCAATGAAGACACTATGAGAACAGTGCGTAAAATCTCGTAAGCTCGTAGAGCATTATTTGCGGCTTGGTTCGGGCGATCGCTCGTACGTACCCGTCAAGTCATCTCGGGGGTGGTTCCCCCTCCCCCCAACCCAGAATTCAAAGAGCGAACCGTCCCGCACAAAAAGTCGCATTCCCTCACGACCACGACGATACCCGTAAACCGTGACCGCGATCGTTTTGTTTTTTTTTTGGTTCAACATTAACGTCCGTCGTTTTCGACGCGACACGCGAACCGGAGACGCCGTCCGCGAGCCACCGAAGCCGGGGACGCTTTGAATTATTTTCACTGCCGCGCGCATTATTCATTTCGGATTGATTTTTTTGTTGAAATTATATTCCCATCCGTTGTTGCGACATTGTTTCGCTGTTGAAACATGTGCACCGCGTTTACACACGTCACACACCGCGACACTACAACCAATTACCGGTCGACGAAAAAACCAATATTGACACTGTTCCGTTTTCAGGCTTGAATATTTCATTCGACGATTACTGTTTGGACTCGAATCAAATGATCTGTCCGACAGCGTACACATCACATTACCACACGATGATTGATTGCCGGATGTCGCATAAAAGGCCCGCGGTTTTCGCCACGGAGCCATTCGGTTCTTTGAGTCGTATCGCGGAAACGTCGTACAGCGTACGTGTATATTTCATTGATACTTTTTTCTTCTCGAAATCAACAGACGCCGAAAAATGGGTCTTAAATTCGTCATCGCAGTCGTTCTCATCTACGGGTTTTTCGTGAGTATGACTTTGGTTACGTTCGAATCCGCCGTTTCACACGTCAGGTTCAACACGTATAACGGTTTTGAACGTACCGTGTGATAAACGAGAACAATAATAATATTTTCGTGTCAATCGTGTTTTACCGAAAGCAAATCCAACAATCCGTGTACATTTTTATTTTAGACTTAAACGTTCGTCATGAGATAATTTATTCTTATTCTTTTATTTTTTTTTCTTTCGATATTTCGTTTGCATATTATATTTTTTTTAGACAATCGATAGTAAAAAATGCATGCGCAAAAATCACTATTATTTAGTTTATAGCAGTATGAGTTAGAATAGACTCGTTTTAATTTTATAAAAATCAAATAAAAACCAACTTGATACCAGACGAATTATTTGGGTCCTATTCGATTCGTTAAAATAATAATCGGATCCTATTATAAAAAAAAAAGAAAGTTATTCGATGTTTTGAATAGTTTAAAATGTACACACCCACTGCTTTACTACAATAAATCTATAAAAAAAAATAACCAAACAATTAATGTGTGTATACGAATTCAGAACATGGCGGTAATGGAAGCTGATGCACAGTCCACTATTTCCACGTCAATCCCGTTCGTGGGGCCTTCGACCAGTGGAAGCTGTTTATCAACTTATCTGTCGACGTCTACGAGCAATATTGTTCCCAGTGGACTATCCTCTGAAACCTCGGTTTCCACTAGTATTCCGCAGTAAGCGAAATTTGCACTTCGGGTAAACGCGTTAAAACACAACACACCTATTTCAATCATACTTGCCTAACACACCGAACCGGTCGATTCTACGGTCCACGTTGTAGAGCGTGTGATCTGCACGTGTTATCGTAACGAAACGTAATGTCGTAATTCAATTGTTATCGCGTGTTTGGACATATTAACCGAGAAATAAATGCATTAAACACTAAACCGTGGAATGACTTTTTAATTGATCGCCCGCGCACGTCCAGTAATCGCGAACGCGGACCGCAGTGGTCTGTCGTGAACGGACGTCGTGGAGTTTGACGCGACGAAGTTTCCGAGAGCGCGAAAACCGAAAACGAAAGAAAAAAAACGAACGTAAACGTTTCGGACGGTTTCGTCTTCGGTCCGCGATGTGAGATTTATCGCGCGGACACTCGAGAACGTCGGCCGAGTAGAACGTTTACGGGCGTGTTTGAATGATGGCCGATGATTCTTTCTGGCGCGAACCCGTACGAAGAAACGTGAAGCCACGTCGTTTCCACCGGGCCGGAGCGCTAGAACACACCCCGGACGGCGGGTGTGGAATAGAAGTGATTTACGCGAGATCTCGCGCGTGCCTCCCCGTCGTCCCGGTCGTCTCTCAAGAGAGAGAGAGAGCCTCCGGGGGCCGTCCGGACACCGTCTGCACGCGACGCGTTCGCCGGACCCGTTGGCGAGACGACGGCTCTTAAGAGGTTATCCGTGTTCGGCGCGCGGCCGGAAACGGCCTCTCTCGGCCCCCGGAAACCCGGCGCGTTTTCGCGCACGTCCGTCCGACGACGAGAACGATGTTTTTACAAGACCTCGCGCGTAACGCCCGTCGGCGATCCGGAAAAACAAACAAACGACGCTTCCGGTCGACTTGCCGGCAAAGCCGCGTGCCGAGAACCTACTATCGTACGGTTACACGTACGATCACAACGCCAGGGTCGGGTCCGAGAAACACGGGGGGGATAATGCCCGCGCCCGCGGGTAGGTAGGTACGCTGTCGACGATTGGATTTAGGGTCGAGAAAAACGGTCGGCACGGAATATTTTTACCCTCTTATCGGAATGAAACGGAGTCGATAATTACGGACGCGATTTAATTGTCCGTCTGTGTCGGGCGTGTATGAAAACAAAAAACCCAAAAAACCGATAATTACCGAAAACACAATAACAACAAAGAGCGAGACGATCGGGGCCAAACGTTTGACACTGACGTTTAATCCCCCGCGGACGTTTCAAGGCCTCTGGCAATCGTCGGGCACCAGGTGGCTTCGGCTTAGCACCGTCCGCGCCGACGTCCGGCGTGAAGAAACGTCTGTTCCTCGCGTTAAACAACACAGCGTGTTACGTTTTGGTTTTCATTATTTATTTCAAAAACGCGTACGTTTTTGTTCCGCGTTGGATCCCGAGTGGAATGACGAACGCGTTCGTTTAGTCTTTTCCGTGCACGGCGACGTGATCGGATGACGATTTTTGATTTTCCCGATATATAGATCGTTTCGGGTCGATTTCCGCGTTCTTTAGAAGCTCAAGCGTAAACGTATGTCGCACGAGCCGACATTCACAGCACCGGCTGATTTTTTTTTTTTTTTGCTACCGAAATACTCAAAACTTTAATACAGGACAATATCATCGACATTAGGAAAATATGAACGACATTAAACGATTTTATAATAAACCACGATCGCGAGAATTATATTTTTAAAAAAAATGTTTAATTTCGCGTACGTTTATGATGAAAAGTTGTTGGCGTTTTTTTATTTTGACAAAAACCGTATTATATTAATTACGATTTATAGTTGGCCTCTAATAAAATGGATTTTTTTTTTTATATATATAAACAAACGTATAAAACACGTACACTTGTTATGTTTGTGGTAAACGCGTTTACACTATATGAATCTCGTAGTACATAAATCACCGTTATGTAATTGCAACACTAACTAAAAAACAAACAAAAACCGAATACGCGACATTCGCGTGATAGACGAACAAATCGATTCGAAACTCTCGGACTGTCGGCGATTCCGTACAAAACGTATACAACGTGCGTGCCGATGCAATTTTAATTGAACAAAACGCAAACGACGAGCGTACACGGTTCGTTCACGCGGCTGACGGACAACGACGGACAACGACGGATTACAATTGAACGAACTCCACGAAACGGACGTGACGCGAACCTAACCTAACCGTGACGATCGACGTCAACGTATAACTGATAAGCGGATCTCACCCCAGACAGTGGTCGGCTTTCCGGTCGCGACCGACGTTCGAAGTCGGCCGTTCACAACGGGGAGAATCGACGAGATCGATACCGCGCGGAGGTAGCGCCGGGTGTTGGCGAACCGTCAAAAACCGAATGCAAAAACGTAAACGTGACGAATCGGTGTTCGCGAAATAAGACGTTACTTTCACATTTTCTCTGCTCGGCGAACGTGCGTTACGGTCGGGATATCGACTGCAATCGAGAAATTTCGCGCACGCGTCTCTTTGGAAATAATAATCGAGCGAAACGCGTATAATGTCGCGCGGGAACGGACGAAAAAAAAAAAACGATTGTCGAAGTCGGCGGTTACGGGAAAGTCGTCACGTCGTTCCCGTTTATTGCCAGCCATTTGACGAGCGCGCGCGCGCGCGTTCGTGTGAATATTCTCGCGGCGAACGGCGTACCACGTCTTTATTGCCGCGCGTTCCGAAGCCATTCTATATTTACGAAAACCGAAACAACCAAAAAAAAAGTAATAACCGAGACCCTCTTTTCGTTCTCCACCCCCCACCCCCAACCCTTATTATTATTTTCGTCGTCGTCGTCGTCGTTTCCATTTTCCCGGCCGTGTGAAAAATCGACGCTCATTTGATCCACGCGCACAGACGAACGGTTTTCGTCGCGTACCGAACACGTGTTGTTTTGCGTTGCGTGTGTCCGTGTCGTTATGATTATCACGAGTCATTTTACGACGGGATTGGATCGAGAAATCGAGCGCGCGTATCCGCGTGATAAGCGCGAGGCGGCGGAGTGACGGAAAGACGGCGGCGACACGAAAAAAAATACCACCTCCGGTAGGAAAAAAATAAATAAAACGTAAAATCGAGTTTTTAATCTCGTCGTCGGCGAGCGTAAGAACGGCGAAGAGAACGAAATACGGAAAGATTAAAAAAAAAAACCAACCCCTCTCCCGTAAACCCCGTATTAATCACCCGAGGGTGTGGTGGGGGGTGGGGGTGTAACGTTTAATATCGTTATTGTTATCGTTATTATAATATCGCCGAAGATATTATTATCATTATTATTATTACCTTGGCCATTAAAATCGAATCTGTCGTTCTTTAACGAGTTTTTGATGGCGAAAAACGTTCCGCCCGCGGCCGATTAGTACTACTACGCGCGCGCGTCGATCTGTCGCCCGGCCGACACGGCGGCGGTGTGATTGGAGTTTAATTGTAGTGGAGAGAGAGACGACAACGGGAAGAAATCGGAATGATTAAAAAATAATAATCATAAATATATAATAATCGTAAAAAAAAAAAAAATAATAATCATAATAATAATCGACATCAGAATTGAAAATTAGCCGTCGAAATAAAGTTTTTTTTCCCTTTTTTTTTTTCTTTTCGATTGAAACCGTTCCCTCGTCTCGTCTCGTCTCGTCTCGTCTTGTATATATGTATATAAGTTCGCCTCGGGCGTAATCAAATGGAATTTGTAATTTCCAATTTTCGCCTGTTCGTTTCATTTTTCTTTTCTTTCGTTCGATTAATACCGTCCGACAATTCGTTCGCTATACATACATACGTGTGTGTGTGTGTGTGTAGCGGGTTATTCGATATTTAACAGGTATTTATCAGACGCGTCCTGCAGCGACGTGGTATGTCTGCCGGTAATTATTTTTCCGTTTTCGCTCATTCGCGTCTACCATCGACTGAAACCGGCCGTGACGGCGTTCTGGCGAAGTCGACATGAAGCCGGCGACGGTCAAACGATTCAGTCATGATTTAAGGATAGAAAATCGCTTTATCGAATGATTGTTAAATCCGTTTTTGTCGTTTGTTTTGCCGATTCCGTCGATAACACTTCGTCCGCGCCAGGTCGACGGTTAATTGAAATTTCGATCGTCACGACGACGGAAATTGATAATCTACGTTGAATGATTTTATCATTATTAAACAGACAATAAACGACGTACCGTTAAAACTAATGCGAGAACAACGAAAAAGGTCCACGAGATGCCAACGCTGCGTCCGCCCTAATGCCAAAATATTATAGAAACGAATTCAAACTGTACATTTTTGAATTCTTCAATTCAGCTGTAGTGTCGAATAGACCGGTGTGACGTTTCGAATCGCAAAAAATAATAACGAATCGATGAGAAACCTGACCGTGGTGGTTTGTACGGAGTTGGCGAATACGAGACGTTTCGTGTTAATCACGTGAACAATCATTGTGTCGTTCCGACGGCGGTGGCGATTACGTGACTTCGACTTCGACGGAGAATCGTTTTATCCGACAATTCTCGTGTCACCGCCGGTTGAGGATCGCCGGCATGGCAACGTCGACACGTCCGTCGAATCGTTCCATTAAAATTTCGATTAAAACGCAACGGATATTCTGTGTGTCGGATGTTTCCGACGAATCCGGCGTGAATTTTTGTGTAATTTTTCGCTCATATCCGACTGCGAACCCCATCTCGATTGCGAAACTATTTCGTATTGATCGTCGAATATACAAAAAAAAATGTACGTATCCGTCGAATTTACATAAGAAACGTTTCGTTCTTTTGAAAACGTGTTTTTTTTTTACCCTTTTTTCCCGATGAATATTGTTTGTAAATCGAATATTATTGTCAAGACGATTTATTGAACGGAGTCGTTACGATCAGCCACCTGTCCGTCGTACAAATAAACTATAAAAAAAAAAAAAAGCTGAAGGAAAGAGAGAAAGAGAACTTCTCGTTTCCAAAATATTATCGAGATTTGAAAACGCGATAAGGACGTGCGGGTTTTTGATTATTAAATAATATTATAATCCTCGCGAGTGAAAAAAAGAAGATTGCCGATACACGCCTGTTTTGATATTTATTACTCCGTGAACTCACGTTTCTTATTTCTTTATTATTTTTTTTTTTTTTAATAATAAAAAAATAATTTGTTTATTCGTCCGAAGCAATAAAATATAAATATATCTGACATGACAAAACTCATAGAACAAAAAAAAATACAACAAACAAACAAACAAACAAGGAAGAGTGGGTATTATATATATATATATATTATATTTTTATACTCATTTCGTATATAAATGCATAAAAAAATCTGTCGCCGCAGTACGTGAGCAGGTTGTACAAAACTAGTCGAGGCGAAATTTCCATTGAACAAACGTCGGCTCGCAATAAAAAAAACATATATATATATACATTTAAATGAATCATTAATGGGAGCGGTTTCGTTTGCCGGCGGATTCGTTTTCGCAAACGTCGTTTTTTGATATTGCGTTCGGAGATGTTTATCGATCGCGGTTCGTGATCCGTTCAAAGAAAAAAAAAACACACACACGCCTCGTTGCCGAACGAGTCATTCCGCGGACGATTATTATTATCATTATCGTTATCATCATTACTGTGCCGGCGTGTGCGTGCGCCATACGCCCGACCCGCACGTCGTACGAGCGCGAAATTTCGCGGGTAAACGTCTCTCGTCGCACGTAGGAAAAAATCGCGCGACACGACGCGGACGTGATTTATCTAATAACCGAAACCGCTCGTGGAGATAACGACGACCGACGCAAGACGCCGTACGTGTACGATTTGAACCGTTCAAAAAACAAAAACAAAAAACGTCAAGTCTGACCTCTATGGGAACGGAAACGCGCACGGGCATTAAAAAACGGAATGAACACGCGCGGTATCAAAACATATCTGTGACGTTCGCATACGGGAGTACACGCAATAACGGCAATAAACACGGAGTATAATTTACATTTGGAGATTGTTTGCAATATTTCTTAAAAAAACAAAAAACAAAACGAAAATCACGATGGGAAAACGTGTACTTTTTTTTTGTTATCGTAGTTGTTGTAAACGTCACGATAAATTACGGAAAAAAAAACGAAACGAAAAAAATTACGAACCAGGAGATTCACAGAGAAATCCGTATCGTTATTGCCGTTCCGTCGTCCGGGTGCGTCGTCGGGCCGACTATGCCCACACTCCGATCGTGTTCGAGACGGGTCACGACGGCAAAGGCGAAACGCCCCAGCGAAAACGTTCCCTTAGGGTTCGCTCGGGACCACGTCTCTTTAAATCCCGACAAATAAATATATATATGATTTAAACAATATCGATTGAAAATTACAAACTATTAAATATCGCAAAACGGACAGCTGTCGTCGAACCGCATGACCGGACTTGTTGAAACCGTGTCCGCTGTACTTCGGGTAACGATCGATTCTCACAAACATTGAATACATTTCGTGATTTCGTCTGCGATAAATCATTTTTACTAAAACGTACAATGTACGTTATGTGTAATTCAAAATTTACTTTTTCGGTTCGTTCAAAGCACGTCACGGTCAAACGAGGTTCACGTCGTTTCCATTGTACGCAACCTTACCGATCCGAAATGCTCGGAACTATCCAAATACCTTTGGTTGCGACTTGAAGCAGTTCGGTTTAGGCGTAAGGAATTCGACTGTTTGGTTTTACTAATCCCGAACGGGACAAACGAAACAGTTTCATGATAGTGGAAACGATACTATGGAAAATACAGCAATTCGTTTGAAATTAATAAATGTGTGTTGTAATAAAAATAACGTTTTCAGACGGAAAACAACAACAAAACGCGTGTGTTTATTTTGCATTTATTTTAAAACGCATCTGTTATAAACGATGATGATATCGTTTCGCCCGTCGCGCACGGTTACACGCGCATCGACCGACGTGGAGTTCTGAACGTCGACGCGATCGTATTACAAGTCGACGTTCTGCACGGTGAAGATGAATCGACACGAGTTCCAAAATGTTTTACGGGCTCGCGTATTTCGGACCGTCTAAATTATTAAATTGCTCATTATTTTACGCGCTATAAAATTCAACGATATCTGACACTCGAGACCGAAAAATTGCGCGTACCGTGTACATACAGTTTGCACAGTGTGATGTATGCGGCAAGCGCGTTATTATGCACGTATCTCTTTCAATGGCGAACGCGATATTGAAGGGTACATTTTTAATAACGAACGACAAAGCAGTAAGAAGAAGTATTACCGTGTACAACAACAAAAAAAAAAAAGCGTCGCGATCGTTCAAAACGATATTTGAAATTGTCGTTGAAACTACGTCGCGCACCGGTGGGGGAGGATGTAAAAAAAACTTAACGCGTACCCTTCTTTTAACGAGTCCGTCACGTCGAACCGTCTCAAAAGCTTTCCGATCGTCGGCGCACTCACGTCGTCGTTTGCCTCTGTCGCACGACAAAAACCAAACGAAACGATACGCGCACGAACGAAGTAGGCGATGGGGATCGTCCGTTTGTTTTTTTGTTTCTCGCGCCGCGTAAAACACATTTTATTATCGTTGTTGTGCGTTCTCACCGCGGCGGACTACTGTCACGACCCCGAGAGAGAGGCATATCGTTCGGCCGATAAAACTATCAGGCACGTATTATCAGTGACAAAAAACCGTACGACAAAATATACAGCCGCGTCTAGTTGCGCACGGGAAACCAGCTTAAACGTTATCAGATCAGGTGTATTCCGTCATTATTCACGTGCGTTTAGGCGATTACATTTTTCATGTCGTCCGCGCTATCAGTAGGGAGTCCGCCGCGCACAACAAACCCATTCGACGTTATTATCATATTTGTGTGCGTTATTTTCAACAAAAAAAAACGAAACGAAATCCTTAATTGTTTTTGAACGTCAAACCGTCTTACGGATGATTTCTCTGCGCGTATGTGCGTATAAAAAAAAATAATAATAATACGTACGTACGTACGACCGGTATCGATAAAAACGAACGAAACCCGTAAAAATGACACGGGAAAACGTTATGAACATCAAACCTTGAAAAGCAATAAAACCGGAATCCTCCGGCGATACCGAATTGAATAAATATATTCTCGTCCGGCAACGATTGACCGGCCACGTGTGTTTTGTTCATAACGGACGACGTTGATTTCAACGGTACGAACGGAACGGAACGGAATGATTCGCGCGCTAGCCCGAAAGACGCGGCCGAGTTGTTGTTTGTCACAGACCGGCGGCGTTTCTCGTCCCGTCCAAGACGGCCAAACGGCAAACGTCCACGGGGTCGGTCGCCGCACATCGATTTTTATCGGGTCCGTCAGACGTACCAAAAAACCCGTACGCACAGTAACCCGTTCGGCATTTCCGATCTGAACGACACGGTCGAACGTGTTCCCGTTTCTCGCCGTACGGCCCGCGACACGCGTATTAGAGTACCGCCGGTCGGACGACGGCATCGGAAACCGGGTTAGCCCCGTTCCCATTCGGACGTTCGGCTCACGATTATAGGCGCGCGTAAGTACAAAACGTGCAGCTGCGGATTTTCGGCCGCTTGTTTATTGTCTCGTCGCACATTTACGACGACAACGACGACGAGGACGACGTGTGTAAGAGAGGGGGGGAGGGAAACAACAACACGACCACGTCGACGTACGTGACCTAACCCACAAACGTTCGTCATGACTTCGGCTCTCGTCCGCCGCCGCCGTTGTCATCCAATTAGAAACGCGCACGAAAGAAAACTGACGTTATAACAACATTACGACGACGTGTGTACGGTTCATTTGCCTCTCGCAGAGCCGCGCGATGAGTTATGGCCCGAGAAGCGCATCGACTGCCGCACAACTATTACTTCCTATACATAATAATGATGATAATAACGCGCGATCGTTATCTGCAAAGGACGTGATCGCCGCGCGTTTTTTTTTTCTCCTCGATGTTTATTCGTCGTCGTGGTTGTGATTATTTTACGTTTTATGTACGAGTACGCGTGCATACGGCCGGACAACAACGATATCGTCGCGTCGACCAAAACAGACTTGCCGACTTCGCGCCGACGCGTGTACCGGTTCCGACGTTTTTGTTGTCCGTTTAGGACGTGCACCGTGTACATCGCGGGTTTCGGTCCGTTTGGGTTCCCGACCGGTGTCTCTTTGAACGCGGCGCGTTCAAGGTTGGTTCGACTCGACATTTTGATACTGTTGTACGATCGTCGTAATAATGATGTCGACAAAAATCCGGGTAAAAATGGATGTTTCATCGATACAGCCTAGTCGCGCCTGAACGACTAAATCATTTAAACAAACGTTTTTTGGTGATAACCGGTACACTGTTTACTCGTGAGCCCCGGATACGGCTGATCAATTCTACCATAGCTTTCGACCCGGTCTAGCTGGTCTTATTCGCGACCAACTCGCGGTCGTCGGTCGGTCGGTAGCTACCCGTCATTCGTCTTCGGGTACACTCGAACCCAGCCCGTCCAGAATGACTCATCGCTCTCCGGTTTCGAACGGTCGTCGTAACTCTTAACGGTTTCGACTCGGTCCGGGAACAGGTTTCAATTCCCTTGGATCGCGTCACGTTTCGACACTAAAACGTTAAACGTAAGAGAGCGGCCGATGCACACGGCCATTAATGAACGATAACGTAAAAATCACGAAATTCCAATTACGTTTCGTTATTTATTTATTCGTTTGTTCGTTTGACGTCGTCTCGTCCGGTACCGAGCGCGGCCGCACGATGTTTCGGACGCGAATTCCGGTTTTACCGGGGCCCGACCGTTGCCGACGAGTGGTCTCTTTGTTTTTTGAATTCGATTGGAACGGACGCCCGCCCCGCAACGGTTACGGCGTATACGATACATGTAAAAACGACGAGAAATCAACCGGTCCGGGCGAAGAAAACGTTCGGCGGACCCGCCCGTGGTGGGCGTGCGGCGCGGCTGTCGATCGCCGTCCGGCACCCGAGGTCCGTGGAAGAGGGACCGTAAAAAACCGACCGAACAGACACGTACTCGTCCGAACGTGACGGTGACGTTGACGGGCGGCACCGACGGCAGGACGCGGGTATAATATAATTACGATCGGCCGACGAATTTGAATGTATAATTTCGTGCGTTGTTATTAGGAGGATTTTCCCCGGACCGATCGATCCGCCGGCCGTCTCGTATTTAATAACAACAACAAAGACGATAATAATAATAATGATAATGATAATACCAGCGCCATATCGGCCGTCTACAGGAGCTCCGAGACACGGGCCGTAATTAACTGTCAGCGATCGTCCGATTCGATCGGCATTCGAACGGGCGGGGTGAGACGAGACTTACAACGATACCCGGTCACGATCGTCGTGGTCGTGGTCGTGCGATGAGCAACGGAAGAACGGAACGAAAATAATGAGAAACGCGTGGCCGCCACGTGATTAAACGCCGAAACGACGGCGAGGGGGACGCGGTTGCGTTTGTCTCATCTCGCCGCGGTCCGTCTTCGGCGGCGTGCGGATCGATTGCGATCGATCTCCGCGAAACGCGATCTTCCGTCGGTCGTCTCCCCGTTATCTATTCGTTTGTTTTCGACGTCGTAACGTTTCCGGTCGACGTTCAATCGACGTACGGCTTGTCCACCGCTCGTTGTTTCCCGCCAACCGACACGCGCGTTTAAAAAAACGTACGCAGACGAAACTCTTGGAAACCGAAACTTTTTATTCTTTTCGATAAACGCACGGAATGCGTCCGGCGATCAAACGATTTCGAACCGTTGTCCTTTTTCCAACCCCCCCCCCCACCCCCACACTCCCCATTTAGGTCGTCAAACCTACTTTCTCCCATATTTGCACGAAAACACTGTTTCTCTAAAACACGTACGTCGTTATAAGTGATTCTTGAATAATACGCACGACAAAAGGATTTTTGTCTGCAATCGTTTCGACGGTAAAATCAAATTGAAAAAAAATAGATAATTACATAAAACTTTATAAAACTTTTTTTTTCAAACACAAATAGCAAAAGCGTCGGGAACGAATTGCCCGTCACGTCCATTAAACCGGGGAGGATCCGTTAAACGCGTTCGATGATTCGAACGAATCCGTCGTCGTTTTCGAACGCGCGTCCGGCCTTGGCGACGTCGATCCCTTTTCCGGCGGCGACCGTTTTTACACTTATCCGTCATGGACAAACGATAACTCGCACGGCGCGGCGGGCCACGGAATCAGTCGGGTCGGTTAGTGTTGGAAACGGACGAAAATCGAAAAAAAACGAGCGATCCCGTAAATTAGTTGACCGCACACGGTTTGTCGTGTTCGTTCTCGCAAAAAAGTCGTCCGAAACTTTTATTGACATCGGAATGCGCGTGTGTGTCCATTCGAATTGTCGCGTGCAACAATCTATTTTTATTTCACGAGATCGGGCACGAATACTTTTTTTTTTTTATTAAACTGCGGTAAGTCAGTGTTTTAAACCTCTTTTTGGGGCGACGACTGAAATGACTGAAATATTTCATAGACGTCGTGTGCCCGCGATGTCTTAGGTACCTTTTGTGAGAATACAAAACTTAATGCTAGGATTCATGTCACATCGGCGTCGTGTGAAACTTTCCGTGAAAGCTTTCGTAGATCAGTTAACCGTCACGTGTGCGTGTGCGCGTCGGTCTTCGGACGCGGACGACAAAACACTGTCGACGGGAAACAACAGCGTCGGCGTCCACGTGCGAGCTGTGTAATCGATCGAATGTTGTTCTAATTCGTTCTAACAACGAACGGTACGCCTTAACAATACTATACGGATTCATTGTCCGTGGACCATTTTTTATTCTTGTCGCCCCCCGATATCAAAATACCAAACGGCTTCAAAACCGTGGTGAAAAACACGAGCACGCGTAACGATGACGATCGAAACGTTTCGTTTCGACCGATTTCAGCGAATTCTCTTCTCCGGTCGAGACGCCGCCGGTGTACGATGTGTGTTTTTTATTCTCGCCGCCGTGACGGACGCCTTTTGGACCAGCTCGCCGCGGTCCGTCCGGAGTCGAGCTCCGGAACCGGGCTCGAAGAATCGATCGGCGCGCGCGTAATCGCACCACGGATAGGCGTTGCCTCCGGATCCGGTTGGTGGTCGCGACTTACTTCCGCGCTCCTCCTACGTCCGCCGCGCCACGGTGCACGTCTTTTGCCATCACTGGCGGTCCGGTTTTCGCGTCCGACCGGCAACGGGGCGCGGCGGCGTCGCGAACAATTCCCGGCGCGAAGAGAAACACGGACCGCACGCGGTAACAGTCGGGGCGGTAGAACTCGTAACCTCGGCGCGTCAATATCCCAGGCCGCCGCCGCGGAGCGCGAGAAACGTATGCAACCGCGTTCCCTCGACGTGAGTTCGCGTGCAATCTGCGCCGTGTGACGGATCCGTATTCTAAGAGGAGGGTCGCCAACCCATGGGACGAGGCTAAAAAGCCGGAGCTCAAGGGATTTTTTTTTTTTTTTTTTGGTTGATATTTAGATGGACAGCAATCAAACGAAATAGATATAAAGGTTTCCATTCTTCCGTCGCACCGGACACACACATATTTATACACTCAAAACAAACCGATGTCTATACATATTACCCTTGTGTCCGCGCCTCCGGTGGACGAGACGGACGATGAGATGATTCCGTTTGTTCGCTCGTTTCTTGACCGGATAAAACAACAGTACATTTCAGGCGGAAAAGGAGAAATAAATGACACAGACTTTGAACAGTGAGAGATGTATATTAGTCGGCAGACGAAATACAATCGACTGACCGAAAACGACTATTTATACATAGTCCGTTGAACTTTTACCATCGCCTTTTCGGTACCGTCGGGTATCGCGATATTATCTATCGTGCAATGGAAACAAACGACGGAGGTCCTCATTCAAATCGAACGTTACGAAATCGCGTGCACGTTCCGCACGGGAACGAAATCGGTCACGCGGTTATTTTGTCGTTGTTAGCCCCCCCCAAAAAAAACGAAACGAAACGACAATCATTCCGTCAACAACGCCTTCATTTCGTATTATTATTATTCGATAAGCCCGCGTTAGCTCGTGTTCGTATCGGCTCGATCTTAAAACGGGGCAACGCGTGTTGGTTACCCGCGGCCTCACAACGTTTCATACCCGGACTTTGGGTGCGATTAGAAGACGTTTTGTTTGATTGTGTTTTATTTGACCGAGACAACGCGCGGACAAACGAACGTAACGTACGCCGAAACTTTATCCCTCTGGGTTTTCAACGACGGACGTAATTGTAAAACGTTTCGTTAGTCGAACGAACGCAAAAACCGACCGCGTAAAACGATCTTCGTCGGCATAATTGACCGTGAAATCGTTAGCACACACGCGGTGGGTACTGCCGAACGTGTAAATACTGGCTCGGCAACGTTCGAGTGGACAAACGGACAAACAACGGAACAAATCGGATAGTTTACGAAATGTAAACGACGAGAAAACCCACGAGCCGATCGGTGACTATTGTTGTTCGACCGTGTTCGCTTTCACACGTTTTCGGCGAACGTCCCGAGTTGTCCAATGTGTATAAAATATGTTTTTTCGATATAAACGCCGCGATAACTGATGACGTTTGCAATCACGTCCGATCGAGTCCATTTTATTGCGTGATGTTTCGATAAATTCTATTATTTTTGTCCACTGACGACACTGTACGGGTTGTCCCGATCTGACGGTACACTCGTTTATGACGGCATTCAAACCGATTCAACACACTTCACGTGCACACAGAAAATAATGTGATAATTGGAATACGTTGAAGAAAATACGAGAGAACGCCCGTTGCGAAATGAATTCGTAAGACAACAAGAAACGACGTGAAAACAGTACGAGAAGAATAGAATAAAATTAGACGGAATACAAAACGAGAGCAGTCAGAATATGACGAATGTATAGTGCAGAAAAAAATATAAGACGGGAGAAAAAAAATCACGTCGACGAACATTAGGAATAACGACAACGTCAAACACGTTCCTAATAAAATACCAAAACAAGTGAATAATAAACGAAATAAAGTGAAATACAACGACGAGGAGGAGAAAATGTGAATTTACAATCGAATGGAAAACACCGATTCGGAAAAAAAAAAGCGAAAAATATGGCGACGATTCGAGGAGAGAATAACCGAAAAATTTATAGCACTTTATAATACGTACAATAATAATATGTTGAACGATCGATAACTCAAAAAAAAAAACCGTCCGCGCCTCCGAATAAACGCATTAATGCAATATCATATTTTAAAAGCGAGTTAGTGACGAGACAGTGAATGCTTCCGAGGGACCTGGCGAAGTGTTTGCAAATAAATTAATTTTGCGTTATAGACTGCTCGAGCGTTTTCCTCCGAAACAATTACGTTCATAATTTCATTGAACCCGTTAACAGCTATTATACATTATTGCTACACAACGATTATACGAACCCTTTAGAGACACGGCGAAGGAAGCGAACCGAAAGCGTCCAAAACAACAAGCTTAATCGATTAATCGTTGCCCGACATGACGTTATTTTTGCGTACAACAAAAACGTTTATCTCGTATTGTTCAATCTGCACGGTAAATCTTAACCGACAGTTATGACGCGAGACGCGAATAAAATGAAACGTTAATTTTTTACGATCAACCCGGTCAGAAAACGGTAATACATGCGAAAAATAGTGAAGCGCGTGTCAACGTGACAATACGAATTCATGCGACACCGTGTCCCGGTACTATTTGGTTCGTGACCGGCGATCTGCCCGTAATACAACCAAGTTTACACGCACAAATAGAACGTATAAGGAATCAACGAATGTTTTTGTATTTGTTAAATGCATTCGATCACGACCGTGTGCGTCAAGCGAGCGTTATTATGATTGTGTTTCAAACGAAACGTCTGTAACGTGAGCTCGTCGCCAGCCGACACGTAATCCGTTTTCGATCTACGATACCGTGTAAATTTTCAACGCGCGAGAATAATTGACGACGGTTCCGCTCAAACGGTATTGCGGTTCGTTTCGCTTCAAAACCTGAATGCCCCGAGAAAGGACGGACGCCGGGCTTCTCGGTTTGTCGTTTTGTCGGACAGCAGCTCGCGAGAAACAAAACGCGATTCGAGTACACACACGCACACACACACCTCGTCGTCGGATCAAAATCGATAATCGAGATAAGACGAAACGTCGTGTTTTCGAACAAAACCGGATACGGCGATCTGCGCGACATCAGCCCGAGGTACGCGGTTCAGGTTAGGCCCGGCTGGGACTTAAATCGACGACGCAAACGAACGACTCGATGTTACGGTTTTCGATTTTCAAAAACAAATCGCCCGACAATGCACAACATGTTTTTGGGGGAAAACGAAAAAAATAATAAAACCGACTTCGAAAAAAAAAAATGCACTAAAAAGTCCGAGACGAAGATCATATGTTTTGGATTATAGGCCAACAATAGACAAACACGGCTCGAGGCCCGAGTACGAAATGTCAAGTTTTTCCGCGGACATCACACGACACGAATCAACCGAAGTGTTACGGCGATTTCCCGAACGGCTAAACGTCTATTTGAGCGCGCGCGATCTAAAAGATTTACCGTGTTTAACACGAAATCCGCCGATCGATGGACACGAACAGTTTTCGGCGCGCGTACTTACGTGTGCCCGCCGAGAAGTCCCACAACTAGGAAGGAGAGCGCGGGGAGAGGGGGGGGGTGTGAGTCAGCGAGTACTACGGCCCCGAGGGGGGAAAAGACACGGTATGTACACATTGCAGATGTAAATCAGACAAGAATCAGTCGTGCCGTCCCGGTAACCATGTCTTTACACGGTACACTTTTTTTTTAGAAAAACGTTGATTTTTTTTATATTAAATTACGGTCGGTCGGTTGTGCTCGTGTTTCAAACTTATTTTAAGGCGTTACTAAAGTAACGGATATTTTACGGAAGCCGTGTGCCCGACGTCTCAGGCGCCTTTTGTAAAAATAAAAAATTAAACGTCTATTTCGAAATGCATATAAACACTAATACACGACGAGGGGATTTATTTACGGTAATTAATGTGTGTGTGTGTGGGCCTGCGTCGCCCGAAACGTTTTGTTCCGATCGGACGGGATTTCAAAACCCGACGACGTCCGAGCGTTTACGTGTTTTTCGTGCGACATTTCGCTCCGTTTCGCAATCGACGGCCGAACGATTCCGACAATTAAAAAAAAATACGGTCTCGTTAGGTGCGTTTTTCTCGGTCGTCGCGTCCCGGTTGGAGTTGTAACTGCTAATCTCGTACCCGACCCCGTTTGAAAGTTTTCCCTTTAAACGTCGCGCGCGACATCGATCCGTTACCGAAGCGCTTCTACGCACACGCGTCCGTGCGGACGGATCGCTTTGATGGGATTCCCCTCGGAAATCGCGGTCGGCTCTTACCGACTACTTAACGGCCGCCCGCCGGAAGCATTCTTCGGATTCTCCGATGGGCGTGCCGGCGGTTCGCGTACCGTGCCCAACACCGAACTTTGTTCGAACACGACGGCAGATCGGACACACGGTGGTTACGGTCGTTTTCTGACAACAACGCGCATTTTTTGATGTTTTTTGATGTTTTTGATGTTTCCGTTTTGCAAAAAAACAACGGCTTCGTCGGATTGTTGTGCACGTGCTTCTGTGTACACGCGCACGTCCGTGTGACAATTGTAATCTGTCCGTCTTGTTCTACGAAAACGGTCGAAACAGACGGGATACGGACACGCCGACGGGCGTAGATCGGGTGGTTATCTGTCACCGTAAGTCCGATAGAAAAACGACAACGAAATGCATTAAAACGAATCGAGAAATCAAATTCTGACCATGAGATTGCGTAAAAACGTCCGTATTTTCCGTCGGCTGAAACGATCTCTGTCGATTTTGTTTTTACAGCTTCAAATGTGTACCCTCCGACGTGACGTTCGATTTTGACAATGGCCAAAAGTCATTGTGCTGTTTGGCCAGAAACCGCTCAACACGTAAGGCATTATGAGCCGGCGCGGATCCAAAAGTCGTTTTCCCACAATGCACGCCGCTTTCTTCTTACTCGTTCTCCGAGTGTTGTCAAGGCTCGTAGACGATAACGTTGGTTAACAGCGTGTCCTTGAGGTACCCGTCCGGTCGTTATCACATCTTTTATTTAGCTCCATCGACGTTGCCTGGACACATCGACTTCCTCACAGACGCGACATCATCTCCATACACGTCTGTCAACAATCTTTCGGACGCAGAATTTGCCGAGTTTCGTCGGAAACTTTCAATAAAAGATGGAGATAACTCAGGTATCAACGGTAAATGTGTACAAATCAAACGTACGTGAACGCAGAGAAGACAAAGGGCGTATGTGTTCACCTACCCGGCCGCGCACAAAGTGTTTTTGTTATTTGACTGCCATTCACGGCTGTAATAGACATTTGAAATGTGTGAAATGTTTTGAAATCCGGTCGCTAAACGTCGACGGCAGAACGGACGTTTTTCGGGCGTTCGCGCGGGGGAGGAAAAAAACAAAACAATAACGGCGTGGTACACGTGTACCTGCGCCGGCTGTACGAGCTCTGCCGAGTAAGGGTTTATATGTAAATGAGTGTCGACGACGGAAGCGCGCGGGGCGAGGACAGAATAAAAAAATAAATACCGTCTCGACCGTGAATCGCAAAAAAACGGGTCGTTTCGATTGCCGCGCGACGTTCAGTTTTGAAACGATCCCGATCGCGCACCGGATAGCACGCGCGTGCAGAAGAAGAGTCCCGACGACGTTATCGTATATAATATAGTGTACAGGTCTCATACACCTCCTCCGTCACCGTAATGTCGCTGTTTTAGATCACAAGCCGTTTCTATAACCGCAACGGTGGGCGGCGGCGGCGGCAACGATGGATTTGATACTTTTTTGATTTATTAACGTTGTTTAAAAGGGCTCCGTACACCGCCCCGTACAGTGGATGAAAAAGTTGTCTAATGTTTCGAGTTTTTCACGCTGACGGGTTAAGTGCGTCTTGGCTTTTAGTTTTAGAAAATAAGTTCTGCCCGTGTGACGTACACGATACACGCGCGCACGCGCGCGCCTGAAATTAATGTACAATTTTCTATATCCGATCGTAAACTACGGTCGTTATTAATTTAATTTGAATAAAACAACATTTTTCGATTTACGGACGTCAACGAGATTAAAACTGGTATTTAAAATTTTTTTTTCTGTTGATAATTTATTGGATTCGCTTTATAGACGGCTGATATAAAATAATAAAATATGTACATGGTAACAGGAGTGATTACAGTTCGGGTATATACTAAGCTACGCGTCGGTGAACTCCCCTCCCCAGCCGCCAAATTCATACGGAAAACGCAATAAAATTCGCGTTACCGAGAGAAACGTAGAACGTAAATATATACATATGTCGGTGCGCGGCGACTTGACGAACGAATATTTTACTAGATAACCAAAAAAAAAAAAAAAATACGCGATGAACGTGAAGCCCAACAGTTGTAACGCCTTGTTACGGGCGAAAATCGGTTTGAACCGGTGCACGTAAGAATCGTTACGCGTTTGTTTTTTACCGCGTTCAAATATGAATTCCGGGCGTTTTGCACAAGACGGTGGTGTTTCGCAATTCCGTCGTCGTGTTTGCACACGATTATTATTCCATCACCGTTATTCCGCAACGGCGGCGGCGGCGACACGAACCGAACGATTTACGACGGGCGTTTTGTCGGCGACAAGATTTCGGGACGACGATTTGCCGACGGTATTTTAAATATCGTTTCGTCGGCGTCGGATCGACGTAAATTATACGCGGACGAGCAATAAAAACGTCGGCGCGACATCGAATTAATGGACTGGCGCGCGCGCGCGCGGACATGCCGAACTCGTGTAATCGATGATTTAGTATTTCGTGTTTTTTATCACGTAGGCGTACACGCACGGCGTTCGGCGTCCGTTGCCGCGATCTCCGAAAAAACGCACGCGCCGACACGGGGTATGGGTAGGAGGGGGGGGGGCGGTCAAAAGGCTTATAAAAATAGGAAAACTCGCGGGGAATGTGGTCCGAAGAGAGACTCCGGCGCCGAATCGAACCCCGTGCAAACGACGCGCGAACGACGGCCACGATAGTGATAACGACGACGACGACGATAATATGATATTCGTCGCGGGGGCGGCGGCGTCGGCATTCGGCGGAATGCCAGAACGCTATGGACGCGAGCGCGCTCCCGAAAAGGGCTGACGACGACTCGGGGGCGCCTACGGACGGTTTTAATAATAATAATAATAATAATATAAAACGGCGACGATCGTATAATGACAATAAATAAATACCGGAGAGCTGTACACGTACAATCGTATCAGCTCGTATATATATCGGATACGTACGTTATGGCGCACGGTTTTCGGGTCATGGTGGTTTTATCGACATCGTAAAAAACGACGGCATTTGCATACCGCGCGCGCGTCCTCTTCCTAACCCCGTCTCCTCGTCCCGTTCTTTTCCGCGTTCCGCGTGTAAAAAACTCTCGTCCGGGGCCAAACGTTTCGCCGACAACCCCGCGGACCGGATCGTGATGTTACCGCGGCGAAAAACAATCGACGAACCCGATCGAAACATTTGTGTCTCGACGTATCTCGACGTCGGATCGTTCCGTGAAGGTACGGACGAGAGAAAACGGCCGATCGCATCTCGCCCGTGTGTCACGGTTGTCGTTATCACCACGCACGTGGCTTTCGGACGACGCGTGCCCAAGCTCTGCCTACGATCGCGTAACGAGCCGGTTTCTCACGCAATCGTGTTCCGTCGAATCGCCACGTACAGTTTAACCGAACCCGGTTACGACCGTGTTGTCGGCATCACAATCACGGAGTCGGTTACTGCGGTTTAAGCGAATTGTCCGTGACTAGATTACGGCGTGATTGACGTGATGTCGGTTTTTGTGATTCTTACGTCCAATCCAATTATGATTCGAGTACATAAAAAGTTGGCCAATTCATTGATTCAGTAATAATCAAAACGACGAAGATCTTTGAATCCGTGCAACGTGTAAACCACAGTTTAAACTAGGTCCAGTGAATCGCAATACGCGGTTTTCGATTGAAACCGAGTTCAAACTCTAGATCAGGTTTAAACCGTTATCGTTGGACCCGCGCGATCGGCGTGGGCCTCGCCGAACATCACGAAAACGAATGCGCGCGTAATGAAAACGAATGCGTTTCGCGCCTTCTTCGGCCGTAAACATTTTTAAACGTCAATAAAACGACGTGTCCGGCGAATCGGATATATATATATATATACGATACGTTTCGAACGGTCGATGTCTGCCGCGGTAACGAGACTCGAAAAACGATGTGCGGCCGAAGAAGTTTTTCGGTTTTCGATTTTTCAATTGGTTTTTTAAAATTTTCAGCTAACTTTATTATTGAAAATCAATGTCCGTAACAAAACCGTCGAATGCGGTTTTCAAACGGAAAACGTCTAATATAATTGTTTGCGCGCGAACGATTACGACTTGGACCATTATCGTGTTGTACGGTCGACGTGTAAGATCCAAGAGGATCGAAGATCACTGTTTTCGGATAAAGCGCGTCCGCCGACATCTGTTCTGGGGCTGAAGAACAAATCCAACTCGTACGTTGATTATACAACTGTACGATAAAAAAAAACAACCAGATGAATCATTAAAACATTAATGCGCACACGCACTGTTTGAACCGTTTTAAACACGTAATTTTCATCCTATAACGCGACGGGTCGGCACGCGTATTGAAGTACTTGTAGTAAAAATCGTGCGAGTACGTTGTTTTCGCGATTAAATGTGCGTCGTGATGATCCGAGTCGACATCGACGACGGCCCACAAAACGTTATCCCGGTACGCACTTGTCGATACCGTCTGTTATCGCTATTGTCGGTGAAGATTTACCGTGCGGACGCGCGCGCCGACCGGCTGGCCCGAGGATTTCGACGACGACGCCTTATTTAGCGTCGCGTCCGGACGGTAAGGTCGTCGGGTGAGGTTAGGTCGAGTATGACAGCAATACGCGTTGTTGTCGTTGTTGTCTCTTCCGTACTGAAATCCAATACGCGCAGACGTGACGGCGTGGTCGCGCGGCCGGCACCGTGGCTGGCAGCGGCGGAGGCCGAGATAAAAATCGAACGCGTATGAATAACGCACGGAAAGGACAGTGGACATAATTTAAAAGGGCGACTCCTCCGCCGCCGCCGCCGCCGTTGTCCCCCCGGAGAGATTCGGACGTGAGATGTTTTCATCCGAAGCCACACGTAATAACGATAATTTATTATTAAAAAATAATACAACGAAACGCGCCGGCGCGGTTTTGCCCGCTACGCCCGTAATAATTGTGTTGCGCAACACGGATTTACTAATAAGGTCGGTCGCATAAACATTTTTTTGACGTGTTCGGACGGCGGCGGAAAAACGAATAAAAAAAACAACAAAAAAAAAACGTGTACGCGCATATATTATTATTATTATTTCGTTATCGTCGTCGTCGTCGTTGTCGTGATGCGATCAGACCGGTGGGCAACACGCGCGTCCGAAATGTCCTACCGATTCGGGTCGATAACTTTGTCGGAAGAATCGAGAAGTGGTCATAAGGCTTGGTGGAGGGGGGGTACACGTTCGGAAGAGACGAACATATACCGAACATATACCGAACGACGCGGTTGTAATAACGAACGCGAGTGCTCGATACGCGGAACGTGTTTGCACCTGTACCAGACGAAAGCCGTCCGCCAACGTCGGAAGAAGTTTGTTTGCTTGCTCGGTTTGTCGGACGAGAACGAACACGGTCGCCGGTTCTTTTCGTACGCGGACGGTTAAGTTTCGAGGGCCCGGGGTAAGTCCAGGCGGGGTAAGTACGCGGACGGCCGATAACGGAACGTCGCTGTCCCGCGGGACTCGTCACCACGGAGGTGGACCGGGAGAGAAAAACTGCTTGTTCGCATTGGACAGTGAAACTGGACTCGTCAACACGCCGTACTGGTGCCGAGACGAGCGGATGGAATCACGGGTCGAGCACCCCGACGGCTGGTGTCACTTGAAGGTCCACGTGACGGGTGAGCGGCAGAGGCGATGACGCGCGCAAGAACGGTTAGGTTAGACGTCGATCCGGGCTGGGTGGATTCCGTGCGTTTCAAGACAAGACGGACCGGACGTACGCGACGGAAACCGAATAGGTCGTTACGCAATGTCGTATTATAAGTACGGTGTGGAATCGTTGTTAGCGTGAGGAGATCTTGGCTGTTGTCGAGCGCGTGAGGAACGCGGCGTTTCGGCGCACGAGATCTGCGGTCCGATCCACCGGGGTAGCCAACGAGATTTTCCGCGTCGGTGGCGTCGGGTCTCTGGTGCAAGCCGGCCAAAACTACCGGGTCGCCGTCCATCTCTGGGCTTGTCCAAGAACCGTCTTCGACCCCGACGATTGCTGCGTGAACGCGGTGCTTGAACCACTGAGCACATCGCCGTCCGGCGGCGGAACAATCAGGAGACTGTTGATTCGGTTTGTCGAATCATCATTATTTCACGTCTCGATGGCGTTCAGCGTTGTGATCGCGCAGCCGTAACACAACGCGTACACGTACTACGCGTGAAACCGTTTAACGCGTCCAGCGGTTAATACGGTCTCTGTGTTTTTGATAACGCGTAATTATTCTCAATATAGTACGGTAACAGTAACAAACGATCGTTAATTATACATGCGCGTCCGGTGTCCTAAGCGTATTATTAATAACAATTTGATAATAATGCGACCCGAAACTTTTAACGAGCGCGAGAACACTGTTTTACGTTAAAATCGAGATAACGTAAACGGTAACGCGAAAACGTATTGTTTTTAAAATACAGCGTGTCCGTCCGTTCTCGGAGTAGAGCCCGTCACGTCCGGGGACGTCGTTCAAAACGTCTCGATGACATTTTTCCAAACGCTCTCCGTCCTCAAACGGTCGGACATCGGACGGACACGCGCGTTCGTCGGATCGTTCGGCCGCAGTGGCCGTGCCGAAACGATAATCGTTTGGATTTTCAAGGGTAAACGTCGTACGGCAGATTGACGTGGCATAACTCGTTTCCCGCCGCCGTCGACTTACGAACGTTTATTATTAACACGCGGTTATTAACCACTCCGGGTATCCGCAACGTGACTGTAATTATATCGGGTCTCGTAATCACTAATAACAGTAATAATCCCGATAGCGTTATTAAAACACGGTGCGCTATTACGATTCGGTGTGTTTTACGTACGCCGTTTCGTGTTCACGGACGGACGACGGGATACCGCGAGTGTGCGTGCGTGTTGCGTTGGCCCGAGTCCCGGTGTAATTTACGCGTCTGCGTTGCCGTTCGGGACGAAAACGCGGATGAAAAACAAACGCTCTCGACGAGATCGACGGGTCGTCACACGCGACGGACGTCAATACGTTTTTGCGGCTGTTACTTCGTTATCGGTACGGAACGTCGATCGGACGTGCAATCGCGTCGTCGCTGTTTCAATGACGAGACGCGTGCGCGGTTATTTTATCGCCGTCGTAAATTACCGACGGAAAAACGGGAGGAGAGACTTAAAAAATACCCCTCACGGATAACGCGGTGGCGGCGGCGAACGTATTGACGTTAATGGAACGCAAAACGGTAGTAAAACAGCATCGTGCGACGGGGTTTATGTACGGAGTTAAAAAAAAAAAAACGGGAAGGGAAAAAAACGCAATATTGCTCGGTACTATTAAAGTTTCGTCATCGGGATATATATTATTATTATTATTATTATTGTCGTCGTCGGCCGCCCCCGCGACGTACAACGCGGAGGAAACCGTTAAAATATATATATTCTCGGGAATCGACGAACCGACTGTTCGGAATTTAACGACGCGAAATTAATCGAGTGTGGGTCCAGCAGATATTAAAACGCGCTCAGCTCTTGTAAACCCTCTCCGCGCGATAATGTCATACGGAAAATTCAAAACCGAAAACCCGAAGACCGTTATATGACGAACGGGCGCCGTTCGATTATCATACGTCATCTCGCTTAACGTTCGCGGCACTTACCGAATACGTAAATATAACTGGAACCCAGTTCGAATCGACCGTCGAACGTGTTCTAAAAAACAAATAATAATAATAATAATGAGTCTCCGACGGTCGAAAATAAACCGCGCGCGACGTGTACTCGTGTGACGGCCCGTCGGCGGATTTCCGACCGTTCGTACGGTTGAATTAAAGTTTTCGGGGGAAATAATCAACTCTCCGCTTGATGCGTCGTGGGCCACCGCTCTAGAACCCTTTTTTTTTTTAGACGCGCTGATACGGTGTTCCCGGACGTTTTAATCCGACGGGTTTCGCCCGGTAATCAGGACGCGCGGCACCGCCCAAAACACTAAACAAACGAGTGGCGGCGCTTCGTGTTCGACGCGAACGGAAACTTTTGAAACGTTCAAATCGGATCGGACCGAGTGACCGTAATGCACATAACGGACAGTTCGCCGTCGGCGCGTTTGCACGGGTTTCGTGTACGAAAACGTTTTTATCCCGCCCGTGGTCCTCACTGGACTAGCCCCCGTCGACAGAACACGTTTCCACGCGGTGCGAAAACAACAATGTCGAAAAAATCAAATAGTTTATTAAAGACACAAGGTAGACGAGACGATTTCGCTTTGACCCGAGGTTACCGGTCACCGTACCGGGCCTTCACCCGGTGGAGGAGGTTCGTCGGTTCGGGTCGGAAATCACTTGAGAACAAATCGAGCGAAACGCGTGTGTCGTGTACCGTCGCAGACAAGTCCGCGCGACTGTTGTTTTCGTTTGTTTGTTTTTTGCGTTCCGCAAGCCGTTCTCGGGGTCGGCCGAATCGATCGATGCGCGTTATATTGTCGGTCATGTATTTTTTTTTATCCCCGGTTACCGGGCTGATATAAATATTTTTTTGTATTATTATTATTATTATTTAAAGAGAGCCGACAGGAAGGAGCAGGAGGACGGCGAAAAAAAAAAAGGAAATAACGCGTAACCTCCGCGCGCGCGTATATATACATTTATAAATCGTTTCATTTCGGTAATCCGAAATCTGACATTAAGCCCGAATGATTTATGTTTACCGGTATATATTGCGGTTGAACTTTGCTCGGTTCGGGAGCGCGTTCAGGAGTCAAACGTCCTCTGGAAAGGGATTTTTTTTTTTTCAATTTTCCTCCCGTCGTCCGCCCCGACGCCGTTTTTTGTTTCCGTCCGTCCGGCCGGCCGCGCCGAAACGACATTCGCCGCCGATACGAGAAAATAGAAGAAACAAAATAACCCCCCCAGAACGTTAACCAAAACGCGAACCGTGGAACGGTGTCGTACCGCTTTTATCGTTTTCCACGCGCGCGCAACCAAACAACATTATATACCGTTATTGTTTTTTAATACGAGCCGCGATTTTTCGCCCGCGCCGGCTGTAAAAAATAATAGTAAAAAATACGCCGCCCCGTCGGTCGCGCGACCGGCGAACAAGCCCGACGTCGTCACGAGTTTTCAACCGCGTTTTAATGACGTCATAAATGCCGAACGGTTTTCACGTGACATTGTCGCGATGCGCGCACACGACCGAAGAAAACGGCCATAAAAAAACAAATGAAAAATGAAATACGTTCGCGAAAACGACGTTCGAACACGAAGATCCGCCCGGCCGTGGAAACGCGCGGTCGACGGCGCATCTCCGTTTTTTCGAGTGTTGTGAACTTAGCAGTCATCAATCTAACCTATCCAACAAATTTGTTGGACTTTATTTTCGCCGGTATACTTAATTGAACTTTTGCACTGCTAAGTTCACAGCGGTGCAAAAGTGTGTTGGAGTGTTTTTTTTTTGTGCTCGAATTATAAGGTCTCATTTGTTGGATATTGTTGGAAAGGTCCCGACATTTTTTGTTTTTTTTATATAAATTTTTTTAAACGCGCCGCTAGCGTGAAGTTCAATTAAGTATACCGGGCGAAAATAAAGTCCAACAAATTCGTTGGATAGGTCAGATTGATGACTGCTAATGTCGCACTGCTAAGTTCACAACACTGTTTTTTTGCACCTCAAACACGATTTCGACGTAATACGATACGATCGATCGAAACGGCCGTGACGCGACACGTGCCGCGTAGTGAAATGAACGATTGCGTTGTTCTCAAGGACGGACGCGGGTTATGTTTTAAACGCACGGACGAGAGCGAGAACATCAAAATTATCCGGACGCTAATCACGAAATACGCATTTACGTCCTAAAAATGGCCAAACTGACAGTCGTGATTTTCAAAAAATTAGTATACAAATTTTAGGCGAAAATACAAAAAACATTAATATAAGTGGGTAGACTTCGAATTACGTTTTTATACAGTAACACATTCACGGAAAATATGTTGTGCTTATTTGCAGACGGCGTTATCAATCATAAAACTGCGTTACAGTTCTTATCTTGATCTTATCGAAAAACTATACTTGACCCGCAGAATCAAAATCCAGGAACTGTCAAAAAGTAAATGAGAGATAATGCCACGGGGTATGTTGTTATTACAGTCTAACGAACAAGATTTCTCTTATCCGGTCGCCTATGCACAACTGCATCGGACGGAACCCGAAAATCGAACAGATAAACAAAATGATATGTTTTTCGACGGGACGAACAGCGGCCGCGGACGTGCGAGAACGCGTGTGGACACGGGCCATACGATTTCGCGTAAACAAACAAAAAACCCCCCGGAGAGACGATTTATAGTTTACGCGATTTCGTGGCGACCGGGCGAATCAGTCGATAAATTACTACGACGCCGGAACGTAATAATACGCGTCGTGCGAAACGTCCGCGTAGACGGACGGCACGAAGCGGATAAATACGCGCGCGCGTCGTGTGAGGTTTCCCGTCTCTCGCCGGAGCGGACAAAAAACATTTGAAACCGACTCCCCACTCGGTCGCGCGGGCGTTGGACAAATCGACAAACGGCGACGCGACGAACAATGATTTCGATGGAGTGACGACCGGCACGAGGAGACGACCGTCCGAATATCGTTTCGCGACCGGACCCGAGCGCGCAACATAATTGACCGATTCGTCGATCGAGACACGTTGCCGTGGGTCCGGGGCGTTTTTTTTTGTGTGTTTTCGTTCGAAATCGAACCGCGTCGCAGAACGGACAGCGCGCGGCGACGGAACGAAACGTGAGACACGATGATAATCGATTTTTTTTTTTTTTTTTATTAGAGACATATTAAAAAAAAATATTTATCTCAACCATTAATGATAGAATAACGATTAAATACATGCAAAAAACAAAAGAATACAAGAAAAAAAAAAAAAAATTATATAAAGATTAAATTGAAAATCCTACGAAAAGGAAAAAATTTAAGACGGAATGGATCAGGAAAGCGTTTGAGGTTTGGAATATATAAGGAAATGAAAAAGGAATGTTATAAGAAGCAAATAAATTTTCCAGGATACAACGTTGATGGGATAGGACAGGACAATCGAAGAGGAGATGAGTGGAATTACAGATAGAAGATCCATCGTGCAAGGTACAAAAGGGAGAATCATTAAGGGATAAATATGATGATCGATACACGCGAAAATCGGTTCGCGCCGTCCGTCGCGATCGGGGTGTTTTTCGTCGGCGGAACACCGCGCGGTTCGTTTTGTCGGAAAACCGTCTAAAAACTCGTCTATGGCGCGATCGCATAACGGAAGCCGCTGGCGTTTCACCGAACGTTGTGTATCGCGTTTTCCTTTCGATGCCGTGAAAAATCAATCGAATAACGAAAACGAAACACAGGACGCACATCGTGTAATCGTCATAACTCCGCGTGTCCCGGGTGAAAAATACTCGAAACGTAAAACCAATCGCGTTATACCGTAGAGGGGAAAACTATTCGCCAGAGTCTCATCGGACTGTTCTTTAAATTTTTTTCGTACAACACGCGTTCCGACGTACACATTTATTTACCGGAGACAGTGCAAACAGCGCCGTATAACAAGTTATCAAAGACGACACGAGGTTTTCGGCCGGTCTTGACGTTCGCGAGACTGCGAGTAAACACCGGTCCGAAACGCGCGCTCGTAATAAAAAGAGACGTGCACGTCCGCACAACGTACAAAATACGACAGGCGAAGTCAACCGACAACGACCAGGACGGTTCCGTGTTGGTTTATAATTATTTAGCGAAACGGTCGTGAAAAATTGTCCGTACGTACGGAACGTACAAACGATTCCGTTCCCGCCGGCAGACACGCAGATCCGCGTAACGTCGTGCTCGGTTTCGGAAAGCGAATGCACAAACCGCACGCGGCGTGGATCGTAAAATATCTATAAGACACGGTCACGTCGTTTACTTTGCCGTCGTTCGATCACGAAACGATTACTTTGGCTTGCGTTTTGTTTTATGGTTTTATGGTTGTGTGTGTGTGTGCGTGTGTGTGCGCGTGTGTTTTCGGTTGGCATACGCGTTCGCAGTTGTCTTCGCGATGAAAATCCATTAAACGCAAACGTATTTATAACGTATAAAACAAACAACGCTTGGAAACATATTTGGCTTAAATGCAAAAATCTTGATTAATTTTACGCGGTTGAAAAATCGTTGTACGCCTTATTTATCGTTTACCCTTAATGCGTTCCGCAGCCTTGGCGGAATTAGATTTATGTTTTGCGAGAATGTCGGTAAGCCGCTCCTCGATCGCCGAAATGGCGATTTTTTCGACATGGATAGAGAGAGATACCGCGCAATTACGCGGCGTCGGTTTCGTACAGTCTTCAAATTTACCATGACGAATACGCGATCGTTTGTCGCGAATCGTAACGGCCTTGGTCGCGACGTTTTATTATTTTTCGATTCACGCATAAGTTAATCTCGACACTTTTGTCTACTCGAAAGCATTTCGCTTCTTCGTCCGTGCACAGACTCACGTATTCCGGATTTTCGACGGCTTCCTCGACGTAAGTTCGCAGACATTCGACGCCGGCCGATCGCTCCGTTCTCGAGAACTCGATCCGAGGCACAATCGACACGAACGCGACGAATAAAGCTCGTCATAGATCCGAGCAGCGGTCGAATTGGGGACGCAGGGAGGACTGAGTACCTCCGCTATTTTTTCAAAATGTTTAACGCGGGGGACGGTATTCGCTTTTCCACATCCGACGAAACATGAAATAATAATGTTATATTGACTAATATAATATACCAGCAGACGACCTATGGGGTTTCTCGCTGTTTGTCAGTCCACGGACGCGACTATCGGCCTACAAATTACCTGTACTTGCATTTCATATTATTCTTCGACATAAGACACAATCCACGTTATTGGTTCGGATTATCGGTAAACGTGACAGACGACAGTGATGGAACTTTTCGTGGACCTACACCGTTTATAAAAATGTTTTGAGGACGCAACCGTTTTTTTTTTTTTGTAAGCCTTCAGAGTACCCCTAGTGTTTTTCCCCCGACGCAACCACCGGTCCCGAGTACATCGACCGCCAGTCGCGGTCATCGTCGGCGGACCCGTTGCACTCCGTACGTGCATAACGCGTTTATATTTGTTACCCGTCGAAATCCGTCCAGTCGGCCTCGATCATCGGGTTTTGTTGCGCGGTCAAGTACCGGCTTCCCGTGCCGTGACGTTTTTTCACTCAACAAACACCGGATCGATCGGGTGTCGCGCGATGAGAATACGCCACATATCCACGTGCAAAATATCACAGACAGACGGACGGACAGAAACGGATAATCGACTGCAGCTGTGCCCGTACGTGTATAGCGGCGGCAAAACCGTTGCACGCCGAACGAATGGTATTTAATAACTGCGACCAACCCTCTAATCAGTACGAATTCCGATGACAAACCATTAGGTTTTTTGAACAACATTCTCCGCGTGTCTCGACGGACGACACGTTCGAAACGTTTCAAAAATATATCACGTTTTATTTCACGACGATTGTACAGAGCGGATTTAGTCAACAACGTTTCGAGTGCTCTGCGAATCAAACGGATTACTCTCGAGTATTATCGTTACTGTTGTTGTCGTTATTATTATTTTTTTCTCGTTCGCGCTTATTTAGTTTATTGACGAAAACGCTCGCGTTACGTTAACGAAGTAAGAAAACACGGTTTTCTCGAGAAATAAATCTTTCTTTTGTCTTCGTCACGCCACCGTATCGAATCCAAACGAGTGTCACAAACGCAATATCGAATGGGCATATTCACGTTTTTTGTAATTTGTACAATATCGTTGATGATAACGGTTTGTGCCCGACGTTCTCTCCGTTGTAAAACGATACGTTTAAATCCGATCTCATCAGTTTCACATTTCTCGTCCGTTAAGATCCGCCGGGGGCCCTTTGTTTAGCGTCTCCGACGCGTAAGTTTTTCGAATTCTCGTCCGGGACGTTCTCGTTTTACCCGTCGCCCGTAGGTCGCCGTTGTGAAATTCGACGCACGCGCCGTGTTTGCGCGTGACAATTGGCAATACCCGACCAAACTTTTTTTTGCGAATCTCCTTCGAACTTCCGGACAAGTGTTATGGGCTCGGCGAGTACGACGTTTTATTCGCGCGGGTTGCTCGGGGCGCATAGCAGTACATGCAAGCGATGGCCGGGAAGTAACTGCAGCGACCACGAATGCGTTTCGTTTTTGTTGAAAAACGGAACGTACGTATTTCCGTTGCGGTTGCGACCCGTGCGCGGGCAGAATCATAATGTCGCACACGCCGCGCGCCACGATGTGAAGCGACGATTCGTTTCGAGTCCGAACGATGTGTTATTGCCGTCGCGAGAGTGGCTTTTCGTGAAGGACACGATTTGCGCGTTGCATAAGTCATTCTTTCTCGTTCGTGTTATTGTTTTATTTCCGACACGGTCCAACGTGTACCGTTCAGCAGACGGGTAAAACAAATACTCGACGATTGTTCTCGGTCGACTTGTTTTACCGTTGATACGCGCCAATTATTCCGTGTCTTCGCCGTCTTACCGCAGACCGTCCGTCCGTCCGTCCGTCCGCTCGACGACAATATCCGATGACCGTCGAACAATACGGACGGGTATCCTATTGTAACAACACCACGTTCGTATCGACATTATACTATCACGCGCGGTATTGTAGTAGTAGTGATAATAATAATAATACAAACACGCACGTTCATTGTTCGCACCGACCGGAATTAACACGCGCCGTTGTAACTCGTTCGCGCGGTAGACAGAGGCCCGACGAACGTGAACCGTTTTTTCGTCGCTATAACACTGCGACCGAGGAACAGTGTCGGAGATCTACGCGAACCGGTATCCTTCCGATTATTTCGATCGGCCGAAGAATTGTAGCGCCCACGAGAATACGTTTTCCAACAGGACATAAGGAAAAATTCGTGATTGTACACTGTAGTATAACGCGAACGGAATAATATTTGTCCGGACCGTTTCAAACGTCGGACGGCTCCGGTTAAACGCAGAAATAGGAACGAAACGGGCCGCGTAATGAAAATAAAAAACAATAATCAAACCCGTCGTCGCTCGCGTGTTTTTTTAACAAACAATAGACTGTTCGGCGCTCACTGCTGAATATTAACGGCGATGCTGGCTCGAATTATAATTTACGATCCGAACGAATTCATCACGTCCGACACGAATATTAACTTTTAACGATTTTTTTGACGGATAAGAGAGAGGGCGAGAGCTGAAAAGGGCGCGACGCTTTTTTTTATCAGCCCCGGGCGCCAAACGTCCCGGATTCCAGGGAAACCCCGTCGTCGCGGCGGTTCCCGTTCCGATCTGTACGTCATCGCGTGCCGTACCAAAACACAAAACGCCGTCGTCGTCGTCGGTGCGTTGCCAAGACCCGTGATTATGTGCAACGATCAATACGCGATTTCGGCGCTGAGCAGAACGAACCTAACGCGGATCGTCCGAGAGAAACAATCACCAGCCAAGAGAAAACAGACAACGCACTCGTGAACGTCGCCGATCGACTACCGGACACTCAAATCGCGTTTCGGCAATAAACGGTAGCCACCGAAACGTATCGAGAAAACGCGATCGAAACGAATATCGTAAACCGCGTGTTATTTGTAATACGCGCGATTATTGCGATTTGGACGCGTGTCATTAAACGTTCATACCGCCGTTCGCGTACGTACGTGCGAACGAAAAACATTCTACACGGTTTATGGTTTTACAGACGTCTACGAGCATTGCGTTCCCGCGGCTGGACGTTTTACGCGTTTTTCACGTTACAACGATAACGGTTTGTTTTCGAAAACGTGTGATCTCGCACGGCGTGTTCGCAAAACATCAGAGACGCTGTCCGTCGTCGACAATTAAACTACCTTTTAGCGGATCTCGCGTCGAAGAATTTCGAAACGTCATTATCCCACGTTTCGTTTTTTTTTTTTTTTGTCCAAACCGTCTGCCTGACCGATATTTCCACGTCGGACATCGTAGAGAACGTCCCGGGCGAGTTCGGGTTCGTTTTACAAATGCGATTAACTGTCGAGACGGCGTTAATAACAATAAGTTCGCGTGCGTGACGACGGCGTCTCTCGTCTCCCGTCCGACTGAAATCGAAAAGAGTTGCGCGGACGGAGGGTACGGGTTTTCTGGGCTACAACAAACAAAAAACAACGCGTCGACGATCACACGAAGACTGTTCTGGACACGTCGCGTACACGTCTTCCCGGATTCGGACGAGCGGCGGCTGAAGTCTAAATCCATACCGAACACCGTTATGAGATTTTCAACACCGATTCGAAACCCTCAAAACAATCGTAACACATGACGACGTTGATCGGGTCTTTTGAACGGGGCTATACAGAATGTCGAAGGGACCCGCGGAGAGGGGGGGGCTTACTCCTTGGGGGACCCCGACTTCTGTAACACGCCTGCGGAGTCTCGGGTCCCGCGAACGCCGGCGCGTCTGATTACGTGTCGAACGTCGTCCCGGTGTACGAGACGGCGGCCCGATTTTTTTGGCACCGCCGTAAAGGAGTCGACGACGCGTGTTGTTGATGAGAAACGATCGGTTATTGTCACGGTTGATATTTATTTTTGAAATAAATGACGAAAATAAAACGAAAAATCGTCCCGTACGATAACACGATATACGCGTGTACGATATACACGTGCGGATATTTTTTTAATAACGTCGTCTGTGGCGTGTGCGTCTCACTCTCACTCTCTCTCTCTCTCTCTCGCGTTCCATACGCCATACGTCGTGTACGCGCGTCGTCCTTTATTTTAAGACCAGCGCTTTTGTCCGGTCACGGTGTCCGTGATTTCTGGAAACGTTCCCGAAACCCATTGCCCATAACTGATTTATTTCCCCGTGTACGTCCTATTAAAAAGAAAACAAAAAACGAGAAAACAAATATACCCGCGCGCACAACAACACAATACACGCGGCCCGGGACCGGGATTAACGACGGCCGTCGCCGTTATCCGCCGGCTTCGACACGGTTATCAGCCGTACGCGAACGACGTTTCGGTTTTGCCTCGTGTTTCAAGCGTTCCGAGACCTCGTGCGTACCGTCGAAATCAACAAATGCGGCCACGCTAACGAAACCCGTGTTGCGCAATGTCCAATGAAATCACTTATTATAAACGTACGTCTCGACGTCATATACGTATATATATATATATATGTATTCGACTCGTTAAAAATAATAATATACAAATCACAAAATAAACGGTTTTAGATTCTGTTTATTTTTCGAGGTCACCGCTACAGTATTTATAATTGCTGTTAAAACTCTCGAGTAAAACAATTCACGTCGGAAATAATTCCGTTTAATACCTATTATTATTATTATTATTGTTGTTATTTAACGAAAACTTAAAATGCACGCAACAACCGCGTACGATTTTAATTGAACGTTTTTAAATCACCGACGTCATTCAAAACTATCGGGACGGACCTTATGCGCAATAATCTCATATTCTCTAAACGGGGTTTTTTTTTATGGATCGAACGATCCGCCGCCGGGTCGTTGTCATTCAATTGTTTTTGAACGTGACCGTCGTCGATCCGACAAACTTACAAGTCACACGTAAAACGACGCGCGGAATTCGGTTCGAAAAGTTTTCGCATAAAAACTCACCGGGGAAATCACGACGAGCCGAATGCGTCGATCGTTCCCGGACGGTCAACAATGCGTTGTGCACGCGAACCGTCGGCGGTAACGTAACGTCGTCGCCTAACCTCCAATATCCCGTGTCGTGGGCCACGGGCCACGGGCTTGTGCCGACGGACGGAACACCGAATTCCGACATCCGTCCGTCGTGGCGCTACGCAACCAAATCGGCAGACACCTGCTCCGCCGCTAAGACGGACATTCCTGAGCCCCCGGTACGGTGACCGACCTCAGCGGCAGTCCGAACGAACGAGCGCGTTTTGCGGTCGTTTTGCGGGAAAAACTGCGGACAAAGTTTTTTTTTGTTCCCCGGATCGCCCGCTGAGACCGGGGGGGACTACGGGGGAAACCGCATGCGCGCCGCCTCGTCTCGAGCGTACGATATTTATGGACGGTTCCCGGCGTTTCCCGATCCTCGGCCACGTCAATTTATTGCTCATGCAAAAGAGCGGCGCGGCGGTGTAACACCGGTCGATAACTTCCAAGAGATTTGGCACAGACCGGGAATATCATAATCGGAAAAATATAACAACAAAACAATAATAATAACGATAAAGAAATCGCGGAAGCCGGCGGGAATACGGGGGAGGGAAACCGAACGAACGAATAATAATGACAAAAATGTATATTTATATCGCCGGCCTTTATATAGCCTTTTTTTTATTCTTTTTTATTCTTTTTTCATATTTTGCCGATGCCCGACGGACAGGGGGACCGCGCGCGCTAAAGTAGTGTACGGCCGACGGAAAGGAACGTCGCGTACACGTTTCCCGCAGCTTGGCCGCGCCAAGCCGGTCGGAAAAAAACATAAATATTTTTTAACAAGTCGCCGGAGCGGAGGATAGAATGAAAGAAAAAAAAAACGCGCATAACCACGGGATACGCCGGACCCCTACTGACAAATAGGGTGAAATATTATTGAATTGCAGTAAATCGTCGGGGGATCCCACAGTGGATATTGTCTTAAAGAACATATGTAGACTACTGGCGAAAGATGCCAAAAAGTTTACAATGCAATTCAGTCGGTGTAGGGGCTACGGCCGGGGTCCTATCTCGTGTTCTTTATTAGCACGTCTGTCGTGATATTGTATTATTATTATTCGTATTATTCGTATCGTGATTATTATCGTTATTATTATGCGGCGTGCCATTACGGTTGTTGTTCGAGACCGTAACTACCCACGTATTTTTTGTTTTTCTCCGCGTCGGTTTTGAAACGTCGTATTGCGAACGGACGTAGGTTTACTTTGGGAAAAAAAATTCTCTCTTCGATTCCAACGTATATTATTTTATTTTATATTTTATTCGTATTTTCTGTTTTTGTTTAATTGCCGTATGCATTATGTGTTTGACGAGTTTTAATGTACGTACGTATATTTTCTCGTCCGGATCATAATCGGCGAATAATCAATACGTTACGTATCTTATTTAAAAACGAAAATTCAGTTATGTATATTATGATTTTTATTAAAAAAAAAACGACTGACGTATAAAATTAATTATACATTTTAAGGTTAGTTTAAGAATTTTCTAATTAAAAACGATTAAATTTTACAAGGGTAATTTAATGTTGTTGGTCGCGAACTGGTCGATTAATTTCCTACTAGTTTCGCGTACTTGACTACAAATATAATTTTTAAATTTGATATCATTAATTATTGTTTAGAGATTTCGGCAAACAGATGTGTTTTTTTTTTTGTTCATTTTATTTATGAGCGTTGTTTAATAAGATTAGTAAAATGTTAATAAAAATATCAAAGTATTTTAATTTAATCTCAGCACTTTTCACAATAATTACAAATGATTTTCATTTCGAAACATTTGCCGACGTAAATAACATCAAAGTTCTAAGATTAAACTTCTGACGTTCCCGACGTAAACCTTTAAGATCAAAAACGCTATGGACGTATATTAATTTCGCCGAGGTCAGTCGTCGTTTCAGACAATGGGAAACGGTGGAATTTTTTTCGATTAATTTTTCCAATGTGGTTTTCGTGCTCTAACGGAATACGACTTCCAGTTTTGGCTGCATTTCAAGGTCTGAGAAATCAGAAATACATTCTAGACGGATCGGCCACCCGGGCGTGCAATTGATTTTGATTAACGTGGTACGTCAGGTTACATAAACACGTACGTCAACGTACGCATATATACGTATGCATTTCAACGGTATGACGTGACAAAGTAAGCAAGTAAGTAAGTCTGAATTGAACAAACCGATTTAATTGGTTTTCACGGATAAAATGCAAAAGACGAAATCAAAAAACCCGTGCTCGGGTGACGGTACGACGTCCCCACGCCGGATGCGGACTGTTTGCGGCGGGAAAACGATATTGCCGAATACGTTGTCTGCGCGTTTGACGACGAGGTTAGGTGAAAACCATGATTCGCGACCGGCGGTTCCAAAAAAATGAAATGAAAAATGTCCAAAACGCGGACAACGAGAGTCACGAACGCGTGTCGGGTCGAGTGTCGGGATCGTGCGCGCGGAGCTGCAGCCGGGGCGGTTAGGTCGCGTACGAACGTGAACGACGTGAAACGAATACGGACACGAACGCAGTTTTGTGCGCGTGTACACGAAGTGTGTCGGGGGGGGGGGGACGGTGACTGTTACCGACAAAGTATACGCGCGCGCACACACAATAAATACGCAATTGAATTGTTGTAGAGAACGTCTCGGTGGAAAGAAATCGGTTCTCCGCAGACCGAGACAAATGTCTGGAGATATTACTTTGTATTTTTTTGCGCTCCGCCGGCGCGTTTTCTCCGCAATCGCTTATTTTTCGTCTCTCGCGCACACGCGCGCTGTCTGCAAATTGGTCCGTCCGGAAAGCGGAGAAAAAAAACGAGGAAGAAACCCCCCCAGAATAAAACCGCGACGCACATGAGGTACGCTCGTACATAATAGATTCGTCGGCCGTATATATCCTCCGAATAACAATCGTGTGCGATATACGCGCTCGTGGCAAAAGTAAAATTGATGGCCCGGCCGACACAAAGTACCGAACGAAATATGAGCTACCCCGTCGCCCGTCCCGCGCGAAGCCGTCGTCGCGCGTCCCTTTCCGCCCGAGGAATCGCGATATACCGTTATTATTATTATTATTATTATTATGTATTATTATTATATCGTCTCCCTCGCCCGCCGATCGGCCCGCGCGGACGGCCGCCGCCTCGGCGAACGCCTCTCGTCGTCTAAAACGGCTTCAGGTATCAGCAGACACGCGCGGCTGTGAACCCTATCAAACTTATCAACGGCCGGCGATTTATTATATCGCGCCGGCTTTGCACTCCCGCAACGGTGGTATCATTATATTCCGTATACAAATAATATGATAGATGTCCGACAGTGTTTTTATCCCCTCGCCGAGATCGGTCCGACGAACGTTGTACGTATATATATATATATATATACGGCTGACGGAGCGAGTGTATGACTCTGAATACGAGAAACGGTCCGCTTTTCGAAACGAAAACAAACAAAACCGAAATGGCTAATCCGTCCGGCGGCAACGATATTAACGGGTCGACAGGCCACGTGTACGTTTTATTGTACACGCCACGGGTGATGTCGGTGCTTGCACGTGAAAATTTTTTCATGCTGTCCGAAAGAGTTTACGGCCGTGTAATCGGTACAAAACTCCATCTCCGTGCACGAAAATCTGTAATGCGCGGCCTCTGGTCGAGTGAGTCCCGGAACATGCCGTGGCAGTCAACTTGTTGATGATAATCGATTGTGATTTTAATTGTTTCCGTACACTCGCAACAAACAATACGACCAAACACAATTGGTCCAATTTTAATAATATTTGAATGAAAAAAAAAAAAATTATGATTTTTCTTTTCATTAAATTTTAACGGTACGATCGTCCTGTCGTCCAAACCAGAAGCCGCAACTCTCTACTAGTATACTAGCTTTTTCCCGCGCAATTCGTTATGTTTGGTAATCGTTCGACGGCCTTTTTTTTTTTTTCTTTACTTGTATAACGCTGCTTGGTTTATTTCACGAGGAACCGACACCGTCGAGGTTAGGCTACGTACGTATGATCCGATTCAACGATCTTTGACGTTTCGACCATCGATCGTCGGATAAATTGTGCGATTTCATAATTCTCAGACGGATCCCGTCGCACGATTTGCGAGGTAAGGTATGGGAGATTAAAATTGAATTTAAATGATCGGTGCCACGACTTCGATCGTAAACTTGTGCGATCGACCGACTTCGATTTCAAGAAATTGATTTCGATCGGCGTGTTTCATACATTTCGCCGCTTGTTTAGCGATTTTCGCGTCAGTTCTTTTCACGCGCCAGTAATCGGTTTAAACGGTTGAATAATAGACACCCTCTAACTTACGTGTTTAACTTCCAACGCGTGTTTTTGTATCGTCGTACAGCACAAAAAGGAGAATTTAATTAGTGGCGGTGGAAAACGGCAATTATCTAGGCGGACAGAACAATTGTTTATAATATGAAAAAAATTCAACCGGTTTTAATGAAAACAATGTGCGTAGAAAACGTTTTATTATTTAACAGACGTTATTGTTGTTAAACATCACATAAATTATTACGGTTCAACAATATGAATGGTTATTATTAATATATTTTTCCATACGATTTCTATTATTCTATGATAAATAACAACGGTTCCTCGTTATACGTAGGTGACGGATATGAGCGCGACGAATATTTTTTCGATTCGGGTTCCTGTACAAAACGTGTTCTACGTTAAAACCCCGAAGACTTCAACAACTTCAGGGCATACGAGGGCGCTATATACGATCCCTAAACGTTACAAAACTGTTAAACCGTCTCAGATTTTATTTCACAAGAACTGTTTTGAAACACGATAAATAGGTTTTCGAAAATGCCCCCTCTCCCCCCCTTTGAAAAATTGTGACTCTCACTGACGAGAAGGACCGTTTGTAGAACGAACGCGAGATCCAGTCATGTACGACACGTGTTTTGATAAATTATATCACATCTCGTTCACACGAACACTTTTACGTGACCACGTTGTTATAGTCATTATTGTTTAACGTATCGCCGATTCCGCGATACGAAACTATTCGACAATAATGTTTTTGAACGCGAACAAAACACGGAATTATACCGTACGGCGCATTCGTATAATTTTGTTTATAGCGTTTGCAGATGAAAAAAAAAAAAACCAGAAAATAATGTAATTTTCTTTCGCGGCTAAAATGGAAATTTATTACGTTTTTCACGATAAGCGAATCGGCGGGATATTATTTCAATGTTCGGTGTTTCCGACGTAACTGTTGTGCAAATTTCAAATTACATATTTTTCGAAAGATAAACAACGCAGTAACTAAACGGAACGTAATTCATATTAAACGACATTCTGATAAATTCGAACATTTAACGTGAATTAATTTCAATGATTTATCGCTCCGAAACAAAATGCATTCGAAATGAAATGCTACCGACGTTGAATAAAAACCGGCCTGCACGCGCACACGTATATTTTATATCCGTAACACGTGCAAATCGGGAATTCGTGTAGGCAGTCAAACGTACACTCGGACCGTCAACAGTTTAACGAAGGCGGTTTCGTCGCGAAAATCGATTTTAACAGTGAACGTTTGTTAACGACGACGACGCGTTTCTTTCGTTGGTAACCGTTAACGGTTCCGTGCGACAAACATATTTCGCTTCTCTCGTCTAACTAAAAAAATGCGTTTAGAAATAAACCGTCGTTAGTATTGTCGGCGACTGGATTTCTTTGAACGTGCACACTAATATGGAATTGAAGTGAATAAAATACATTTACACGTATCGCATTAAAGAAACTTGCGAAAACTTTTACACGAAATCACTACTAATATGAAAAAGTACATAAAAAGGTATAAACTTCGTTTATGTAGACGTTTACGTTCTTTTCCCGTGACGTTACTTAGGAAATAAAAATAAAATGTTCAACAAATTTTTTTCAAACGCTAATACTAAAATACGAGGTATCCAAAAAAAAAAAAATCGTTATTTATAACACGGACATTAAAACTCGTATTTGTTTTGTCAAACAATAATGGACGACGATTGAACACGCGTTTGAATAGATCGTTGATGAAACACGTTTTATTTCCGAAAAAAACGAATACCTCGTACCGGTGGCCGACGCACACAACACGACGTTCAGGCCGCAGTGTTTGCATGACCCCCGTAAAAAACCAAAGCCGTGCGCGGACGGAAAAACAATTACGACGTTATATCGGCGGTGAATTGCCGATTGAAACAACTCGACCGTGTAAAAATCGGGCGAGATAAAAAAAAAAAGGGTACTAAAAAAAAAAAAACCAGAAGTTAAAAACACGTATATAAAGGAAAACGGAGGGTTAAGCCTATAAACAAGCTCGATGGCCTTTTTTTTTTGCCCTCTTTCGGTGTATTTATTTTTATTTTTATTTTTTTTTTATACTTGTCGAAAGGACGTAAAACGGTTGGGCGGCGGTTCAATTGCCGATCGGCGAACCCACCTGTTGACCGGCCGGGCCCGTCGACCCTTAACCGCCGTGCGCCGTTTTTATTCGCGCGAAAACGAGCTTTTTCCGATATTCGCCGGAAAAGTCGGGCGGAACGTGCGAAACGTGATAAACGGTTGTCGGACGACCGCCGGAGACGGTATTACATTTCTTATTACGGACGTGGTTCACGGTTACGGGCGGCGTCGAGATGCGATCGGAAAGCGATGATACGGCCCGGCGGCGAGGCGACGGGGGTTTATTGAACGTAATCAACGCCCGGCGTTAACGAGACTCCGCGGCCGGCCCCCGGGGGACCGCGATAAGAAAACCCTCGTTGATTAATAATAACCCGCCCGGCGAGACCGTGACGGGACGCCGCGTAATAACTCACTGGAAATTTCAATAAGGGACGTCGATTGGGAGCAATATCGTTTTTACCTCCGGGGGCCGAACAATACAAGACGAACCGTTATCCACGGCGGTTAGGTTAGGTTAGACCAGCGTCTTAGACGAAACACCGAAGTCCGTAAACGTTATCCACACAGACGCGACGCGCGTATTTGTTTTTTCATTAAAGAAATCCGATGACAACGACAAAATCGTTACGACGATCCCGACAAAGTTTGACGGTACGGTACAAAAACCACGAACGTGCTTAACCGATGTTTTATAAACGATCCGTAAATACATATTTTTATGTAATATCGCCGCGTCGTTTCGAGTGAAAAATCATGTCCGCGCCTTTCTTTCACCACGACAAACAGCGTGTTATTCATTACGAATTATTTACGGCTCGTGCATAAAACATACTCGCCTATTCCATTTGTCGTTGCGCCCAAAGTATTGTTTAATTATTCACATTATAGTGCAATGTGTCCGTATCATTCGTGGAACACGTGTCACATTACGGCTACTCTATTTTAAAACATTATTCGTGTACGCCTATTAGTTATTTTTTTTTTTTCGTGTCTAAATAATTATTTCCTCGTCCGTTCGCATTAATTTTCAAACGCCGCGTCTCACTTACGATTAACGGAATCACATCGGTAACTCGTTTCGTTTTCGTTTATGTTTACGTCATTTAAGACATATTAACCGCGAGAACAATATTATATAAAAAATACACCCTGTCAGGACGAATAGAAACCGTCGCGTGTAAATTTCAATTTCAAAAAAAATTTCGTTTTCAATGTTTTAGTCGATAACGTGCGGTAGTATAGCGATTTCAATTACCCGAACTGAACGTAATGGGCGAATTCACTTGAGCTAAAACGATAAAAGCGCTGTAGAAATGTACAGCGCTGGAAAATAAAATGAGTATCGTTCACCGCGTGTGTGTTACAAACAGAGTTAGAAACTAACATTAAAAAATCGGAATGACATATCGAGACTGAGCCAGTGGCGTACCCGTGAAATATTTTTTTTTCTTGGGGGGGGAGAGGCAAAATATTAAATATAGCTGAAGTAACTGAATATTAAATGACAGAAATAGATATAAATTAAAAATTTTAAACGATAGATAACATCGGCTGTCTTAATGTTTGAAAACGTCGATAAAATAGTTATTGATAACGTCCTAATGTGATCATGACCATTACTTGTAATATATCAATTTGGTCGAATTGTGATATTTATATACTGATAAGTCATATCAAAAATCTATAACGGAATATCCTCACGATTATAATGTGGAAAACATATTATATAATCAAAAATAAATATGCACTAAGCAAAAGAACGAAAAACTTCTCGGCTGGGGAAGTGGAACAAACGCTCCTGTTGCCCCCCTAAAGTACGCCACTGGACCGATCGTCGTGTACGTTCGTCTCGTTTTGCTCACGTCAGTGTATTGTTACAAATGAATGTTTGCACGTAAAAACCGATTGAAATTGATTCGCGGCTTATCCTTCTCGAGAAAAAACACCATTTAAACCACGTTTTTCGCAGTTCTTTTCAGCACATTAATCCCGTACGTACGACGAACTCTACACGATATATTCGTAAAAACTGTTTACCGCCCGGTGGAGACGTTCGAACTTGATCGAAAACACTAAGACACCGTAAGCCACGGTTCGGATCTTGACAAAAAAAAAAACAAAAAAACCCATTAGGACGCGCGTTGAAAGTCAACAGAGAGAGAGAGATTAGCGTGTTTGCAGAACGAACGGGCGACCGCGGTCTGTAAGGTTACCATGCAAGACGCGACGTACGATAAGACGCGTACGCGGATAAGGTACGGACGTGGGGTTGCAGAGAACACGGCGAAGTCGAGAGGGTGTCGTCGTCGTCGTTGTCAGCAGTACGTTACCTGGCGGTGTCGTCGCGGCGCCGTGAACAACGACGCGCGTAGCTCTTACGGTAACATTAAAATTAAAAAGGGGATCGGGCGTGCGGCACAGGTCGCGCGGACACGGCGGCGGCGGCGGCGAGGACTTCTGTCTTTCGTTAAGAGTCTAATAACGTTTTATTACCTTTCCGGAAAACTTTCGCCCGGCGTGTTCTTAACACCTCCTAAAGAATCGTTAGCGACGTTACGTCACGTTTCCTCGTCCCGCCGCCGGAAAAGGGTTGAAGACCGCGGGTAAGGTTAGTATACGACTTCGAGCGGTCGTTGCAGTCGTAACGGAATTAGTATCTATGGCGTAACGTTAGTCGTACACGGTGTCTGTAAGTGTTGTCCCGCCGCCCGTGAAAAGTTCTCCTCGGCGTGTACAGTGTACGTTGCGGCCGGAGGGGTTATCATATTATTGTCATGGGAGTGATACACGAGCGAGCGAGACAGACGGAGAACGATGGTACACACATATACATATACACACACACAACTCGTTTCCGCGCGGTGTTCTCCGCTCGTCCCGTGCGCGCGTGTGTTTTAATTAAATATCATCTTGACGGGGCGGCTCGGAAATTTTTAGCTCCGATTCGCGTGTTTATATCCTCTTCCTATCGCCCGTACTTCTCGTCGTGTATATTTATATACGCGAGAGCACTCTTGCTTGTACTTATATATACGTGTGTGTGTGTTCGCTCGCGTACACGTGACGAAACGGGTAAAAGCTTCGGTCGGGGGCGGGGGAGAAGAACACGGAGTTCACGGAAAAAACAACGTTTTCCGTTGCCGCGTTGTTAACACGACGCGAGCGTTACGTCTAATTGGATACAACGACTATTGCGTTTCTCGGTCTTGAGCAAATCGGACGAGGAGACCGAGGCCGACACGCGGTACGACTCTCTCTATCGAAAATCGACGATCGCAGATCGCGTTTGTCGACTCGGCGTGGCGAACACGCAGGTTAGGTAAATAAATACGCGAAAACCCGTTCGCGCGACCGTCGTGTAAATCGAAATAGAAATCTAAAACGAAAAAAAAAAAAAAATAGATCAAAACACATACGACCGTTCGAATTGGATACGCGAAATCATAAACATCCGGGCCGGGGCAATAATTCACGTGTGTCCTGTAGTTTTAAAGGCGCGGCGGCGGGAACGGTGGGAGCGGGGGGGGGGGGGGGTAAGGAAAAAACGGACTCGTAAGATGCAGATTGCAATAACCGGGAAACCGGTGGTTTATTTGATAAGAACAAGTGTAATTAAAAAAGAAAGATTTATTCGTTTCCGGGCTGATGATCTCAACGGTCGCTTTTGCAAATGTATATTTTTTAATTATTGCCAGAAGAGCAAATATGAGAGCGCGGCTACATTTTCGTCGTGTATACGTATATATCTGTACGTTTTTTTTTCTCCTTCTCGTCTCAAAATATAATTTAATACTGATGTTCGGCGTTCTCCCTCGATTCCGTTTTATTTATGGGTTTTACTTTTCATGTTTTTATTTTGTATTTTTTTTCTTCTTCTAAAATTTAATTTACTCGCGAGTTTTATCGCTCGTGAAACCGCAAGGAAAAAAAAAAATGATATATATATATATATATAAATTATTCCGCGGTCACAGAAGATTTAATGTTTGCTTTTCATCTTAAACCGATCTGGCGCTGGCGTCCATAAATATAACCTCGATAGGCAAAAACACAACGAGTAGATGCGGTGGGTACGATAACGGAGCGTCGTTATTCTTGATATCACTTTTTAAATGCCACGCTGCGCGCCGTACTACGAGTCAACTTGTTATACAACGAAATTCTATACGGATTTATCTGAACGCGATTGTCGGTTAATTACCCCGAGCGTCCGAAAACGAACGGTTCATAAATAATAATAAACACCGAAAAAAAATTAATAAATCGTCTTTATTATTTTCTCGTGTCAGTTACGTCCGACCGTTTTGTTTATTATTATTATTTTTTTAAACCGCGCGTAATAATTAACGAATGCTCCTCACGCGTTATGCCGTGCACGCGTATTTGTTATCGATATTCGGCCGCGTTCGGTCTTAATGATAAATAATATATTATCAGTTGTTCGGAAATTCGCTCACCGTTGTCAGTCGACAGAACAAGCTGCAATCGCGAACGTTATGTCACATTGTGTGGGCACGTATCCGTTCCGTGCGTTTTTATTACGGTCATAATACTTTCACGAAACAGTGTATAAAAACGAAAAATAAAAAAGCGAAGTCCAGACAAATTATTCACCATAAAAGAGTGGAGATTTAATCGTGAATCGAAATAATATTACGGTTTTTTTTTATCGCGCGCGCGTTAAATTCGAGTCACGATAATTCGAAGTTGGGGGGGGGGACTCATGAAAAACTCCGAATTATCGAGTGTTCGAATTGCCAAGAGGTTCGAAATATCGAGTGGGCAAAAGAAAAAAAATCAGAATTGCCGAGAGTTATGAAAAACGTAATGTGTAATAATAATAATACAATGTAATGTTAAACGACACGTATAAATGTTGTAGTGAAATACGTATAACTAATATTTGATTCAAATAAATTAATAGTTTTGATAGTTAATGATGTAATAGTAAATTGTTAACGATAAGAATACGCATTTGGTGAAACAGCGTTTACTCGCCTATACTTTTAATTCGAATTACCGAGTGTACCTAAAAAATGCGTTATTTATTCGAATCGCCGGGAAGTTCGAGTTATCGAAGGTTTGAATTATCGACCGTACTGTCGTTATTCGATTCACAAAAATCTAATTCATAAAATCATTTGAAATAATTATTCGACAAGCGTACTCGTATTACTACAGATTATTGACAAAAACAAAACAATATATATATATATATATCCTAAGGATTTGCTCGAACGATTGCACTGAACGACTCGAGTAAAAACAAACGCGTGACGGTCTAGTCATCACGTCCGCCGAGATCGCCCGAAATATAATATGGTTTTGTAACGGATATAACAATGACGTATCTGCTTACGGTATGACAATATTTGATATGACACGACTCGTGTGTACGGGATGTTATTCCTGCTGTGGGTTAACCGTACGGCCGGACCTACACGAAACGTGCATAGTTTCGTACACGCCCATGGCCGGATGCTGACATTGTTGACAAACTTCGAGATCAAAAGCAACGCCACGAGGACGATTACCGACAGCGGTAAAACGTGCAAAAACACAAACGCGCTTTTTAATTGTGTATACCGGTGCCTACGCTCAAAGACCGAGGTTCGCCGAACGAACCAAGGGGAAAACAACACCGTGTTCTCGCGTCCGGACTTGTGACGTAAATATTCGACGCGTAATTTTCAATTCCAATACGTTTCGAAACGTCGGACCAGATACCAGAATTTCGCGCTTTCCACGAACAATCGTGATACGCGGACGGGTTTTCCGAATTCCGACTTTGAGCGCATAGTTTTTATTCGGTTATCATTCGACGGATGTTGAACGCGTATTATTATGACGTGCGAACACATCGAGTAATCAACATATTTCTACGAGCGTAGAAATCGAATGAACGACTACCGAATCGAAACGTACGCGTCGTGCGTGTGAGTTATCGAAAAAACTCGGGCAAACGTTTTAGTCGCGAATCGGCCGTGCGGACGAACGGTATCCGACGCGAAAATAAAAACTATACACGATACTAAATCGAGCACGGAGTGCATATAAACTATTGCCGAGGTCTTGTAAGGCACGCACGAACGCCGAAGTCGATACCTTAGTATTTCGCTGGCGAACGCGTGCTACGGACGAAACGTCGTCGGTCAAACACGATAACTATTTCAGTCGTGAGACGAATGTCGGGTGACCGGAACGTAAAAAATCGGGTACGGGTAGGAGAGGGTGTTTACTCGGGTAATTTACTTATTCAATGTTTGATGTTATATCATATTTTAAAACGAACACCTATAACGTTACATACGGAACACTAGCCAAAGGAAAATAAAAATTTAACGCTAACAAACAAACGAATTCCGTGAAAACAACGCGTTCGTGTTCACGTCGGACACCGATGCGAATCTCGGGCGCACGAACGCGAACGTTCGGGAGATCGCGTCGGAACGCGGTACGCCGGAGGCATTTGCGTGCGTCGTGGCGGCACGATATCTTAAAATCGGCGAAAAATATCTGCGCGTCCAACCCTTGTAATGGGACCGCGGCGGCGCGCTTTCGGTCAACTTTTTTCGGCCCTGCGCGCAGATCGTTATGAACGATACCGCCGGGGGAACTGTAATTGCGCGGCCCGTCATGTGCGCGAAATATTATAAAATATTCCCTATAATAACACCTTTTGTCTTAGGGGGACATTTAATCCTGGCTCGGACAGCGTCCCTTATGGTAAACTGAATCCCTTCGTCCGCGTCCGCGTTACGTGCGCGTTACTCGTATGCGTATACGTATGTGTCGGTGTGCGCGTGTACACACGCGAAACGTGCGCGCACGCGGAAAGCGGCGAAGGGACTCGGCGGAGGCGGCTGGACGCGCGGACGAGTGGGTTAAAAATAAAAGGGACTAATCCATACGTCATATCCGTTATCTTTGTTTCATTGTGTAACCCTTTTTATGAAGGCGATCCCTTAGAACGGCGCGGGGGACGGCGCGGCGTCGGCGGCGGGCGGTAGGGTAAAAAAAGGTCGGAATCGGCCGACTGTAAAGACGGGGGTAGAGATATTTTTCGGTGCTGAATATATCAAAACATTTTTAGCCATCGGGACAAAAGAGGGGTAATTATACTTATTTCTCACCCCTTCGTCCGTAACTCGTCGTTTTTTTTTTTTTTGTGTGTGTTTTTTTTTTGCCCACATACGCGTTTCTTTCATCTGTGCCTTTTTTTTTTTTTCAACTTTTTCATATTAAAAAACCAGAGAGATACACACACTCGCACACAAAGGGATGATATTTCATCCGTCTATAAATACCGGACGGGTCGTCCGGATATTATTTATGAATTTTTTTTTTTTCTCGTATTCCCTCGCCCGTTTCTCCGTCTCATTGGTATGCTCCGGCCGTTCCCGGGACCTAGCGCGTATTAATTACATTGCATGAGACGCCTCGGCCACTCGACCACGCGGCACGAAACACGCCGTATCGACGAAATGCCGAACGCGTGTCGTGTCGATTGCAAACGAACACCACGACCGGTAAACGTGCCGGACGTGGATATGGTCCGACCGACCGACCCGGTATTTTAACGCGTCTTAGAGAAGCCGCCGTGCGTTCCCGAACGAACGGACGCGACGACGTGAACGATGCACCCGGCCAACGGCGCAAAGGACGACGGATCCCGCGGGATCCAGAGGACGTGCGCAGAGAAACGGCGGTAGACCGTCGGGCGCGCGCGCTGACGGTCGGGAGCGGGACACGACACGACGGGGCAGCGCCGGAAGAGACGATGCACGCACCGTTCGGCGAAACGTTTCGAGGAGACACTCGCGGGGAGCGTGTGGGGGTCCCGGGTAATTTCGAGTAATTAAGAAAGGTAGTTTATATTAATTAACGGCGTTGATAAGTTAATAATAATTAGGGCCTGCGAGGCGTCGGCCGAGCGGCGGTTTTTTTCGTTTCGTTTCGTTTCGTTTCGTTTCTCTCCGGCCTTCCTCCTCCGCCTGTCCACGACAAAAAAAAAACCCGACGAAAATATACAAAAACCGAGTCCAATATATCATGCTTTAAGTTTTCAAGACCCCCGCGAATTCGTGTTGGCTCCAAATAAAAAGTTATGCCGTTTCCCAACGCGGATTTATTATGTCCCGGTGTTGTTGTTTGTTGTTGCACTTTTTGTCGGAATTACGGACACCCGGCGGCGGAATGGCTCTAAAATCTAATTAACACGCGAAATATAATAATTTTTAATAATCGTTAGCAGTATTTCTCTTCTTCGCCGTCTCCTCAACACACCCCCACGGCCACGGTTTCGCAAATCATAGATCATAGCGGCGCGCTCGCGAGTCTCGGACACAACAGCGACGCGAACCCGCCGTCGTCACGCGCTTTCTCGCGCGATAAAAGAGATTACACGTTTTTGTTTTTTTTCGTTCTCCCCGCGCAGCGTCCCCGAAGCCCGTCGAACGAGAACCCCGTAGAGACGTATTGCCCGCGAAACTGTCCCGTACTGCGACGACCGGGACGTCGTGCAACACGTTCTTCGTAGGAAAATGAATTACGATTCGCGAAAACTCGTTCGAAGACACTACAAGAAGAAAACACATAAATGATCTTTTGAAATCGCACCGAAATAATTGACTATAGTCATTATTCAATAATAATGTTTATTGGTCGTCAGGTCGAAAATGGTCTGGCTGATATATTTTAATGTAAATATATACACGTGCCGAACCAATCGGTATTGACGATAATTATTTGGTTTATTTAATATCAATGATGATTTGTTGAAAACATTTCTTAAAAATCTGTTCGTGGCGGCGGATGATAATGACAATTAACTTATATGGGTGCCCAATGAGCTTCGTACATCGTTTCCCACGCGGATGCTAATGTTCGACATCTCACACAGAAACGGTTCGCGTACATTCGACATCGAGTCATTTCGTTTGAACGACGTTTTTTATTTCGTTAGCGGACTGGTGGCGAGAACGAACATTTCACAATAGTTTTCGAGAAAATCTGACAAACTATTCGGTGGCCGTAGCGGAATCGTCTGTTCGGAACACCGCGATTTGTTTTACATTTGATATTTTAAAAAAAAAACAATAAAAAAAAATATTTAGAAAAAACGTCGAGTCGCTTTTAAAACGGTTGCGAATAACTCTGCCGAACGAAATCAAATATAAATTATCCGTTTGAAGTGAATCAGAGGTGAAAGATTTCGTCGTTTCTCATGACGAAAAATCCCCCCTTTGCCACATGATAAATTACTGTAAAATATATTTCTGAAAAGAGCTCACTTTTCTGATATTAAAATATGATCGTAAAATGTATATTGAATTGAAATTGAATTTCGAAATTCATAGTAAAAAAAATAAAAATCAGTTCTAACACGTTATTTTCAATTACTTTAAATTATTTTTTTTTTCAATAACTACGACTTCATCCAGCTTCGCGTATGTTTTTCAAAATCATTCACTCTAACCAGGTCGTCTAGACGCAAAACATTGTCAAACTACATTAACAACACCATTTTTCATGACGATGTACAATTCACGTATTGACAACTAAGGATGATCGTTAAAAGAATTTCATCAAATTTCGACTACCGATTTGAAAAAAAATCAATTTCACGATTACCAAGTGTGAACAAATCTCACGGGGACGGTCGGGGCTGTGTGACCTGATAAACCGAGTTTGTATAGACGGTCTAGGAGAATAAAAATGTAAAATCGACAAAATGTTATTCGTCGACAACACAACACACGAATGAACAACGTTTGAAAAATAAATCATCAGGTGCTGAACAATTTACTAGGGCATTTCGGCAAATCGTGTTTCGTTATTTAACAATCACGTCGAGTGGATATCCAGAAACGTTCAGACCCTCGTCTGTTGTTTTACGATCACATAACGTACGACTTGCACACGCATATTATACAAACGACGGCAGATGCTTTTAACATTAATAGATTAAAACAGAAAAAATTACAACGTGAACTTGATGACCGCGACACGAAATATATTACGCCCGCGCTCCGTTAAGGTAAGCAAACGTCTAAATGCGCGAAAAAAAAAAATCATGACACCGATCGGTATTCGAGAGACGACGACGTACTCGAACCGTACCCGATCGAACACACGAAATCCGGCGTAATCAATCGAAGCGTTTTTTTCTTTCACGTTGGGTGAGTGCGAAACGCAAAACAGCCGCGACAAAAAACGTCGGTCGATCGCCTACAACAGTACGGCAGTTACAGAGGGAGACGCGCGTACAGACAACAAACGCCTGTGCCCTCCCAAAGTACGTGCTCGGTATTGCCGACTGTAATGGACTCAGGGTTCGTCGAATTCGATTAAGACCGTGGAAAACGCACGTGACGACGGTCTCGCCGCCCGACGAGGACGAACGGAACGTCGTACGGACAGGCGTCGCATCAAACGCGTTGGAAATCATGGTCGCAACGGTTTGACCGACCAGCCTGGTAACGTTTTGCCCGACGGAATCGTCCGAGGACGTCGCCGTCGCGGTTATAGCTTCGCACGCGGACCACCGACGAGGGCACACGTCGTTATGTCGGATTCGAACGCTGTTCCCTCGCCGTTGTCGGTCTCGTGGTTCAAAAATGAAAAAATAACCCCACCAACCGTCCCGGAACCGGAGAACGAGCGCCGCGATCGTTTGCTAAAACCGCGGAAACCGTTAACGCGGTGTTTTCGAAAGCCGTCGTCGAAGTTTTCGAAGTTTTGCTCGTGCGGGGACGGGAAAGGAGTGCGATTTTTTCCACGTGTATCCGATCCCCGTACGCGGCGACGTCGGTGTCGAAAGGCAAGTCAAAACTTTTATTGACTGACGACGAAGTAAAAAAAAAAAAAAAAACTAAAGGAAATATTATTTTTTATTTTTTTTTATTATTTATCGTTATTATATTTCCCCCTAACCCGGCCGAAGGAAAAAAACGTAAAAGGAAAAAACGAGATCGATTTAAACGCGCACGGTGTTCGCGTCGCGTTATTGTCGAGCCCGACTCCGGTAAAAACGCGCTCTCCTGGGAACCCGACGTGACGCGCTCTTCCCGCGTTTGTTTCTCGCGACAGAAGTTCTGTAATAAAAAAAAAAAAAAAATAAATAAATAATAAAAACGGTATCGAATCGTTCGACAAGAAGCAAATACGCTTTAAACGTGTAAATAAAAACGTGTTGCATATATACAAGTACGAGTCGATCACGGGCGACAGGTTTGACGGTGGGCACACGTTTGTTTTGTAATTTGTTCGGAAAAGTAATAAAACGTTTTCTCGTAAAAAACCGCGTGCTTAAAAAACCGGATCGCACGTTTATTGTTCGTACGTGTTTATAAATAAAGTTTCAAAATAAAAAAAACGTAAAAAACGTAAAAAAAAAACGCGATCATTACGAATAAGGTTTTGGTCGGGTTCGTACGCGTTCGTGTCGTGGCGCGACGTGCGTCCGAACCGAGAAGTTCGTCTAAGCTCACGGCATCGGCGAAATTTCATGCGGCCCCGCGACGTGGCCGTGTTATGTTGTCGACCCCGTTTTTTCGAACGTCGGAAACTATGTTCAGGTGATAACACAACAGCGGACGCAAATCACCCCTGTCATACGTCGTCGCGTGATGATATATCGTAGACCTGACGTTTATGCGAATTCTCGTCGTGTCGCCCGCGCAGTCTAATTTCACGGCGAACGATATGTGATTAATAACGCCGTTCGGTGTGTGTGGGAGAGGATTGTCGTCGAACAGTCGAATATTATTATTATCAACATCGGATATGTACGAATAAAATAAATATTGAAAATTTACAAATACAAACCGAACTGGTATGTATGTACCGTTGACTGTTACGATTATCGAATAAAGTCGTTCTCGGATAATGAAAATCGTTCCTCGTAAACGGATGGTTCAGATCGAATTTAAAATCGGTCGGTGCAGCGTTCATGACCTTTACGCGTCGAAAATAGAATTCCTGATCTCCCGACGGTCTCTTGTTTCATTTGACAGTACCGTCAAATCTAAATGCCGCGTCGGTCTGTAGTGATTACACCGAACGCAGAACAACAGTTTGATTCGTTTTGTTTTTTTACTCAACTCCCGTCCTCCCCCGAAAAAAAAAATTCTGAACACGCCACTGACTTGGCGACCGATTCCCACCGCCGTTGTCGTCCACGCGTTCCACAAATACGTTCCGATCGTTTATCAAGCATTTTATCGTTACTCGTTTCGGGCGCGATGATAGAACAACGCGTTTCGTAACGATCCCCCTCCGAACCCGGCGATTCCGGCGATTCCGGTTGGAAACGTTTTCGCCAACATCGTGATAATACAATAGGTTTGCATCGTTTTAAACAGTTGGTTTGAACCGCAGAGTGTTCATTGTCGTCGTCGTTTCTTTTTTTTTTTGTTTTAACCGCGTTCGTGGATTTCTATCGAAAACGTTTCTAGTCGGAATTCCGGTATGGTCTGACGCAAGCCCCTACTTTACAAAACACTTCGTACTGCACATTTTTTTTTTTTTCATTGTTTTTGACGATTAAGAAATTCAAGTAAACGTATTGTTTATAACACTGTATATAGTCGAAATACTTGAATAAAATACAATTTTTAAAATTGAATTTGAAACCCTCCTGTTGCTTTTGCAAATACACCTTCATACCACTATTGCTGATGATGGACGGATAACTTTTTCACCATTTAAGAAGTGCTGGATGAGGATTAAAAATTAAAAAGATGGCCCACGTTTAATTCTCTATAGAGTTCGTTTTATGGTGTCTGACGATGACAGAGACGATCTTGAAGGTGAACACTGTCCAAACGGACCTCTGTCTAAGCCGGAGACGGTAATTGTAAATTGTGTGCGATAAAACGACGATTTCCGTCACGCAAGCCAGTGTCGCGTGATAATGTGTCGCGATGGGATCGTCGGGGCGAGTGACGTCGGCGGTCGAGTGATGGTTTTCTCGCGGAAAAGCTTTTTTACGGTGCGCGCCGGGGCCGATTTCCGTTACGTTTGCCAGCGGCCGTCGACGGGCGGTGTGCGCTAAAAAACGTCGGTCCCTTACGGCCGCCTCCGGACGGGCACGCGAACCGACGCGGACGTCGGCCGAAAGGAAACGCTTTACGAAAACCGTAAACAGTACGAGACGTTATTGAAAAAATTTTTAAAAAAAAAGAAAAAACCGCGTAACAACCCACAGAAAGTGAGGCGTACGTTTCCGTAAACGAAACTCGACAATAAGCGCGCGGCGCAACACGGGACGCTGGCCCGATACGGTGCCGATCGGCGTTATCGCCGAGTATTGATCCGAATTAAATCTCCCTTTACCCTCGTGTCACATTAAAGACTACAATCAACGGGCGCGGGGGAAAGAAAGACCCTTAATCAACAAACCCTCATTGTTGTCGGATGCCTTCGGAGAGCTTTTCAAAGATCAATAATATATGCAAATGTCCCTTTACCCTTCCGTCTCGTGTACCGCCGCCGCCGTCCACTCACCCCGGGCCCGTCGCGCCGCCGTTCCGCGCAGAAAAGGATTGAGGTTATGTTCAAATATTAATAACCATACGAAACCGGGGGGAGAGAGAGAGAGAGAGAGAGAGAGCCCTCCTTGTCGCGGATTCCGGCACCCCTATAAAATTCGATGTAATATATTATTACGTTCTTCGCAGCGGGCTCCGCCGCCGCCGCCGCCGTCGTGCCGCGTATCGGCGCTGGTTTTGCGTTCGAAAATGGACGTGCCGAAACGACTGTCACAACTGGTTAGTTAGTACGGACAACGGCGGTCTCGACGTGTACTGTTTTTTTTTTTACGGAGTTTTTTACGGGTTTTTCACGCGTACGACTTGCGCGGAGAAACGAAAAACGATATTACCGTTGCCGTGCGTTTCGTATCCGACGAGTGATATTAAAGGGAAACACTTTTCGGACGGGACACTCGACGGTTCATAACAAACCTACTGTTTTTTTTAATGATCACGCCAAGTACACGCGTATCGTGTGTTTCATTATTATTATTATTATTTTTTTTTTTTTTAACGCGATCCGAACACGACTCGAGCAAGAGACTCGACTCGGGCAAACGAGTGGGAAAACGTGCCGCGTGACGGTGTTTTTTCAAACACGAGCATCCGTTATTTTCATTAACAAGACGGTATTATTTTATCGTTCGCCGTGCGGAGTGTTTGTGTGCTATCCCGTTTTTTACCCCGTGCTGCGAATCGACACGGGAAAATAGTAAGACACCCCCGCCGATTCGTCACGATGATAGGTAGGAAACGTACAACGCGCGAACCAAACGTCTAAAACGTCTATACGCGCACTGTACACGCGACTTAACCCCCGGGATCGACTACATGCAACATTATCACAACGCAGTGCACGGGCGTGAGTGAGATCTAATGAAATCTTAACGGCCGTCATAAAATAGCGTCGAATACTTTCGGCGTTATGGCCTGTGGCGTGTAATAAACGTTTTCCGCCCACTTCGACCGTCAAATAAAATAACATTAGCCGCTCGGTATTTTTTTTTGTTTTTCTCTACACTAATTCAATATCTACGCGGTATCATATTACTCGTTAAGTTGTGAATCCGTGTGTTAAAAAAATATTTATCGTAGCCCGGAATCAAATCACGAGTTGAATTCCTTTAAAAAGCGTTACTCCTCGAAACCGCTTTCGAACGGATAATGTTATTTTTCCACGGAGATGACTTCGTTCGTGACTCGATCGACACGTGCCGTGGCAAAAGGAGCCGGTCGATTCCTTCGGCGTAAGTGTACGAGGATAAATCACGTGTTTCGTCGAGGATAAAAAAACTATACCGACAGAGAGATCGCGAAAAACAAACAGCGGCCCCGTCGAGTCCTTTATTAAAATAATTATCAAGACGTTAGATTCTTTTCTCGGCGATAACGGCGGTGGATGGTGGGCGGGGAGGGATGAAAAAACATCTTTCACGACGAATAATGCTTCGGCTGCGTGTAACTGCGACGCAACGTTTCGCGGGCTGGACGCGCGCGTTCGAGGCCCGCGACTTATCTTCGAACTTTTCCAAAGTTATAATGTCCTGGAGTGGGGGAGGAGGGAGGAAGAAAAAACGAAAACTTACAAAATATATATTCGTACGGTATAGGAGAAGAACGAGAACACGATCCGGGACACGCTGCGGGATTTTATTATAACTGCACGTAGGGATTAATAGTAATAAAAACCGAGGGAAACTCTTAGGAGTTAAAAAAAAAAATAAAAAAAAACCCCAACAAACTCGAGCCATATTGTCTCACCAAATTAGGTATAGCCACGCGGCGCCCCGCCCGCCGTCCCGTCCTGTTTACTTTTTCATATTTCCATTCCGACGCGATCATTTATATTAATGCGCTCTATCAATGGCTCCCTGGATCGTCGTATCTTTTACACGTGCCCCCGTGCCTCCGGTCCGCTCTTCGGAGCCGCGAAGGGTCGTCGTTCGCGAACATGCATAAATATATATATATTTGTTTTGTTTTGTTTATTATTATTATTATTATTATTATTATTATTTGGTATTTGTTATTTTTTTACACACATATATATATATATTATTTTTTTTACTCACCCTACGACCTTCCCATGCCACCGTCGTTATTAACCCGGAGACATTAAGAGCCGTAGGCAATTCGAAAAGTTTAAAGGTGATCCGGTCCGATCTCATCAACGGGCTTTATTATTTAACCGTTACGCGTCCATCCGACCGACCCGTGTGCCCTCACCGCCAAAACGCCACCCCCGACCGTCAAAACGCCGGTACCGACGACGCGACGACCACACGCACGTAAATACGTATTTATATAGATAAACCGAAACGCTTTTTGTTTACAACTAGTCGTTTTTTTTTATGTCGTTTGTTTGTTTTGACACCGAACGATTTTTTATTCGAATAGTCCCTCCCCCCCCCCCCAATGTCCGTTATTTACGTACTTAGCGTAAGCAATTATACCGACAGTCGAGGCACGCGTATCGGACAAGTTCTGTTCTCGCACAATGGAAACGTTCGATTCAGACTGAACGTTTGTTATTATTCGCGTTATCACAATGACTTTTTGAAACAGCATTTTAGACAATTGGTGCAACACTCCGGTGTAGGACTGTGTTTTATTCATTAGGTTCAACGAACGGGGAAATCAAGTGGCAAAACGATTAATCAAGCGAAAACAAACCGAATCAAAGACCATAAATAATAATCGTATATTTGATACGTTGTTACGGGCGTGCGGTACACGACTGTCGGTAAACGTAGTTTATGCGACTTGATGAAACAAAAAACGACACGAAAGCGCAGGTTTTCCGTTACGGTTTTTAAATTTTTAAAACATATCTAAACCCTTGCAGACAATCAATACCGAGATGGCACACGTCGAACGCGTTCATACGTAATAAACGTTCAAGTCTTTAACCCGAGTACACAAGACACGGCAATGTACGCGTGTACGTCTGAAACGTATAAAAAACAACGGGGGCAGTTACGATTGCGATTAGCGAAAAACTTTGCTAATCGAGTGATATAATTTCGTCAAATTACTCTCAATCGATTACGGGGAACGGGACGAGCCACAATCAATTACTGCAACAGTGTCGTTATTTTAAGTGAACCGATTAAAACGGGAATTGGGCGGTGGCGGCGGCGGCGTCTTGTCGTTCCCGCGGTCTTTAACAACTGCAATAAAACATAAAAATTAATACGAGTTTTTATTTACGGCGTTCGGGCCGCCCGTCGAAAACGACGACCATCGACCGGCGCTCGTCCGATACGGACGTACACGAAATTATGCGACGATGTCGTTCTTGTAAATAGCTAGCCGCGCGGTGGAAAATGGTGGCGGCCGGAAAAACTTCGACGTTCGGACGATTCCGACTGCCCCCCCGGGGGGGGGTTCCGACCGGAAATTTGTGTACCGAGCCCGACGGGACGTGACACTTCCGAATGTTTTTAAAAATGGCTCGGCGCGTGTGTCTATATACGTGTACACGGGAATATTATGTACGCCGCGAGGAGGACGTGCGCCGTTTTGAACGATTCGTAGACGATTCGTTTCGACCGTGTGCCAAACGAAACAGTGTAGCGAATTGTTTTATCGCATATATTTGTGCGTGTATTGTTTTTTTTTTTTTAATTTCAGCGAAACGACTCTATTTCGATACGATATATTTATGAAACATCGTTTCGGACGAATTTCAAAGACAACGGCGCGGACGAAACGGTAATTTAAAGTCAAAGGACTTCCGGGAAAATTGGCAATAAAAATATTTTATTTTTCACCTTTTAACCGTTTCAAAAATGAATTTTCGGTTGATTTTTTATTATTATTATTATTAAAAAAAAAAAAGTAATTTAAATTATTTCCACGAGAAATATCCTATACACCGTTTTTTTTATTAAAGTCCGTGAACTTTAATGTATTTTAATCCTTCTCGTTTCAAATTTAAGCGAAAAATATAACGGCATAATGTCGTAATAACACACACACACACAACGACGACGACGACGACGACAAAAAATAATCGGAGCACTTAAGCATGAATGGTATATCATATACATATTTTTTTTTTTTAATGCGTATACACACACATTAATCGCACGGTGATGGGTAAAAAATATTAATTTTAGAACACGGACGTGAATTATGATGTCTGATCAAACACTAAAATAGAACATAAATATAATGTTTTACACCCATCAAACATCTGATCAAAACGGTATCTGTTATCAAATATGCCGTTCAATGATAGAGCACGTCCAAATTATACGAAAATGGATTCCGGTAAAATTGATTATCGTTTTGAAAACACGTCCGATGTAAAAACTCAGAACGAGTTTCTCTGGTTGTCGAAAACAACCGTCGCGAATTTAAATACCAAAATAGCGACGAACGAATTCCCTTGCTTGAAACGTCCTCCGAAAGCGAAATAATAATTTTTTAATCATCTCATATTATTATTTTTTTTTTTACTTTTTTTTCATGTCCACTTTGTTCGGTTAGTTGTAATCAAGATACAAAGTAACTCTAACGGTCTCCACTAATTGTACGTTTCAAACAAAACTAAAAGGACTATTGATTTTACATGTACGGCCATTCCGTGTAATGTATTCGTGTATGCTAATGTTTTATTATGAACGCGTAATTTGATTTCCGCGTTTAATTTTTCTTGCGTTTCGTAAGTCGAAAATATCATAAAGTCCTATCCACGGAGACGATAATATGATACGCAGCTACGCGTTGTCGACATTCGTACGATAAACTCGATGATGTGCGTCGATCGATCATTCCAAACTGACGTCCAGTCTCACGAGACGTTCGTTTTGAAAGCGAACGTTGCCCACGAAAATCGTGATTCTAAATTGTCGTCTAATCGCACGTCTCTGGAAACGGACCGCCGATAGGTAGATCGAAGTTATTCAAACGACGTGGCCGGTCTACGACTACATAGTTCCGGGTCTGGCAACAACGCGATTTCCGCTAGACTCCGGCGGAACATCTCCGTCACGGCGACCGACTAATGTTCGGTTCTACGATGCTTGGTACTAAACCCGGTTTTCATCAACCGATTCATTAGTTTAACTTTATTGTCGGTGTTACAATCACGCGGTTAGAACTGTGGTCTTGAACCGTGGTCAAGCTGTCGGTTTGAGCGAGTTGTCCGTGATAATAGAACAGCTGTATGATAACGCGTCCGTTCGTTCCTACATTAAATCAAATTGATCAAAGTCTATAAAAAGTTATTCGATTTATCGATTTAGTGACATGAATGATGACGTGTGAAAATCCAACCGATGATGACGATTACATGGAATTGGCATCGCCCGTAGATTTCGTATGAGAACGTTATCAACACCGACGAACAACCGACCAAGGTTGCAGATCATCTTCGAACTCGGTTTAACTGGCCGAACACGGTGGATCGAGTAGACTTCGATTTAAACCGAACTCCGAACCCCGACAACACGACGTTATTTCGGGACGCGTGTCCGTGCGTCAGTGTCGATATCGAAACGAACGGCGCGTGTTTTCCGCGGTGACGTTAACTCGTCAGTTGACCGGAGGAGGAACGTACGACGTGTCGCGGACTTCAGCGCGTGCTCGGCGTTAACGATTCGGCCCGCGGGACCCGTGGCGGAGATATGATACGCGCGGTAAGTATCGGGACGGAGTCGAATGTAAACCGAACGGCGCACAATGGAGACGTTCGGGTGGCGTTCTGATGGTTTTCGTGTTTGTTGTTTTTTTTCTCTCCCGTCGTCTTTCCCGCGGGGGCCGCGCGCCGCGATCTCCTCCGGCCGTCCATTAACCGGCGGCGGCGGCGCATTGTCCCTTAATAGAACCTGGCATTGTTAGGAGAAAAATACGAAGTGCGACGACGAGACGCGTCCGCGGAGGGGAAAAAAAGTGCCCATATTTTCGTTCGGTCGCCACGAGCCGGCGAATGTGTGCGACGAGGGCGACTCTAAACCGCGTACGTGCGCTGTGTGCGGAAGAATCCATTTCTCACTTGTCCCTGAAACAAACCCTGTCCATACCAATAAGGACGATGTCATTTATCAAAGATTCCCCGCCCGCGCTCCTTTTCCTGTTTCTGATGCGTGCGTGCGTGGCGTGTACGCCTCTCCGCCGCGAGAACCGCTGTTCGACGTCGCCCCGTACCACACATCACCTGCTCTCCGCGACTCTCTTCTCTGCGCAAACATTATGATTAAAAATCATTGCGTTTCTATTTGTCATCGGGTCGCCGGATATTTCGTTTTCGGCCGAGCCCGTCCAGCGCGCGCGCGCGGCTCCCCTCGGCCGTCGCCGTCCGTTTTCAAATAAACGTCCGCGGCGTCCGCGGCGTCTTCGGAGAGGCGGCAGTGGAGACGGGACGGCCGGTAAACGGCGCGATCGAGAACCGCGTTTTGAAAAATGAACCGAAACGGATCGGCGCGGCGTCGGGCGGGTGTAACGTCGGCCCGCGCGATTATGACGTTATGCTGTTCGGACACACGCCACTTTGTCTCGCCGGGAGGCCGTGTACGCCCACGCGGACGCGCTCTCGGCCATTTGTCCGTGTCCCGGTACCGGACACCACGTCGCCCGTTCTTCCCGTCCGGTAACGGCGTCCGGGCGTACGGTACGATAACGTTATCGGGCGGGTTTAGTTTTTTGAAAACGTTTTCGACCGGAACCCGTTGTCCCGCGACGGACGGGCGTCGCGGTTTTGCCGGGCGTGTTATTCCACACGCAAACACAGACGTGAAATTCAATATCATCCGTTGAACTTCGTTACGGCGAACTGGCGCGCCGTTCGCGTAACCGTTATCGGAGTAAACATTTAATAAGTTTTCGGGGTTTCGACGACAATTGAACTGAAACGCGGAAACGCCGACCGAAATTCAACTGTAAAGTGTCATTTTTGAATACCGCCCCTCCGAACAATTTGTTTGACTCATAACGTCGTGTAATTCGATTATATTGGTACATATCTGAATGATTCAGACCGAGTTTGGATACGATCCCGAGGGGGAATTATTAATTAAACCCGTACTTTATGCGCCTCGAACACTATACAACTTCGGAATTTATTAGTTGCGACGAATGAAACATCAAACTTTTATTTACATGATGAATTACTGTTCGACGTTAAAACGTCTGAAAAATTTATGCGACGCTGTGTAAAAACAATAACAAATACGGTTGACAACGAAAATAAAAACGACGTTTTCGCATTGATATTTTATAATATAATACGCTACGAAAAAAACAAACACGATTTGGATAGAAATTTGAAAAGAAATATCGAAATTTAATAACAATTTATTCGTATTTCCATTCCATACGCACACACACACACACGCATTTTATTTAACGTATGGTCTTACGACTTAAATACAATACGTACGTCATAAGGTCCCCGGATATACTTTGAATAAAATAATAATGCGTTTGTCGTTTGAACGTCGTCCTGAATATTAAACGCGTGCCGGTGACGTTCGGCATTATAAATAGTATTTGATTTATTACGACCGTTTTGCGATCGGATCGAATGGCCGTTTCAGCCAAACAGGCTACGTCCGTCGTCCCCGCAGAGGTCCTCTGAAATCACGTGTTTCGAGACGATTTTCATAACAGTTCGGGTAATACGACACGGGTCGACAGAATACCGCCGTGAACAAAAATAAAGAGCCTTAACGTCACGTACACGCGAAATAGAATTATCGTTCCGTATTCATTATATAACATTCATGACGACTTGGTTAATATGGGAAAAGAAAATATTATCCTTTTGTAAATAGCAAATAAAATTAAATGAAGACTCGCAAAATATCTTTCTTTGCGGTGCGTTAATATCAATGGTCCCGTATACATCTCAGTCGCTACTAAAATCGAATTATTTTCAGACGGAGACACGAGCTACGTTTACCTCCTTTGAAACCACAAAACGAAAAACGTATATTTTACACTGACACGCGTACGTTATCGAAATAATTTAAAAAATAACAATTCGTGACGTATATGTATGTACCTGGTATTTTCAGCGTTTTCAGATCCGCGGACGGCTGTACTTCTTCGTACGCGACAACCTGACCGTGCGGTTATTACCTTCGAAGGGGTGTGAAATGGGAAGGAAAAACGAAACGGCCCGTTTGGAAATAAATACGAATAATGGGGTAACAGTGGGCGCGCGTACCGCGAGGTGCGTATAATATACGTACATTTTTTTTCTGTTTTTTTTTGTTTCCCTCGCGACATAAGTTTCGGAAAATTCGGTGGCGACGACGAATACGGGCCACCCTCGTTTTATCGTCCCCTGTACGTTTTGCACGTACTGCGGCGGCGGCGGCGGCGGCGGTCGGACGGGCGCGTGTGTGCGCGTGGGATTAAAGCCGCGGCGGCGACGATAAAACGCAATTTCCGCGGGCAGTTATCAGAAGAATTTACAAATACAACGGACCTCGTAAATTCGTCGCCGACCCTTGTCGCGCCGATGCGTTTCGAATTACACGCGCACCGCGCCGCCGTGCGTGTACACCTCTACTCGTATTGCGCGCGGAGTGGCGTCCGTCGCATACCTCGTGCGCGCGCCAACGCAAATTTACAACGGCCCGGAACGCGCGCGTTTTGCCGCCGCCGGGACGGGGTCGGCAGCCGGAGGAGATGCCGATTTCAATTCGCGTCCGCCGACGACGCGCGCGAATCCGGCCACGTACCTTACGCGAGACGGTCGGGAGGTTTCAGTCTACTAGGTTAGGTCTACTGGGGGAATTATACGTAAACACGTGTTTTTACTAAAACGTGATCGATTAACTGTGTATAGGATTTCATTTTATACGTGTTTTTACATTTTTACATTCATAACACTTAACGGTAAAATAATTCGTCAATTTACGTCAACGGAACGGTTTTGTTTGAATTTGTTCCCGTTCGCGTCGGGAGATGTGAAGCCGCTCTTAGACGGTTTCATCAAAATTTATTTACCGATAACGCAAGTTTAGAAAAGAATATATAATATGTACTAGGAGCACCCCCTTATCGGAGTAGGAGGACGACGCGATGTAATGCGCGATCGCAAAATATAAGCTGGTTAAGTTGAAAAATAACGGCTATTATAAGTAGATATTAGTCAGTGTTAAAAAACACTATATGGTTTGCCAATGTTTTACTTTTTGCAATGATTAAAAATTAAAAACAATAAATTGTATTTCGTGGAAATTATACACGTATATATATATATAAGTACATATTTTTGGTTTTATATTACATATGAATCCCAGCCCTAATTATTGCAATCGCGTCGCGTGGCCCAGAAAGAACCACGTGCTTCTGGACGCGAAATACGTTCGTTACTGCGTCCGAAAAACACGATTATTATTGTTATTATGTATATCGGGTTCGATTCGGTTTGGTCACGGTGTTTAAATGAATACAATCCGTGTATTATCTGGTGGTAACATATTTGAGATCGTTTTGACCTACGGCGATTATTTCCTACGGAAGAGAAAAATGAACTTGTCGTGTTTAACGACCACCAAGCCGGCGTAGTTATATATTTATAGTGAACGGTATAGGCATAACAATCGTATTGTGTACGTTTTAATACGATTAACTCGCCAACTGTTCCCTTTGTTTGTCAACGACTACAATTATTTTCGCCGTTTATTCGTCGGGAATCGAAAATTGCCGCCGCCTCGTCGAGTGGCTTCTTTGAGTTCCGCGGGGCCAAACGTCCTGAATGTTTCCGATCCGGAGAGACCCGACGTGCGACGTCCCGCCCGCAGGTTTCCGCGCGGAAGTTCGACGTCGTTGAACGGTCGTCCGCACTGAAGAACCGGAGCGCGCGTGCATTGTTCACGGGCGAGTGCAAAAAACTACGCGAAATACGCAACAACGCGTGTAAGAATTACGAACAATTAGTTATTCTTTCGCGTCCCGTCCCGTCCACAAAAGATCCGAAACAATGCTGCTGCTGCTGCTGCTGCTGGGGACTTGTCGTTAACGACGCTGCTGGAGGATGTTGTTGATCGCCGTCCTTTTTTTCTTCTATTTTTTAACAATATTTTCTTTCAGGGGCGGTGGATTATACGTGTGTGTGTGCGCGCGCGCGCGCGTACGTACGTATAAAAAACACAATGAAAACGAGTGCTGCTTTGACCCTTGCGCGCCCGCGAAAAACACAGCGCTGCGGTGTGAAGTGCCTGCGGTCTTGAACGCGTGCGAAATTCTTCGTAATCCGCTACGGGGGAGTCGCGAGATCGAACTACACTCTTTTTTCCGTCCCTCTGGTTTTTTTTTTTTGTTTTATTTCGCTGTTTTTTTTTTTGTTTTTAACGAGATCCCAAGAATTTACACTCGGTCCCGATGAGAATCCAAATTAAACAGCGCATTTTTCCCTGCCCCTAACTGCAGCAAACAATCTATTGTCCGCTCGCGAACGGACGAAAAAAACATTATTTATCGCGCTTGCTAATCGCGAGAGTAACTAATGACTTGTTGAATATTCTCAAAGGCCTTTTGTCGTTCGTTTGACCAAAAAATAACCGTACGCTCTCCTATCTGCTGTTTGTTTCGTCACTATCTTATTATTATTGTTCTTCTCGAGATTTTCAACCGACTAAAAACTATTACACGTCTCGTCCGAATTACGGATGACAATCGCAAAAGTAAATATACAAGACATGTTATTGTTTAATACACGTCACATGTTGTTTATAGTGAATCAGTGTTATACGTTTACGTCGTAACGCGATTTGATTTCGTCCGTCAACGTCAAATCGTTTCAAAGATAGATTTGATAATAGCGAATTCAGAAGGCAATACGAATTCTCGTGTAGAACCAATAGTGCAGTTCAACAGATTTTGGAAACTGTAAGTCCCGCACGCGCACCTAATATTTTTTATCAATCCAATTGAAGATGTATCATCACTAGGGCTAAGGATTTCATGCCCTAAAAATCCTTAAAACATGCATGCATTTATGGTTTAAGAAAATCACCAAACATACTCTACAAAAATGTACATCACTTAAATATGTTATAAAAATATAACCGAAACATTCAAGTTAACATGTACTTCTTACAAAAAAGAAAAAAAATAGTAATATTTAGGGCTAGGGATTAAATTAATACATAATAATGAAAAAATTATTAATTAATTTAAGTATAAAAATTAATTATAAATTAAAATTAAAGTGTATTAAAATGAGGTAACATGATTTTTTAGTTTTAAGGTTTTGTAAGACAGTAAAACGTTTATCGGTACTAAGTTTTACTTAACAAAGTTCACAAAATAGTGCTGATTTATTAATTAAAAACACCGAGTTTCTGAACTCTGAAACAAAATAATGTGAGCGACTATACGTGTTTCCTTTTACTTTAGGCATTTTTTATTTGTTTTTCACGAAAGAAAACCCGACGACAACAAAACATACAAAACGGAAATATGTATACGACGAACTAACACCGACTGATTAAAGTATCTCGTATTCATACATGCAGTCCGTGTGTGTAGATCGTATCGGCTTTTAATAACGTCAACTGAACAAACGGGTGAAATCATTTCATCAAATAACATTTTCGCAGATATATACGTGTATATTTTATTTTTTTTTTTTTTTTTTACCAAGTCAAAGAAAAATTTAATTTCAAAATATATACGCGTACTTAAAATGCGAATTAATGCACTGTGTAACACCGGGGGAAAAAAAGGTAAAACACGCAACAAAAAAAAAAAAAAAAAATTACCATAAACCCATAGTGCTATGCAGTCGAACGTCTCTACGTCACTCGGCCACGTTTTGAACGATTGTTTAAAAAAAAACGTGATGGCATACGCGACGTCGACGTGTGTATTACGTGTTTTTTCGGGTTTTGCCGCGTGTGTTCGACGCGGTGACGGCGTCCGCGAGGAGAACAAGACGGCTAACAATAATCGATAATAATCAATAACAATAGTTTAATAATAATAATAACGACGTCCAGCTGATAATGAACGCCAGGCCGGGTGTCGCGCCGATGCCGAATCAAAGGGCGAAAGGGGTTAAAAGGATCGGCTCCAAATTGAATTTTAAACAGTGACCGGTGCCCGTAATTAAGCAACAGATATACCCCTTTTTCGCCGATCTCTTACGGTTATTTTCGGCCACCTCCGCCCGACCCTTTTCTAAATCATTAGCCCCGTTATAAACCGCGTTATTAATACACACGCGCTCGCGCGCGGTAGTTTCACCGTAAACGGTGTCACGTCGATTTTCCCGGTTCGATTGTGAAATAGCGTGCACGCGAAATCCAACCCGGACGGAGGACCCGTTCCCGTGTGCCCGCGGCGAATGTTTAACGTAATGACTACGCGCCGCGCGTCGAATCCGTACGACAAAACGAACGGCAACGAAAAACGCGCGTTTATTCACGCGGTATTTTTTTTTTTTATTTTTTTTTATTTCCCTCCGCCCGGCGAGCCCATCGCGATTTTCCCATCGCGTTTGTTTAATTATTTCGAAACGTACACCGCCGAACATAAATCGTTTCCTCCGCGACGCGCCGGACGTCGGCCCGCGCCGCCGACTCACGGGGAGGTGCGACAAAAAAATAACAATAATAATAATCAAAAAAAAAAAGGTTCTGTTATTTCGGTCGTTGTCGTCGTCGTCGTCGTCGTCGTGGTCGCGGTCCCCGCAAAGCCGATAAAAGTAATTAAAAATTACGGCGCGATAGGTTAAGGGAAATTGAATTATCTCGCGGCGGGTCGACGACGACGACGGGGGGTGGGAGAAAAAAAATATACATATTTATGAATGTTACGGCGATGAGAGGGTTTGGAAACGAAAAAAAAAAAAAGATATTATATTGCCAAGTTTTCCGGTAATTAATGGCAACGTAGATAAGGATTCGGGTCCGTAAATTAGAAAGAAGTCGAAAGATTTTTCAGATTTATATTTTTTCCCCGCGTATTATTATTCATTTTGTGTGCGTGTGTCTTTTTTTTTCCCCTTTTTTCATTTTTTTTACATCCGTTTTTCGATTTTTCCCTTGTCCGATATGCGCGCCAACGAAACGTATCTGTACCGGCGTTATCAATTACCAGTTTCTCACGAGGGATGCACCTTTTTTTGAAATACGAGTGTGTGACGTAAAATAAAAATCGTTATCCCGACGAAAATTCCTGAGAGACCGGCAAATGTCAAATGTCATCGGATAAATGGACCAAAAAATATAATATCATCACGAATGCTTACACTGTGTATTTCTACCAAACGTATTTCAACGTTGTGTTTGCCGAGCGATACGGTTGCACGAAATACACGAAATACAAATGCATTATAATCGTGTTTAAAACGTTTTTTTATGTTACGTATTGAATTGTTTCAAAACGCTCAAATCGCGATACTTTTTACCAGGGGAGGGGAGGGGGAAATCATCACCATATTATTATTTACCCTTCTTTTTTTTTCTTTGTGTGTCAAACAAAACCTTTTAAATTAAATTTTTGTTTTAAAATATTTTTTTTATAATCACATAGTCAAAAACATACGCGCGCACAAAAAACGTGCGAGTTTTCAAAGGTACGTTAATTTCAAAAATAATTTTCATCCAACCCTAATAAAAAAAAAAAAAAACCAACACGTTATTTGATTTAAAAATCAAGTAAATTAAAAAAAGGTAACTGTTCGCGGACGCTGCGGATGTCGATTCGAACGGAATACTTGTACGGAGATTTTAAAGTTGTATTATTGTTTTGAAGGCGACGATAAATCCGTTGTACTCAATGTATGATCCACGACGACAAGTTTGGACTTGATTCATAGCTCTTAAACAATCGTGCGTGTTACGCGCGCGGACGACGTGAAACTTCTCTCGGAGTCATTCAACCGATAGAGTGTATTAGGCTCGTATTGGAATAAAATAAACAAAAACGTACACGGAAGTCGCTGAATATTCTCTATTCCGCTAGGTAAATAAATATAGCGGACGGGGCTTATCAATAAAACGCTTACTCGGTCACCACAGCTAGAAATTACGCTTTGAAACGGATTATTCGGTTTATCGATCCTAAGTCCGACCGGCCTGAGTGTGTGTATAGAAAGGAACACACGAAAAGTGGTCAAGACGAACGAGACGGCCGTGACGGTTCTGCGTACATCATTGGGCACGGTGCGTGTACGCGCGCATCGCGGCGCGCGCGGAGTGCACGGAGAGTGCTGGACGCGGCGGCGAAACTGGTGGGGACGGCCGAGCGAGCATGCTCGCGCGCTATTGGCCGCAACTAAAACGCACGACGACGCGCACGCGCAACCGATCCCGAAAAAAAGTGCATCTACGAACAAACGAAAACTGTCCGCATCCGAAACGAACGCGTGGCAAAGCGTCACCGATTTCGAGCGAAAAACGAAACAAGAGAAATCATTCAGAAGCTGTGGCGGCGCTAGAGGGGGGCAACGTAGGGCAAGCGCCCTACCCAAATTTGGTTTTGCCCCACCTGTTGAAGAACAAACGAAAATTCAAATTTCAAGTATTTATGTATTTGCTGTGTTTCGTATGTTTCGCTGTGTAATAACTCGTCGTATTTTTTTTTATGTGCATTCGTTTAGACAACACACCACAGAATACACCACCGCTTAATTTGATTTCGAAATCGATTATATTTTATCGGAAAACGCTAATAATACAGTATTTTCCATGTATTTCAACGATTTATATCAAACCCGTATAGACACGGATCTTCACTAAATTCCATGATCAATTCGCCGTGATCTTGCCCGCCCTAGAAAAAATGTCTGGTGCCGCCACTGTTCAGAAGTAAAACACACGCCAATAAAACGGTCGTGGTTTTCGTAATCAGAGGCTCACTGTATACTATACACGTATGAATTAGCTGACACCTAACCGTCGAAAAGCGTTGCGGCGAGTTGAAAATCTGCGGACCGACGGGAAACGGACGGACGGACGGAGTGGAAATCGTTCGAGTGGCGGTCCCCCCCCCACCACCCCACGTGCACGTGGTATATGAAACGATCCCGTCGGCCCGCGTGATTTACTAGACATTTGTCGGCGACGTCCGCGCACTCGAGATCGTATGATACGGCCGTTTTTCACGCCGCGCCGTTGATTTTAAACGCGCGCGCGACCGATTAAAACATCGGCCGGCCGTATACAAACGCCGCGGCGCTGGTAAATGAAAACCGCCGCCACTTGACCTCCCCCGTCGTGTCCGCGCGGAAGGTTAGGTTGCAAGTGACGCGCGCCGTCCGATTCGAAATTTATTCGCCTCGACTACCCGCCGTATACGTAATGTTATCGCGAACATTGTATCGCGTGCGGAGGTGCCGGCGCGGCGGCGCCGGCAAAACAAAACGTCACGCGCCCCGTTCGAAATCCGGAAATTCACTTAGGCCGCGCGCGTATTCTTTTATCATCTCTCTCGCCCGCGCCCGCGCCACCAACCTACGCGCGCGAAATTAGATTCTTCGACAACGATATTATGCGGCGGGCGGGGGGAGATTTGGGCGTTCGGCAAAAACTACGTGCCCGTGTTGGCTTAACACCCGCGAGAATAAACAACGTGTACGTACGTAAGACAAAGAGCGAGAAGGGAGAAAAATCAAAAAGAAGAAAGAAAAAATACCGCACACGCGCGCGCGCCGTGGACAGAAGAAAAAGGTCGCATTTAATATCCTGTCAACGGTGTCGCGTCCCCAGTGAGTATACGCGTGCGTGCGTGTGGACCCGTGGCTAATGCGGCTAATGGACGCGGAGACGACTACTACGACTACTACGACTACTACGACTACGACTACGACGGGGTGGAAACGACGCCTCGGGCCGTTAAACCAATAATAACCCCGAAGATATTACACGCCGCAAATACGGTTATGTGCGAAACGAGTGTTTGTCGAGTCCGTGGCCGTGCCCCCGTGACCCGTACGATTAACGTTTCGTCGTCACTCTCGTTCGGACGATTTCTCGTTCTCCGTCGGTCGTCGTTCACGCGCTAATCGGACGACACCGAGCTGTGTTGTGATCGGGAACTCTTTTACGCGTTGAAAACACGTGAACCGATTACGGGACAACCGCGCGAAAACTTTTACCGCGGTTACCACGGTGTTCGAAACAGCGTCCGCTCGCGTCCAACGATAATCGGTTTCGGGGTCAAGACGCTTAAACGATAAACACGCTGACGATAATTAAAACACGGTTAAACGCGTTGTTCACGATTCGTTTTGGATTTCCACTCGCCACTAGATTTTACACGCGAAGCCCGCCCGGTCGCGAACACGCCGGTTAGGCTCGCGATAACGTAATTCATTATTCACGAGTGTACGCCTTTGCGATGTACACGCGCGCGCGCGCTCGAATTTATGACGCCCGGTGTGGTTAATGTGCGCGCGAGAAAGAAGTCGCACGAAAAATCGTATACGCGCGCGCGCCGCGTATGCTAAACGATTACGGGGAGGGTCGAAAAGCGCACACGCATTAATTACACGGTCGCGGCGTGCGCGTTCGACCCGAGTGGTGCTCGTGGCCGCGTACTCGTGTGGGCGATCCGTTACGAGGTATCGGATTCGGGCACGGGGTTACGTTCGTCACGCGGGTTATGATTGGTCGGCGCGCACGGCCGGACACGGTGTTTCGCGGACGATCGCGTCGTCAAACGCGACGGAACGAAATCGGTGGCGGGCGTAACGGTGGCGGATCCGAACGAGGAGAGAGCGGGATACGCGAAAGAGAGAAGAAAAAAACGGAAAAGCGAAAACGCCGGCGATAATTATCAGCGGGACCGTTTTCCGGGAGTACGGCTGGCGTCGTAATTAAAAATGTGTAAATAACCGTAGAGCCGAGATAAGGAACGGCTAAACGAATAGGCGCGCGCGCGCTCGCGTTTCGATAAGACCGATGCGTCTTTTATGTAGGGTTTTTTTTTTTTTTACGCCGCCCCGAGAAAACGGGCGACATTAATGCGACCGCCGGTGTACGTTTCTCTACGTCCCGTCGTGTCTTCGTCCGCGCGCGAACAAAAAAGATACCGGTCATCTCGACCCTTTCGTGCGCCCTCTCGATCGAACGTATCTCGACGGAAACGGCAAGACGCGTTTGGCCCGCGCGAAGACGCTCGCGGATTACGACGGCCGCGAGACGATAACAACCGCGACGCAAATATTAACGTTAACGACCGCGCCGCAATTATGACGACAATAATATCACAGTATTTACGAAAGATCGAGAAGAGACGGCGGCGGATTAAACGGCTTAAGACGGCCGCGACGGCGATACGTTTACGTCTCGGGCGCGCGCCGCGCAATAAAAACAATAGGGCGCGCGATAAAGAACGTACGCGTACCGAACATATTTCAAACGAAAAAAATTAAACCCCGCCGGATTATTACTACGGCCGGCCGTTATTGTACGACGATAATAATATACGTTATTTAATCTGACTAACTTTTAAATGCGTGCGTGCGCGGGATTTGCGTAAATGAACCGTTTACGCGGGCACTGCAGTATGTGTTTATGCCGCAGCCGCATAAACGTGTGTGTGTGTGTGTGTATTCGAACGTCGCGGACCGATTCTTTAAATTAACTGTTTTTATTTTATTTTCCTTGTTTTTCCGTTGAACAATACGGCACGGAAAAAAGGACGCGCGAAATAAAAAAACTATCGCGACCCGAATGCGCGAGTACGAGCGAAAAAGACGTTTTTTTCCCCTACCGGTAAAACCGACGACTCCTCGGGAATCGTTTGCGCGTCGTTCGTTCGAAGAACTCTTACACTGACGAATGCGAAACGTACAGAATAATTTTTTAATACCCTGCCCTTTTCCCGAAATAGTTTTGCGACAAGTCAATATTTAATTCTCAATAACTTTGACGCGGTAAAAACAGAGTAACAAACGAAACGAAATGTAACAAAATTATTTGTACTCCGCTTCTCGGCCCGCATGCCTGGAGTCTCGTCGCTAAAACACATGATAAAAACTCAAAAGTAAAAATCATTCGATTTCCCCGCTTATTCGATGCAGACGGTGAAATATTAGAGCCGTCTTTTGTTTTTTTCGACGGTTCGCGTCGATTAAAACAACATCAGGCGCGTTACACGGTTTACTACATTTATATGTTACGGGGAACGTTTAACTCCGTTCGGACACGTTAAAAACACGGTCATCTGGGTAATGTCCCTTTATGACAACGGTTTTAGATTACGTTGTTAGAATAGACACCATGAAAACAAAACTAAACGAACGTATACATTATATCTAAAATGTGCGTTTGTTTTAAATGTTTTTAACTTCAAATTTATTTTTAAGTACTCTCGTAATCCATCAAGTAATATAAACTCGCATCATCTCTCGCGATTTAATATTCGTCTGGTAGGACATCACTGTCCGAGTCGTCTGTGCGAGAACAACACACGTACCGTTCGCGTGCAAACTACTCGGAATGGTCGTCGTCGACCGACACGAACGACTAACGAACACTTAAGCTATACACGACGGACTCGAAACTTGATGGACACAAGTCACAAATATTGACGTTTAACGTGTTTTGCAGAAAGGTATACTATCGATTGTAAATGTATGCGAAATATGTTTACACAATTATTTCGACGGAAACCCGTTTTCGACTGCGACCACACGCTCCGAATATTATTTTCTAGGTAAAAAAACTCGTCAAATAATTATTGTCGAACATTATTTTTATTATGATTAACATTTTAATTGAATTTTGACAATGGTCGTGTTTACTGCAATAAAATAATTTATAATAACTATACAATACAAGTAATACGGTTTTATACCTATAAATATTCTGATGCGATATTTTATTACTCAATATACATTATTTTATAGACGTTGTACACAATTTAATAAAAGGTAAGTGGAAATTATGGCATTGGTTAAGGTTTATGTGAAATAAGTAATAACGCACAAAGGGAAGTAGACTAAATTACTTTTTGTATGCATGTTGAGTTAAGATTACAAAACTTATACAATGGGGTGAAGATCGGGTAAACCCTCAAATACGTGTCTCCTGGGTATCGCCATTATTATTATTATTATTATTATTATTATCACTACTATTATTATTATTATTATTATTAATATACTACAGATAAACAACGATAATGAATGATATATCAAATATTTCAGAAACTTCCTACGATTTCCACAAGTTTTTATGTAACTGTTATTGTTAATCAACAGACTCTGGCGAACGAAATCCATGCTGAAAATGATCTAACAATAATAATAATAATAACGATTGAAACGCCGTTTGAATTTGAAAATAATTAATATACATTTGAATCTTCGGAATTTCTATTGATAGGCACACGCGTAAAGCATATTGAATGATTTAGAAATTTATTTTTCTCGTCAAACGAAACGTTTATGTGCTTTCGGACAATTTCCGATCACGACCGTTTGAACTATATTTTCAAACCATCGAATTCGTACCCACAAATCGACAGTGTATGTCAATCATTATCGCGAACAGTATACGAACTCGATCTGTTGTCGCCGTTGAATCGATCGTATCTCGCAGATCGTCGTGCGGTTAACGAATATTACGGTATTCGCGACTCGTCCAAGCATAATACGCCGACGACACGTGGCACGACAAACGATGTCGTGGCTTCGGTCAGTCGTGACTCTTATCCGGCGACGAAACGACGCGATTATTGTATGTGCATTTCGATTTACCGGTACGTCACGCCGTTCACGACGTATCAAGAGACCGCGAAACCACCGGGGAATTTACCCGGACTGTGTCTTAGGTTAGGTTAGATGGGTGGATAAAAATTATTCCGATCGATGTACGCGGGGCTTTGACGAAATATTGACAGAAGCGGCGTCGCGCCATCGCTTGCGTGTAAAGTCTTCAGTTGAACGGAATAATTGTTTGAGCGAACCGACGTGATCCGACCCGTTACCGCGTTAACGGTTATCAGATCGATTGCGCTGACGCTATGTGTTACGATAGCGAATCCGTTTACGAAATCGGTCCGTCGCCCGCGCGAGTCGTCATACGCGGACAGGTACGCGCCCGGAACTAATTAACCGGGGCGCGTATGCAAATGCGCGATGTAAACCTTGTTAAAAAGTCGAGAGAGCGCAAAAATAACGGGGGAGGGGTGGGAAAAAAAAAATTACACACGCATACGCGTACGTATAAAAACGGTCCGCCATTAAATTTCACTACGGTTTTCCGTTCAGATTGTGACGCGCATCTCTGGGGTACGATTTTTCGGGACGTACGGCCCGCGCCCGCCCGTACCGAAACAATATCACCTGCTAAACTGCCTCTCCGAAGCCCATCACGGAGACCCATCAGAAAATTTGCATACGAGCGCGCGCATACGTGTACGTATATCCGACGCCATTATTTTAAATTGCGTTCGACGATTCTCGGGGACCGAATCGCGAGCAATATCCGCCGGAGTCGTCCCGCCGTCGGGTTAGGGTTGGCGGACGTCAAGAGCTCCGCAGAGATATTATCGCGGCATAAGTATTCTCGTCGGTCGTGTAGGCGTCCGATCTGTGCAAACTACACAACACCGCGCGCGCACGTTACCCACACGCGGTCGATCGTTTCGCGCGAGAATCGTTTTTTATGATCGCCCGTCGGACGGACCGGACGCGTGTCGCCAAGGACTAACTTGACGATTCCGCGGACCAGTTTCGCGGGTGGTGGGGAACAGATATACGCGCGCGGATTTTTTATATACATGTGTACGTCGCTGCCGATGCCATTATTTAAATCACGTTGTTCAGCGATTCGTTGGGGCGCAAACACAAACAATATTGGAATTATCTCATCGCCGTCGCCGTTTCAAAGATAATATCTGGAGAAAAGTTCTCAGACGACGACGTATCAATTGAAGCGATCAAATCGTATTGTAAACGTTTATCCAAATATTTGTCATGGGGGATAAGTTTCTTCGAGTGAAACAAAAACAAATAAACCGCTAAACGGAGGGCGTGCGGGAAATTTTTCCGTTAAAGTGCGAACGTCGGTCCTCGTTCGAGAAAAACGCGTCTCGTCGATCTGATCCGAAATCTCGACGTGGACGATTTGCAAACCGTTCAAACCGTGAATTGATACGAGTACATTTTTTTTTTTTCTTTCCGCGACGTGGACGCGTCGTTAAAACACGGGCGATATACTTGTCAATAAAACCGAACAATTAAAACGACGTGCAAACCTTAGAGTATAAACGCAGAATCACGGAAATCAAACGAAAACGTCGTCGGAAAGGTATAAAAGAGATACGTACGCCGCGCGAAACGGAACGATAATGTTTACCGCGTTTATCGGAAACACGCGCGTGGCGGCCATTCGAACGGGATAAAACTCGGGAGACGCTATAAAAACCGCATAGAGTCGAATCTCGAGAACGCACGCCGGGGGACGGGATAGGGGGACAACGACGCTCGTCTCTCCCCTTCCGGTGCGGTATAGATTTTTGTTTTTTCCGCGCAAACAATAAACGATAATGCGCCATCGTTACGTATTGTTTGACTAATTAAAAACAAACCCTGGCTCGAATATCTCGGGGGTATTAAAAGCGAACACCGCTCCCCGCCATTTTTTTACGATAGTCGTTACTCGTGTTTGTATATACGTATTATATTAAATATTCCTTTCTCATCCGTTCTCCAAAGACAATAAACGTATAATAATAATAATAATAATAATATAATATGTCCCGCCGATACGGTGCGCCGGTACGCGCGATAGACGAGCGGGTCTCCTTTATTTAACGCTCCGTTGCGTTTTGCAATCGGGTCCGCAAACGTTTAGAATATCATGCCACTCGGATATATCAGGTGCTCGTACACGCTCTGTATGCGTACGTGTGTCTTTGCGACGGCAAACGCGAATCGTGCATTACGTGCAATAATGTCACCGTTCAGACCGACTCGTACTGGTTATAACCGTTGTGTCCGCCGGAATCTCGACGGGCCGGCGTTGGCGATAATTATTTATGCGCGCGCGTTTCGTTTTAATGACGACGCAACAATCGTCTGAGTCTATCGCGTGACATCGACACGCGGTAGTCGACAGGCCGGTCGAACGTTCCGTCGTCGATGTTTACGGTTTTGGTCGATTATCTGTGATTATCATCTCGATTGAAAAACGAATTACCAACAAAAATCCTACATGTCCGTTGTAATCGTAAATGTCTCCCACGTTAAACTCCGATGTCATCATTCGAATGTTTTATATTGTTATTTGTTGCAGTCCAGTGCAAGTGTACTATTTTTTTTAAATTTCGTGTCGTGTTCGTAAAATGTTTTCATATATACCTTCCGCGAAAAAAATGTATATAATACGTTACGTATTAAAATATAAATACTTTTCTTAATGTTTTCCATAACTATTTGTTTATCTTGGTTACAAAATTTACAAAAAGCCTTGATATTTGATTACGATAAAACGATGGCATCTCGTGCTTCACTAATATGATTATGATAACCGCGCGTGTGCAACGTAACGGCATTGGTCTTAAAACATAAATACGAATCGACGGTAAAACACCAACGAACTTGCATCGCCACTATTGTTCTTGTCACCTGCAATCACGCGGTGGACTCGCAGCGCACGGCTGCACCACGATTGCCCGTCCGGAGCGCCGCTTGAACGTTCGATAGTCGAGTTTAACGTGTAAATGTCGATAATTATTTACAAAACATTTCTAGGAGTATTAATTCTCGACCGAATTGTTTTTTTGCATTTTATACTCGTATTAAAATTAAAAAATTTAGAGTTATTTCTAAACAATCTAATAATTCTTAAATTACAAATAAATGTTTAAAAATAAAAAAATGTTTAACAGTTAGATAGGTGAGATCAGGTTAAATGAATGTATGTTTCTGTGGATCCTTTTACAAATCATGAGATCAATCGATTTTCACTTTATTTACTATAACCATATCCGCGTACTTAAAGTATATAATTGTCCTTGATTCACAGATATACTTCCATCGTTGATTTAAATATAACTGTAAGGTTTTTTCGTGCATATTTTATATTTTTATTTCGTATTATTGATTCGCCTCGTTTCTTCACCACATCGATACTACTCAATTCGCTAAAATAGAATACGATGAATCATCAGTTTTGGGAACGATTTTCTCGCAAATATCATAGTTTACATTTATCCCGATATATCAAACATTATATACCAAATCGATTCAATTAAAAATATTTTAATTATTAATATATAATTATTATTTACGAAAATATAAAATAATTGTGCGTAAACATTAATTTGTAAATGTCAGTTTTATTAAGAAAAAATAATAATATTTTTTTTTATTAAACTTTGATTATTTTTAAGTACCACAAATAATATCATAAGACCGAATGAACGATTGAAATTACGTTTTTATATCAAACGGTAAATCGTAATTAAAAACACTACGACCGTTTCAATAAATAATTAAAAACAATATAGGGGTTAGGTTTTCGCGCATAACCGCCGTTTTTCAATAATAAAAGTAATAAAAGCGCGTTCAACAAATATGAACTTCGGACATGATTTTTACCAAAAAAAAAAAAACGTTCACGTAACAACCAATAACATAATTGACAAGTTATTAAACGTATTCCGTTGTTATTCATAAACGTGTTGTATCGTAATAACTATGCCGACATAAGTAGACATAATGAAGTGAGTAATAAAATAGATATTGTACCAGACAGACTGATTTTTTTTAACGTTTTTTTAATGGTTGTATTAATTTTTTTCGTCAATCGTAATTGAGTTTTTAACGTATTCGTGTTTTTCAAATACAAATATTGACTGCAAAAAATTACTGGTGTTCGTCATGCGCCGCTCTGTATAATAAGTAAAGTCATTTGATCTGTTCAACATTGTTTTATTTTTCATCTGTCATTATTCGATTCCATAAATCACAAAAAAATTCACCGTTTGTTTTCAATTCCAGACGGAAATTCCGTCTAACCTGCATATTCCAGTAATGTGTTTTCGTCATCCCCGAGCAAACTTCAGATGCGTACATACACATGTGGCATCTCAATCGTACGTCTACACACATACGTCAATACCGTCATCATTAATCATTACGTTAAAATATTATATTTTTCTATGTTAAACCGCATGCACGAATAAACCCGAATAATATTAGTAACACACAACTTCGTTTTATTTTGCATTTTTTATACAACTCTGTGTGAACGCGACATCGCCGAACACCCAAAACCCGAATTAACTATTTGGGTTCAAACTCGTTTTTAAACATCGTGATGCACCATGAGCGGATGTTAAGTGCAATGTGAGAACTATGGGTTCCCGACGACCTTAAATAACAATGGAAACGACAATCGTTATGTAATATTATTTATTGTGTAAGTTAGTGTAAACTTTACAAATGTTCAATGTACATTTTTCTTTTTTATTACGCGGAAAAGCCGCTTTAAAAAAAATATTTATTTCTGACGCAGGAGAACTGTGTAACTTTGGACGCAGTGTATATAATAATACCATTAAAATGTTGCGACTAATTTTTAAACACGTGTTGTTACTCTCATAGTCGAAACGCCGTAAAAATGTTATACTTCATAAAACTAAAGGTATTTTAAAAATATAATAAATTTTAATAATTATGTGTTTGAAATTCTCCTAAACTTATGTTTGGTATATTTCGAAAATTATTGTGTACACTGTGTTTTCGAAACGATATTATAACAATGTCGTTACGTAACGCCTCTGTCTCACGAGTATGAAAACAATTTCAAACCAATAAAACGAAAATAAATGAGACGTAAATCAAACTAAAAAAAAAAAAACGTTGGTTTTTCTTCTTCACGTCAATGAACTCGGAAGAATTTATTAGAAATTATACACTTTTCGTATCGCTTATGAACAAATGAGATTATTGTAATGTTATAAAATGCCTTTTTGAAAAACGTGTAACCACGGGTATAATTAATAATAAAGGCGAAACGAAATTTCCAAATCACACACGGAAAGGTGTTTCGATTTGCACGTTGAAACAATGACGGGCGATTAAAGAAAAATCGCGTGCGCGCTCGAAGCGGAACGAACGTCGCCATTTCACAACCCAGATACCACCATGCCGTTGTCCACCGGGGCGGTACGTTCCTCTAAATCGGCAAACGTTCCGGACATTGTGACGACGACGACGACTACTGGCGTGTGTTTTATACCGCGGCGCTGGTTCAGCCGTGTCGTACGAGACGTCCGGAATCGCATCGCGCGCACGCGGTTTTATTTACGTTCAAGACGCGCCGCGCGAGTCGCGACCGTCGAACGGATTGAACCCCGTAAACGAGCGCGCGGAGAACGTCTTTACGGTGTTCGCCGCCGCCGCCGAATCTACGATCGCGCACGGGGTACATAAATCTTCGATCCGGCGGACGGTCGGACATGCCTCCGCGGGCCCGCTAAACGGATATCCATCACTACGCCCTCCGTCCGGCGCAGCGACGGGAGTAAACGGAAAAACCGTAGTAGATTTCCCACAAGACGTAAGTACGGAATATGTGTACGTGTGTGCGTGTGCGCGCGTCGGACCAAGGTAAAGGTAGGGCACGGGAACGGTAAGAACACGGTCGCGCGGACGGTAGGTGGCCGAACTCCTTTGATAACTAATTAAGAAGGTTTGGCTTCTGCCAAGACAAAAGGAGTAATTAGTTACCGCCCGTGCCGCCGCGGCGAGTTCCTCTGGGCGCAAGCTGGCTAAACAATATCTTTTCCGATGCCCCGAGGGCGCCACCAACAGTCCAAATTAATAGCGCACGTCGTAATTGCTTTTAATACAAACTGCCCGGTCGCCCCGGCGGATCGACAAGACGCGCGGCGGCCGAATCCGGCGGCGGCCCAGAGCAATCAAACTTTACGCGTGTAAGACGCGAAGCGCGCCGGACTTTTCGGATTTACGACCTGCGTCGCAACCGCTGCGCAAACACGCACCCGCACACGGACGAGCGCGTGAAAAAATTAATCCGTTTGCACCATCGAACGAACAAGAAAACCTTTTTTGTCTTGTGTTTTAATACCTCTCTCTGCTGCTGCTGCTGCTGCTCGTCTGCGTTTCAAAAGACCGACCCCGCACTACACGGTGCGTTTCGTTAGTCACGTCGTTTGCGTGTGATTTCCGGCAAGACGGTACAAATTCGCTATCCGAAAACCGCATTACGAATAGTGTTCTGTGCGCACGTTACGGTTTACTGACGACATTCGTTTCTTCGAAAACCGTATGAACTTCAGACGGTTTCGCTGTCCGTGTATTTCTGCACAAGTTATTCCAATTATAAACGAATGTATGGTTTGCAAAAAAAAAAAAAAATTGTACACAATTCACGCCAATTTATATTATTTCAAACGTCGTAATCATCTAAACTCGTAATTTGCATTATATAATATGCGTATTGTTCTGTATGCATAACGAAGGCTTTAACGTAATTACCGTACAAAGTATGCGACATTTAAAATGTGTTGTACGAATAAAATTACATTCAACGTGTAATTGGCATTAGAGCTGTAACGGGTTTACTATTATTTTTTATTATACACAATTGACTTAAATCCCAGTCTTAAAAAAACGAAAATACAATAGTTGCGTGTTACGCATTAACTCATTACTAATGAATCGTAGATTTTATCCGAATCGTATTTATGTTTTTTTTATTTATTTGGAGGGTTGTGATTTATAACGACAAGTAGAAATATTAATGTTTCTTTCGTTTTGGCATAAAGGAACTAAATCAAACTTATGTTAAAATTATACAAATTTTAATTGGTAAATATTTTAACATCGTTTTCGCGAAAGAAATGAATGGAAATAAACTCAAAATACCATTTAATTTTAAACGTGTATTTTATTTTTTTTTTTAACCTGAAGCTGTTCTATTATTTATTTAGTCAATTTTAAAATCTCAAAACGTCAAACTCGATGAAAATATTTTCAAAAGAATATAAATATTAAAAACGAAATGTTATTTGTCTATCTATAACAAACAATGTACTCTATTTAATTATTATTCGTAAACTAAAATTAAACGGAAAATATACTTTCGGCAATATGACCTCATAATAAATATATCGTTCGTTATTTTGTATATGTAAACGAAATACCCATTTAAAAAGTGTATTTGTTATTTTTTTATGTGTTAAAAAGTATATAAATACATTCTAGCGATACGGTTACTCCCCGGTTTCTGCCCACTTGGAACGCCTTTATTAATTTTTGTTTCAATTACAGCCCGCGGAGTCATCCGGTCGGTATTCAATTACGCTATGGAAATTTCTTACACGTACCATAATATATATATATATTAACAAGTGTTTCACGTGTTCTGTCCGCATAACTTTCGAGGCCGATAACGAAAAAAACTACTTATTTGTGTTTTTAACGAGCAAATATCATGTTCGAAAACAGTAGACACGATCGGACGTGATTCGGTCAAAACAACAGTAGATATCGAAACATTTGTTCATTGGTTCTCAAAAGCCATTTCATAAAAAAATGTACAAGAATCTCCAGTACAAGAAGTGAACTAAATCATAATAATAATAATCATGATATATGTAATCCATAAGAATCGAATGTTTCCATTAGTAGTAGCAATGTTTTTTTTTTTTTTTAGTAGCTATTGTATAATTTAAACAAATGTATATGTTATTTAATATTATCAATTAAATAATTAAAAAATTTTTTCGTTTTAATCTTAAAATAATAGTTTGGTAAAATAACATTTACTCATACCGCGTTAATATTATTGTGTAGCGTGGAATACAGACAATAAGGGACTGTTGACCAATTATAGTGGTGTCTTACGCTTTTAACAGTATACACCACCAAATCAAACGGCGTCGAATTGCTTACCGACTTTAGAACAAAGACCGTGATTATTTTTATCAGAAATTATCATTATTATTTATTAGTTATTTGTTCGTGAAAACTATACATTATAACAACAACAAAAACACAATGTTTATGGGGAATAAAAAACAAAAAGGTAATTATTTTTAGTCGGAAATAAACTAACGTTTTGAAATAAAGATAACGTCCGCAATGTGTTCTGCTGCGTGATTCGGCGTTGATAAAAAACGATATTCGTGTTTTTGGGAACGCCTGGTCGACGGTCATTGACGCGTAAGGGTGGACTGGCGACAGGCAGTTACTTTCAACCCGAATGAGAATCGGTATATTGAATCGTAGGGTAGTGAAATAGAAAAAAAAATGTATATACAAAAACCAACGGGACACGATGACCGGCGATGAAGATAAGGCCCGCGGTTAATTTATTCGAATTTCGCATGCGGCCAGGTCACGTGATCGAAGCCAAGGACTAGTAAAAAATATTACGAAACGATATATGTGTAATGCGCGGTCGTTTCGTCGAATTCGTTTTGCATATAAAAAGACCGGGAAATGATCGTCGAATTCAAATTTTTACATTTTTGACGTGTACCCGCCCCTCTCCCCCGTAAGTAGGACACAAGTGTCTTGTATCACAATACGCGGTCGTTGTCTGAAAGTCTCTATTTTTTTTTTTTTTTTTTAAACACGAGAAAATGTATCGCCATCAGCGGCGGAACGCTTCCGGTTTTATTCATGTGTACTACTACAAAACGCGGTGGTATTCAAGACAAACGATATTAGCATTATGTGTTTGTAAGCTTTGACATTTCTTTTCTCGTGTCTCCGGTCTTTTCCTGCCATTACCCTTGTACGCGCGCGCGCGCGCGTGCGTTTTTTATTTTTTTATTTTTTATTATTGTAGAAAAACGTTTTCCCGCTTTCCCTTTGACAGGACGAAACATTTGATGGATATCAAATCCTGTATGGAACGAGACTATGACGTCTGGTGGTCGTATACACAAATATGCATTACATGTAACATACGTAACGATTACTAACCCCTCTCGCTATCATTTTCTTTCCGCCTCGTTTTCTCGGAGCATTACGATTTTGACGTGGTTTCTTTCCCGGCCGTACGACAACATATATATTACGTACGCGTATATGTGCGGCGCGTACTAACGCGTACGCGTACACTCCAACAGAAACTTCACGTACGTTACCCATAACCCCCCTATCACACAACCGCCAATCGATTTTTCTCATATTTTTCTACAAATAATTAGCACGTAATTAATATGAATTTTTATGCCACTCGTTTAGCCGGAAAAAACGATTTTTCAGCGAGGCGGTAGAAACGTTTCCCCGACCCCCCACCGCCTACAAACAGTTTAACACCAAACACTTTCTAACGTGGTCCAAAATACTAGGAAATGTACGACCTGTAAAAAAAAAATATAATAAACATCAAAGCGGACACAAATGTTCCGTGTAATTTTCTTGTACATACAGTATAACATTTTCAAATATTTTTTTTTTTTTTATAAATTTGTAAAATCCTGTATAAGTAATAATAACTAAAATTCAGAAAAGTTTATTCCTAAAAATATATTTCTACGGGCCTTACTTGTCGAGCCGTTTTGGCTCAATAACAATGTATATGTACAAAAACCAATATTAGTGTCACCAATAATAATAATAATAATAATAATAACTCACGATACATGGCCATCCGCTAACCTGCGCTTTATTAACAAAAAAATAAAAATACCTCGCACACAAGAACGGTAACGATTGCGATCACACCGTTCGGTAAAACTACACAAAGTAAATAACCGAGACGATTGGGGAGACAACGACACGCCGTTTTGGGTTATCCAAAACAAGTTTTGAAAACGCAAAACTCTGATTACGTCTGATCGTGACGATCGAATTAATCACTGCTAATAACATCAGAGCTGTGAATCGAACGAAAACGTACCTGACGATCGTTCCGGCTAGACGAGTGGCGTACAAATCCATACCGATCACGTACAAACCGCGTGTAAACGAAAATTGAGAAAAACCGATTGAGGGAGGGTCGGAAAAATGTACGTACGGAATTCGCCGGGGTAGAGTACGATCGGATGTGAACGGTTTCGCGGCCCCCTTTCCGTTTGTCCCCGCGGTCATCATCAGCTATGTGGTTTTTTTTCCCGCCCCCCCGCAGTCCGTGTTAATTTACTACACAAGGTATTTTGGTAATCGTCCGTCGACGCGTCTACGAGCGTCGTGTTCGGTCGGTCGGTCGGCCCCTCGTACCTTCCCAGGTCTACCCGTGTACGTGTTACACCCGTACTATATATTATATACTAATAATCCTAGTGTTTCATGTGCACGTCGACGATTACAAGTGTTTTGCCGGAATTAGTGATTCGGCGTTGTCGCCGCACCACCGTCGGGTCGTTGTTAAGCTCGGGGCGGTGGACGCGACAAAAATTTGTCGAAACACCACGATACGGACGTAGTGCACTTATATATAATGTAAAGCAACAAAATATTGTTTTTGTTAACAACGAGTGAAATTTTTATACATTCATAATGATTGTATGATACAAAAAGTATTGTCACATACTTCACGTTTGAATCGGGTGTGTTTTTTTTTTTCATTTACGGTCGATGTTAATTCTATACACTGTAATTTGGTAATTTTTACAATAACAGGTAAATTTGTAAATGTTAATAAGATTGGCCAAAACTGAGTTTTGCAGCTGTTGGCTAGAGGTAAACCGTCAATATTAAAACTTAATTTAATTATTATAACATTAGGAATAATATATCATACTTGTTTAATTAAATGTGGTTTAATATATCTATATGTAGATATGAACCATTTTGAATTTCAATAATTAGGATAAGTTTTATTTTCATGTATAAGTGTCCTGATATCTTTTGGAACCTTTACACTAGTACTGCGTAAAACAGATAATATTTCATTTGCATATCCATGAGTTACATTAAAATCTATAGCCCATTTACGAACACGTTTTATTAAATATTGAACTTTATCTTCAACAGTAACAAACAACTCTTTTTCTTTAATAAGCTGGAAAAAAAGATAAAAATGTATAAATAGTATGAAGAATAAATTGATTAAGTTGATACTATCATTATGATTACTCGATTGAAGTGCTATTATAGGAAATATACATCTTTCTGATAAATGTTCATTGTTTAATAGCGCCAAATTAATGTGTTCATTAAATGACTCTACATTACTTGTCTCATTGGATGGTTTTAGAACTTCTGAGGAATTAAATGTGTTATTGATCATCTAAAACAATATTACTTAATAATTACTCAAATTTAAGTTAGTAATTTTCAGAAAAAAACCAATCCAAAAACATAATTATATTGACTATTTAGACTATTTACTTCAAGTTCGGTTCAGTCTTCTTTTGAATTGGAGAATAGAAATGCATCCAATATTTTTCTTTCTTCAACGTGGTTTCGGTAGCTCTGAAACAAATATATACTATCATTACTTAATAAAAGAATAATAGGAAAATACTCTTATAATAATTATATATAATAATATTTGTACTATAAAAATATTATATTAATATTATGCAATTTGCAATATTAAAAAGTATATATATATATATGTGTGTGTGTGTGTGTGTGTGTGTGTGTATACTTAAATATACAACAAAGCAAATTAGTATGACGTTGAATAAAGAAAAAAGAAAAATATAAAAGTTGTTGTATAAGTGGGTTTATTACTACTAGATTCGACAAAAAGTCTTCATCAGGTATTAAGCAAAAAGAAAATACAACAGAGGAATAAAGTAAAAGTAAATTACTTAGAAAAGGTTACATAGAGAAAATAGATAGAAAAAATTCCATATGTATTGATGTATATATATTTATGTATATAGGTATTTAAACAATATATAAAAAATAGTAACAAATTTGAATAATTTAATAGGTTGCTGGTATAAATGATAATTGTATTTCTGATAAGTATAGACAGAAATTTGGTGTAATTATTGTCGAGGCTAAGTTTATCATGCTCATTACACATTTACACCTTTACCAAAACAGCTTGCAATTATTAATTTCAACAAGACAATTTACGAAGTTTTACAAACCAAACAATTAGTTAGATATATACTAATTAGATACTGTTTGAAAAATTAACAATAAAAATGTACCAGTTTATATGTATCAGATTATGGGCTCAAAATATACAAAACCAACTATAATTCAATTTATATACAATTCAATTTATTTAGCAAGTTAAAAAAAAAAAATTTAAATACATGAAAAAATACTTGCTTTTTTCTAGTTGTTGAACCCAGTATTCGTAAACGTAGAATCTTGATTATCGCTTGCTATGTTAAAATTGCAACAGCGAAAACAATAAATAGCATCATACGTTTAGACTGTATTCTAGCCAACTAAAACTTGAATAATATACTGCATTAAAACCACGGTTTTGTTTTCCAAAAACAATTTTTGGATGTGACTATAACATAAAAATATAGTAGTAGTAGTAGTAGTAGTTTAATATAATAGGTATAAATTTACAAACGCTTAAATAAATTCAGTCTCATACTTGCCTCAAACACTGGTCGAGCTGGGCCGGTCAGTAAAGTTCCTAGATCACAAGTTTCAGGTTTCAGGTGGACACATTTTGCAGTACATTCAATTGGAGCTATACTACTATTTACATGATTGTCTGGGTAGAGTATCGACCGTGATTTTTGTACAACACGCGGCCACGGTAGTCGGCTTATTATATTACGTTAAAAACGTCAAATAATTTTTGAGACATAATTATAACGATTGCATTTGCAGTTATGACTGAAACACATATACACTATTAAAATATACTTTAATAAAAAATCCTACAAAAACCACCAAGTACTGAAATATAACAAGCGCATAAACGGAATACCGTTTCGAACAACGTCTGACGCGCGCGTCGTCGGATACTCGATTGAGAAACGTTTGCCGATTACCGTCATTATCGACTATAGAGATGTTGACTGTAAAAACCCAGTTAAATATGCGTAAATAAAAATAATAAGCTAAAAATAGTATATTCGTTACGTATTTCCATCGAAGACTACTGATAAACAAACGCTGCGGTTTAATATTTATGATCGTCCCAAATCATCTGGCGATAACTAAATAAAATCGTACAAATTCAATTTTCATCACAAAATATTTTTCCGTAAGTGATGTATAAAAAAAAAATTTTTTTTTAATACATTTTACAATTATGACGGTTATTAAGCACTTGATATTTGTAAGAGCCAGGGGCGCTAAGACGTCTATTTAAAACTCTTGGGGATTAATCCCCTCAGCCCCCCCCCCGATTTTCGCCTATGCTGATAAGTGATAACAATTTAATAAATAATAGAATTATAAATAAAATAAAAACTCATAGCAAAATGATTAATGATAATAGAAATAAGTAAGTACCTACATATATAAAACTTAGCCCTTTTAGGCCAACAAAAAATTATAATAAAATATTGGACTTTTGGTCCAAAAATATAAATTAAATGTCAAATATAAATATAGAATAACAATGTACATGTCTAAAAAAACCAATATTAGTGTCACCAATAATAATAATAATAACTCACGATACATGGCCATCCGCTAACCTGAGTTTTATTAACAATAAAATAAAAATACCCCACACACGAGAACGGTAACGATTGCGATCACACCGTTCGGTAAAACTACACGAATAAACGAGACGATTGGGGAGACAACGACACGCCGTTTTGGGTTATCCAAAACAAGTTTTGAAAACGCAAAACTCTGATTACGTCTATTCGTGACGATAATTAATCACTGCTAATTATATCAGAGCTGTGAATCGAACGAAAACGTACCCGTCGGCTGTTCGAGCTAGAGATTGAAAATCAATTTTTTCCGGCTAAACGAGTGGCGTGCAAATTTCAATTGTGGACATACAAATTCATCCTTATTACGTATTAATTATCTGTACAAAAAAAAATCTAGAAAAATCGACGTGGACGAGGGTTGGGGAAACGTACGCGTGAACTTCGGCGGGGACCCGTTTACCCGTGGCGCGTGTTCGAAAAACCGTTTTCGCTCGTGCGCCGTACGACGACGTTATTGCCTATTGGAGACATTGAACGTAAACGAAAAACACAATTTTTCGCGTATTACGCACGCTACTGCTGCGGAGTCATTAGAGAACTCTGTGATGAACGTTGAGCGACGATTTATTTGACATGAAGTTTTATTGTTACCAGACGTTGTACAGACGATAGTTATTACAGCATTTTATAACTACCAGTACAATAGAGTTTCGTTTTACCGAATATGCTTCACGAATTTTACGACACGAAAAATGCATTTATACGACATGTTTACCATACAGTTGAATAACTGTTCAAATAAAATTTAATAAAATGTAACTGTTTAAATGACTGTTTAAATTTAAATGCCTTTCATGAAAACCGCTATTTTTATTATGCTATCAAATTCGTCTTATCTTATCAACGAACGGTGTTGTAAAATAATCGAGTGGTATTGTACATTAATACACTTGAAAACAATCTCAACAGCGTTTCTCTGTGCTCCGTGTATAATATGATTATGTACACCCGTCGGGGTCGGGTAAATACGTGTATATATTATTTAACAGCCTTCAGTATTTGCCACGTTCTGTTTCCATGTATTTACCGTATCAGTAAATAAATTTAATTTAATGAGGCCAATCACCGGCCTTATTATTATTAGTTTTTTTTTTTTAAAACAGAAACCAGAAACTTAGCGTGTTCGTTGCTCGTATACTCTAAACTTGTAATTTTCCTCGCTTTTAACGAATAAATTTCGCTGACGTTAGAGTTTCATTCTTCCGTTATATTTTATAACTATTATTTTTAAGTTTATTTACATGTTTTGATTTTGTTTTTAGTTGAATTCAACGTTCAAACCCGCGAAAATAAACACGAATACAATCTCCAGCCAACCGAATAGCGCGTTTACGAGGTGTTGCCGTTAAACAAGTGCGACGTGCGAGTTACACACCCGACTTAGAGCCAACTAAGTGGTGCGAAGGTATTATGTACGCATCGGACCATTTATGACCGCGCGCGCGCGCAGTGAGTCGTCATGAAATCATCCGAATCGATTGATAAAGTTTGCGGAACACGCATATACACACGTGCGCAATCGGTATATTATTTCGGATGGAAGGTTCTTCCGCCGCGCGCGTTTGATCACATCGAGACCCATAAATTTCCAATGTCTTCTACTCGCCCACCCGTCACCCGCGTCCCGAATCGCCGCCCTATCTATTTTGGACAAGGTAGTTGGCGGCAAAAACGTAGTCCGATAGCTATAAACGAACCGGCGGTACCGTCGCCTATACTTCTGACAACCCCCGTGTGTCTCGCGCACGGCGGAAGCGGCTGGATGTTTGAATGCAAAACTTGGCCCGAGCGTGCGTTTAAGAGCCCTTTTCTCCATTAAACCCGCACGCGTCGATGTCTCCACACCTGCGTGTAAATCAACCCCCGAACTCTAGAGATTTAACCTGTTAAAGACGCTGGTGTTACCCGGCCACCACACCCCCGGCCGGGACGTCTTAATCACGAATGTGCGTTTCGGTTTCCCGCGCTTTATCGCGGATAGGGTGGTGGTGCATAATCGCTATACGCGCGTTATCGTGTACGATTTATTAGACGATTTCTCAAAGCCGAAACCGTGTTCAACCGTTGTGTTATTCACGAGAACAAAATCGAAATATTTTCTTTTTCATTCTTTTTGAATTGAAACACACTCTTTTGATGTGCGGTTTCTCGTTTTGTATAATGAACAAAGTCGATTTCGTTGTATATAAAAAAGACAAAAATCTTACGTCTCTGTTGTTTTTTTTTAAGAATGAGTACGTTTATAGATTCAACGATCGACCGTTTGCCCAATTAAGGAAGTCAAATACGTTTGGGTACAACCTCCTCATCCTACCTGGAACAGTCATTCCTTATATAACAATACTAGCAAGAAATCTTCACAGGCTTAAGTCCGGCACTGACATTAATCTATCATATTTTAGTAGTTTCAGAAATTCGTGCCATATTTCGCTCTTCAAGATTAACGTGGGTATTCACAAACTTTAAATTGTCTCTAAGGATTAGTAAATAGTAAGTACTTGTTTCATTGCATTGTATTTTCTGACGGTTCACTCAGTCTCCGCTCTAACAGAGTCGTAAATTCCTACAAAAACACACGATACTTATATTAAAAAGATATAATATTACTCAACGCGTAAACCCCATCGTTTATGATGACAACAACTCGATACAAATTTTGATGAAATTATTGATAGTTGTTTTTTTAGACAAAACGTATGTCTCACAATTTGTTTTAATGCATATAACTGTTATACTGTCGATTTTCATTTATTGAGTACCTACGTTTTGATGTTAACGATACAATACAATTTAGTTTATACACGATTTTTCATTGCTACTTAAAATGCGAACACACGCAGTAGATTTTTTATAAAACAATGATTTATGATTAGTTTGAACACGTTTAGTTACGTTTAAGACCATGTCGATTTGTTTAGCAGGTATTTACATTCTCGAAATCAGGTGTTGTGTATTCGTGATCGAAACGGTTTACGACGAGATAGATACTGGACTTTGTCGAGCAATCGCGTCATACGACAAACAACATCCGAACAATATCGATCTTCACGAATATACTCGTGCACTCGTCCGATATGGCACTCGACAACGCATAATTTCGAGTCGCCCGTCGAAACGTGCGTGTACACGGCCAAATCGTCCAAATCGTCCAATTTCACGGGAAACGAATTACGCCGAGCAACGGAAAGTCGGCAAACGCCGCAACAGTCGTCTTTATAAAGGATAACCGCGTGTTCTTATTGAAACAACGCTGTACGGAAGCGAATCCCAGGAGAAAGGGATAAGAAAGAAAAAACACGGGCGCACATCCAAGATAAGTCGTTATAAAGAAGGGAAAATAACGATATATACACACGCCGCGTGTGCACACATAACGAATATATATATGTACACACGCGTAAATAGAGACCGAGAGGCGTGTGCGTGCGTGTAAACCTCGTCGGTGGCTCGCGTATTAATAATTTAACAACACTTTGATCGTTGTTCAATACGCGTGTAGCGGTTTTTTTTTTTCAATGTCGTTCCTCGAGACTATTATTATCTTCGAAACAATTTTTACGACGCGTTAATAATTCAAAAACGCACGACGACGCTCTGCCCCCGGAGCGTTGCGCAAACACGTTTTCCCGCCGCCGGCGACGACGAACGGAACGCCGACCGTTCCGTCACACGACGTCACATAAAGGTCGATTAAAATTTCACTACGTACGAAATCGGTTTTATTTGTTTCGTTTCGTTTCGTTCCGTTCCGTTTTGTTTACAGTGCGCTCGGGGACCGTTATCAAATTTAACGGCGCTGTCCGGCGTGCGCGCGGTAACGAAAACCGTGCGTACGTGCGGTATAAATACACGTGTATAAACATTTTTCCACCGATTCCGCCGGACTTGCCGCGTTACGTCGCGAGACCGTTTCGTGCGCCCCGTTACTCCTGTTCTCGCCGTATGCCGGCCATAGTTCTTAATTCGCGGCCCGGTCGTATGTGTGTTTTTCGAGTACGTGACCGGAATTTCACCCGCCGCGTTCCATAATCTGTTTACCGCGACACCAGCACCGGCAGCTATATACGTATACGTACACGCGCGAGTCCCGTCGTCCGGAACGCGAACAATAACAACCGTTTAACCGATCGTCGCGCCGCCGCCATTCGTGAGCGGACCGCCGAACTTTCTGCGATAGACGTAAATTCAATTAGAACCGTCGAAAACGTACACTTCGTACGGGCCGCATACTTTTACCGTGACCAAATCATTAATGTGTATGGACGCGTGATTGGATTACGTCACATTTATATCTCGACGAGAACTACACCCACGCCGTGTTTGCACCTATTAACATAATGGTATTACGTCGGAACAAGCTCGAGAAACATACGGTACCATACGTATTTCTAGCGCTGAAAACCTTGATAAAGTGTGATATACGACGCGCAGATGAATATTTCACCGGTACGGAATAACGTTACTCATTTGGGACTGATGTATACTTTTCCAGGAACTTCGGTCATATATATATACGTGTGTGTGTCCGTATACCGAAGTGTATTATAAGCCCTTAGGTTACCCACACTTTAACTGTTAAATCATAATTAAAATTAATGCGGAAACTAAAACAACAAATTTAAAAATAAAACGCCAGTACGTTTGCTTGCTCATAACATATTACGGCAGTTGATAAAAAGGTGTCCGCAAGAGTCAAAAGAATATGAATAACTTTCGGTTATAAATCATTGAAACGTGTATATATTATAATTCCGTCGTGAATTTTCGAAAGAAATATGTTAATTTGTCCATCACGACGAAATTTCGAAATACCCGACTTTGTGTATATTGCAAAATAAACATTTTTCCTTAAAACACGACTATGTAAATAAATAATGCACATAATTATTATGTATATGTATACGGTACCTATGCGAAGAATAATTATCGAATGTAAAATTTATTACAACCATTTTCGAATATAAAACAGCAACATTTCGCGTTCTTCTAAAACGTGTAGTAATAGGAAAAATAAAATAAAATCGTTGTGAAATCAATCAATATTCATCGATATGAGAAACTAAAAATTTAATATAATCAAATTATATTTATATTTCATTGAAGTACACCGTTATTCCAGTTTATAGACCAAACTTGAATATTATTTCAACGATTTCAACATCGATAATATTATCTGCAGGAGTATAATTAACTCATGTCGTTTGTTGATTTCAGACAAATTATTTATGAATCGATATTTATTGCAGAAAATCGATAAATGATATTATTTTATTATTTTAGAAGATTTGCACACATTTAACGTACACATTACAAAAATCGTGATTTTAATTGTGACAGTATACAATAATGTTAATTTTTTAAACACTGTATTTTTATGTGAACCCAATTATTTGCAAGACTCGCGCGCGTTAATACTGATATTTATGAAATACCTGTAAGTGCGTTTTCAACGTTATCCGCGAAATTACGTGACGAAAACGTAATACAATAAATACGAAATTGCCTTGGAAAAACAATAAGACACGTAGATAATAATAATACATTGATCGGTGCGAATGACGAAAACGCGCGGGAGTCGAAGCCCGTGCGGGTACGACAAATTTTTTTTTTAAAAAACTCCTAGACGAAAATGTTAACCGCGCCGCTGCTAACGGGAGTTAAAAAATAATGAAGATAATCGGCCGAGAAAACATTCGTGGTCCGGACAATAAACACAAATGAATACCGCACCTGAATGTTATTTATCTAATAGTACGGATGTACCGGAGTGTACGAACAGTGGCGTTTTTATTTCGGGGTTTCAAAATGTTCACACATACCGTTCAAAACACTTACTTACACGCTCGGTAAATTCGAAATTTTTTTAGGCGCTGACCGGTGCCGGGTTTGGAAATGTGAGGGGGGGGGTCCTGGGCCTATCTTTAGTGGTGGACCCATTTTTCAATTAAAAGCGCATTTGATGTATAAATGCGTCTATTATATTGTAGTTTACGTACGTCAAAATAATTGTTTTTCTCAAAAGTAAGGTTGAATAATAAACTAAAAATATAATTAATTATGCTCCGATTATATTAAATAATATTTAATTTATTTTAAAATTGCAATGAACGTAACGTACATATAATGTACTTAAATAATGTAAATTATTACAGTTATATTGGTACTCTTTTAGATTTCGTCACCATACATTTTTTAAAAACTAATGATATGTTGTGATTTTAATCTGTATTAAAAATGATAATTTCAAAATGTGTTTTGAATTGGGATGTAAAAAAAATCTTTGATTATACGAAGGCCATCGTTTTATGGTGGCCCCCTGGCTCCCCCATCCAAAAAAAATCCGGCCCTGGAGTTGACTACCTTTCGTAGTCGTAGAAATCTCGATGAGGTTGCCGACCAAATATAAACCGAATATATTTTCAAAAGGCCGCGTATTTTTAACGGCCATACGTTTATGTTTGTACGTCACAGCGTAAGTGGTCACACTGAGCGTCTGCTTATCGTTCCGGCCGGCCTCGCTACACGCACAAGATAACCATAATAAACAAAATGTTATAATCCTGATTTTCCGTTTGGGCTTTTCGACTCGTTGTTTTTCTTTTCTATTTTTTTTTTTTACCGAAAGCACATTTTACGCACACAAAAACCTAAAACATGCCTTCTATTACAGACATGTTAAATTTAAACCGGCTGGACATGTTCCAAACGTTAAAAAAAGTACTAGAAACCAACGGGTCGAATGCCGTTCGAAATCTACTTGCGTACAAAGACCAAATGTTGTATGCGTGGAATCCGGAAGAAAGTTGTTTGTACACGTTACTGTTGTCTACAGCTCACGAAGAACATCCTTCATACCAGGTAAGAAACTTCAATAATAATTGTTTATATAATTTACGATAAGTATCTATTATGCGTAACGTGTCGTGTTTCCAATAATTTTTCTTATACGACAACGATTGTTATTTCTCTCTTTGCCCGATAAGTATGTCTTTTAAACATTCCACTTCAATAAAAATATTTTATGAGAAAGCGTAATTACTGACTTAGGATAAATGTATACGTTTTGGATCCAGCTTGTATAATATAATGCTCACACATTGCAATACTACTTTTACTCACCAATATGTTAATTTTTTTTTTTGTATAAATCTATTATATCTAAGAATACTAAACCTAACCTTTTTACTATTTGTTATATGTACTTAAATTATTATAATTTTCAAATATTCGTCTCTTGGTAATGTACCAGTTTAATGCTTATATAAAAATGACAAAACTAAAGTGTTTGTATTATGGAGAGGTACCTATGTATATTTACTAAGTTGTGCATACGTCACTCTAACCAACTTCATTGATTTCAATACAATTTACTATTTCAGTGTCTATCGTTTTATATCTTTGATTAGAATGATTAGACACATGTTTAAAAAAATTAACTTATTATATGTATTATTTTTGTCGTTTACATTGTAATTTCAAAATAAATATAAAATAATTACTATAGAGACACCCACCATTGCCTGTTTCTCATTAATATATCTTTTTTGTTGTTTTAGGTAGGTAATCAATTGTTAACCTCTAAAATATTGATAAATTGCTCAAATTATTAAATAGGTAGATTATTTATATTATGTTTTTAATAGAAAAATAGAATTAACCTCGAACATTATTATCAACTTGAATGTAAAGAAAAAGAATGTGTCCATACATGCCTAATCTATTGGTATAGAATACATTATCTTTATGATATATTTGTATTGTAATTTAAAATTGACATTAGTCTAAACTATACTGCATTGTTGTATATTTGTACAACTAATAGGAAAGAGGCCTCAAGTCTAACCATTCTTTGAATCATATTCCAATATTCATGATAATTAATAAGTAATGCCTAATTATGTTTAATATTGATTTTCTAAATATAAATAAATGAGTAGATAGGAAAAAAAGAAACAGTTTTACAAATAAAGTAATATTTAACATATTTACAGAACTATCCATAAATTGAAACCAAGACAATACTAATTTTTACACTGATTAATTATATATACATATTTGAGTATAATATATTAGTTTTTTATTTTATGATTATGGGCCCAAAATGTCTAGTTGCTGCTTCGTTAATCCAAATAAAAATATAGGTAGTGACTAGAAACCCGAAAGAAATGTTACAACTTAAAACCATTATCTTTTGCAATATTTTAACTAAACACAAATTATTTCAATATATATTTATGAACAATTTTTTAATTTTATTGAATTAGAATTGTTATATGTTAGTGAAAATAACTATACAGATGCAAATGTAAACTACACAATGTTTTTACGAGTTTAATTAAATGTTTAACAATACCGTGTTCTGTATGATAATTTAAAAAATTAATTTTATAAGTGTAAAACTTTAGAAATTTGTGTAACTTGATCGCATTAAGTCAAATAAGGTAAAACTAAGTTTACATATGTAAATGTTTAAGTTACCAAATGATGTAAACACACGCGAAACCTTCTCTGTACTTAATTTGATAAAATTAATAATTTCAGTAGATTTATAGAATTTGTTGAATAAATAAACGTACAATAATTAGTCATAGATTAAAAAAAATTACCAACAATCACGTAGGACGGGAAAAGTCAGGAAAAACTTTGAACAGAATTAGCAACACATCTCGACCAACTTTAGCAGCGGCGTGCGTATATTTGCATTTAGTAGCAATAATAATAATAATAATAATAATAATAATAATAGTTTCCATTAATTTGTAAATGTACCGCTCGTCGCGCTTGTTTTCTCCTGCCGCGGTGACATCGTTCCTCGCAAAAGTACCATTTGGCGTTGATTCCTCCGCCGTTTTTCCTCGGTTTCCGTTTAGCGGCCATAAATCGGCATGAAATATAAGTTCCTATTCGGAATCGCGCAATATAAACACGAGCCGTTAACACAAACGCGAGAGCGGGAACGACGACTTGTATACGCGCCTTTCCCCCGGTATGTGCCACCGCTCCGCCGGGGCCAAGGGGTTTTACTTAACAATTATCATAAATATAAACAGGCCCGAACTTCCCTCGGTGACAACTACTACCGTCGCTACTACCACTCGAACGACGACCAAAGACGCGGTTTATCTTTTGAGGCCATTGTTGAGTTTGCGCGTGTACGCGTGTACGTGTGCGCGCGCGCGCGCGTGTTTGAGCGGAGCGTAGGAAAAATGGAATAATAAATTGCCATTATCGCTCCCGATTGTTCCTTATATTATATTATGTGTAATTATGTATATAAGTCCGCGACCGCGGGTGTTTCTTCTTCGCGTCGTCTCTCATCCTTTTCCTTTTCCTGTAGTCGCCGTGGTTGGGGCGAACCGCTAACGGAGCACAGTGTCGCTGGGAAACGTCTTCGTCCGGCCGTTGAATTATCGTTTATTACAGTTAGCCGTGTTCTTATTATTCGGCGGCGGCGGCGGCCGTGGCCCCCCTCTCCCTCGTCCGCTCCTACGTTGTCATACTCTCGCGACCGACACTCCGTGCACGCAAAACGGCTCTATTTAATGCTAATACACATCCGCGGAAGCGGGGCGGTGAGTTCGCCGAACAATGGTATTCCACGAAAATGTCGCTGCCCCCCCAGACGACAATTGTTCCTTTAGGTCTTCCTACCCCGCCCGCCCGCCGCTGCTCATCTTCTGTGCCGATTTCGTATTTCCGTCTCCAGTACAAATATCGTTTATGTTTTAACGTTCGCCCGGCTCGAGCGGTTTTTCGGTTTCGCACAATGCCGTAGACTGTCATAATAATGTTTCGGAAAATCTTAAGATATATAGGTGTGTAGGCTTTCCGCGGTGTTACCTCGCAGTGTAATTCAACAGACGTTATTTAAATCGTTTTTTTTTTTTCATTTCATTGTTATCTTTTTTTTTTAAAAAAATATTAAGAGCTACATATGAAATGTGTAATCCCCGCTATAGATATGTTGGCCTTTTAAACCTAATCTAAATATTCGTCCTAATCGATTTTTGTTACTTTATTTTTAAATACGGCAAACATTGTATAATGTTATTAGGCGTATTCGTAATAAATTATTATTTGTTATAATACTTATAACTTATAAGTAGATACTAGGTTACCTGTCTTTTATATTATACCCACTTTAAAAATAAAAAATCCTCAAAAAGTTTAATAAATCCTTAGCTTAAATAAAAACTGTAACTGTAACAACGTGTTGTTATTATTATTTTTAATTTCCCCGAATAAAGCAATTTTTTCAGCGAAATTCATCTCAATTCTCCGTGATTAAAGAAAACTGTGACTATATAATAACAACTTACTATTGCTTTATATAAACGGCCAAACTTTAATAATAAAAAAATTGGAATATTATTTGAGTTTCTACAACATACAACTCTTAGCGATTTTCAACACGATTAATACTATATATTGTATTAAAACTTTCGAATTTAAGTTTTATTTTTTAAAAAAACCTAATAAAATCCAATTTAAAAATATAATATCTAAATATCAATTTAAATCTAAAAATATTTCTTAATCAACACTACGGATATAGTTTGTATGTACATTAACACGTATATATTATGGAATATGATAAAATTAATATTTTATGAAATGTATCGGTCTTAAAACCTAAAACTACACATTTCATTCAAGTGCATTATATAACAAATGCATAATATCGTTGTAATTCGTGAAATAATTTATAATTGATTATTCAAAATTATTAAATTGGTTTGAAAATTATATCACGTCTCTAATATGTTTAATGAAATAATGAACGACAATTTCAAATATTTAGAACTATTAGATTAATTCATTATTATTTTTAAACAAATGTTTATATAATTTTATGATATGATGAAGATGGTAAATATTTTGTTCGTGTACAACAACAAAAATCAAAAGCAATTTTTTAACGTGTTACTTACGTGTGCATTTTTTTTCAGTAGTCTAGCAATTTTCTAGGAATTATTACTAGGAAATAATATGTATTTTCCTTGTAGGTAATAACATCATTTTAAGCAAAAAAATATAAATATTATTTAAACAGTGGCATTTTAAAATATCTCAAAACCAACATGTCTGCTAGATTGAAAATAATATTATACTGGAAATCTATTTTATGCGCGTTCACGGATCATCATAGTTTTCAATCCATTTGGTTTACCGTATACTAAAAACCAAAGTCTTTAAATTTACACGCTACATTAGTGTCTCGTATCCACTTTCTCCCTTCCCCTGTACTTCCTTTTATTGTTATTTTAATCCTGAGTGCTATTTCGAAGACTGATGTTTATTATGCACATTTTTAGAATGTTGTACTGTCGAACCCCGGAGTCTGTTTAATGAACGTTGAATTTTGAAAAAAAAAACTGAAAAGTGATGGTTGGGGATTAAATCAACTGCGAGTATTGAACATTTTAAAATTAAAATATAGGGCGTGTCGGGGATATTATGTTACAATTTCGTATCAGAAAATAATCGTATTAGCTTAATTAAAAAATATATAACGAGAAAAAATATAACATACGCCCGTCATTCTATATGATCGGTAATTATCGTTATTACTTGACGTAGGTACTATAGTTATAAAAATGAATATCGTTTTAAAAAGCGAAAAAAGTCGAAACCGAGAGACCACACCCTGTTGGTCATTAGAATATTAGGCAGTGTGTCATGTGATGTCCATGTATAAAATAACAGTGATAAATAAAATATTAATGATATGACTGATGGAAAAAGCGAAATGAAACTGCAATGAACTGTTATAGTAATCGACTGTGGTCACGCTGACTTGTTGTCAAAGAATTCATTACTTTTGGATGGGTTATGTATGTTAATATTTAACGATATTATGATAAACATAAATGTGTTTTTTTTATCTTCGGAATTATTTAAATCCATTCTAAACTAATTTGTAACAAAAAATATTCGTCAATGCGTTGCCGTTTTAGCGTGCAAACGTAATAAAACTGTAATAAAAAATAATATAAAAATGTTAAAATCGTCGTACGAAATATTATAATGATTTTATACGTAATAAACCCACACTACATTTTTCTTTATTGTTAAACGCGTACGTACCTAAAACACTACGTTTGTTTTTTGTCCCCGATAATCGTAGGTACATTGAATGTCAGTGCAATTAATTAATTTATGAAAGTAACGGATTTTATGAGCCATATAATTTCTGGAAAATTAATCAATAATAAAAATACTTGTCTTCATATATTATATCGACTGTTAAAGGTTAATGTTTTTGATGGCGATTAAAGGTTAATACGTTCTATTTTGTATACAATATGTATATGTATATATACACATACATATATAATGTTCGCAACAACAATAATAATAATAATAATAATAATATCGAAAGAACCTTTAAGATATACGCTTATCATTTTGTTTATGTGTATGTGTAATGTGTTTATCATTCAGCCCTACCAATAAATACAAGTCCAGGTTAATTCATTATCCAGTGTCAGAGGAAAAGGCACTCATAACGGATGTGATGCGATTACCCGTTATGTCGGCATTGTCCCGAGAGAAAATCCAGACGGATCGGGCACGCGTTTTTATTGGATGAACTTTCTTCTCGTTTTCTTTCTTTTTTTTTTGTTTCCGGCCTTTCTATTTCTTTTTCTCTGTTCTTATTACTACTATCGTCATCAAGGACCAAACTTTTACTTATTTATTGTCGCGTTTCTTACTTTATGAAAAATATATCTGAAGATAAAAAAAAAAAAAAATACCTCTATCTGAGTCTTACAATCTAAAGGGGAAATGTTTTATTCGACTCGATTTTTCTTGCTTTAAAACAACACGGAATTAAGTTAAATCCGCGGCCATTAGACCTTTTGCGCCCTCTGTATTGAGTAGTCGGCCGCCCAAATCCGTGACACGGTAATCAACGGGTTTTACTTGGCAATATAATAAATAATGAAAATCATTCGACGTGGAAAAATGATAAGACATTATGGCAAAGATATTTGGATTGGTCGAATAGCATAGGGTGCTGTAAAAAAAAGAAACCCGAATTTTCGACCTAGAAATATTGCTTAATGGAAATGCATGGCATTTTTATTTCATCCATTATGTCGCAATTAGGATTTTATTTTTACCCCTTTGGTTCTTCTCATTCCCTCCTCTTTCGGAGATTAAAACGAAAGTTGCCTTTCGGTAATTAGATATGCAGGTCCGAGTGGGTTTTTGTAATCTGTGGTATTCTTAAGCTCGGACACGTAAAGGATTAACTGACAGCGGGCGAGCAAAAAACTAGTTTAAAGGACATTTTAGGATTAAACGCAGTTTAAAAAGACATTTAAAAAAAAAAACATCCTCGACACTGGATTTCGTAGCAGCTTTAAGTGGCTACTCTGAATTTTAGAAATAAGCTTCAACTCGCATCCTACTTTAATATCAAGGTCTTAAAGAACTTTTTATACAACTCTTTAGTTTTTATTTTACAATTGCAAATATTTTTGAGGCCCCATATATATTTTATTATCTTTTAACTGTGTATCTAATTAAAACTCAATATTCTAAATAATAAATATTATAAAAAAAGTACAATATTTTTTTTCCTTTTTCGTTTTAAAAATCTATATTGTTCCTATTTTAATAATTTTACTACAAATTTGAAACACTCATTAATGTTTATACAAAATCTCAACTTTATCATATACATTAAACTATAATGTTTATTAAAATCACTAATAAATTTAGAAAATACAATTATTTTTTCGTTATAAATTTATATCGGTAACTAATCTGTGAAATTGATTAGAAAATAAGTAAATACATTTATCAATATAATTACAATATACATATTAACGAGTATATAATCCAATTTTTAAATTTATATTAAAAATAATATATGTTTGAATATTGTTATTAATATTATTATTATTGTTATAAATGTTTTGAAGAGACTTTATAAGATATAAATTACGTAATAATGTATACAAAACGTTTAATTTTTTAAACCAATCTTCTGTATTACTCGTAACTCTAAAAAGATGTAGATTACGTTTGCGAACGTATATTGTGTTTAAAGACTCGTATTTTTTTATAAATTTAATATTCATTATATAATGTGTGTATGTATGTTTATAACGTAAGGTTTATGCAGATTGTATGAATTGTACATAAGCATTACTTGATATCGGAATAATTAAACGTTTAATTAAAAGTCCGTCGTCTACGGCCGATAGAAAATACCGCTAAAAGCCTCGTGTATACGCGCATACAGGCAGCTTTAATTACAAGCCCCCGGGGTCATGAACGGGTTAGGTGAAGAAGTGGGGTGGCGAACAAATTTATGTGCAGATTTCAGGCCTCTGGGAAACGAGACTTTGTTTGCGGTGACAATTTGAACGATTTATGTGCACTATGCACGCGGCGGAGGTTTATACCGTCTGCTTTACCTCCCTAGAACCCACTGTTTTTAACGGAGACCTTTGGGGTTGTTCAGATGGATCGTTAATTCGTAATTTTTGATATTCTTACGTCGAAAACAAAAGTCACGTAATTTTGCTGAAAACATATATGTTTTATATGTGTTTGGGTAATGGATTTATACATGTTTAGGTAAGTAGTCAAGACAAAATAGAATTCGTGTAAAAAGAGTTTTGGCAAAACTGAAGTCTTAACTATACATATAACTTAACATTGAACTTAATAAATTCTAAAATATTATACGTATACAATTTTAATATAATACTTATCCTTCGTCAAATAACATTAAAGTAATAATTTATGAAGTATAATTTTTACGCAAAATTAAATAAAATTAGTTTAATTAATATATTTGAATGTGCGTAACATTTAATCGCCTCATAAACACACTGTTTAATATTTAATCATTCAAATCTGAATTAATTATTGATATTTAATGATGATGAATACATAATCCGTTCTCTATTCCCATAGATTTATTAATACCAATTATACATATAAATCAAAGTTTCTAAAGTTCAAAGTTATTTTAGTAACGAGAACTGACTAATGTATGTCCGTATAATAATAATTTTACTAGTTTTAATCTCTTGAGATTTAAAAAATATTTGTTCACATATAAGCCATGTACATCCTGTGAGTCGTGAAATATATCTAAGAGAGGTAACAATGATAATGAAAAATAACCGGCATGGGATGTTTGCCCACCGACCAAGAAAATAGATGAATAGCATCGGGGACTCTCATCACGTTCGTGTAATTTGAGGGACAGTGATTGAAAAGCGGTGGGTTTAATACTGAAAAATGACTGGAGATCAACGACGGACGATTTCTCAAAGAAATAGTACGTCGACCAACACAAACTTTCGGCCAAAAAATTCTAAAGGGTGACTGTAGAGCATAAGAAAAAATATAGCGAACGGTGTGTTTTTATTTGTTTTTAGTTCTATTTTTTTTTCATATCAGTATATAGCGAAGTTCTAGTTGTAAAATAGGCAATTTTGACATTTTTGTTTTTTGAAACGCATTGGTGTATCCGCAACAACCTCGACATTTCTCAGTAGGTCGCAAATTTATACATATTTTTAACTAATGAATTTATATAATTTTTTTTATTGAAATTTTGTAGAACAATAAAAATGATTTTAATACATTTTTAATTTGGCTTTAACAAAATAGTGTTGTTATTTATAATAAGTGAACTAAGTAATACGTAATAATAAGTATTCATAATAAGTGCGTACACTATTAATAAAATAATTAATACCGTATATATTTAATATCATACCTTCTCGTCGCTAAGTCCGGTAGACCCGCAGCGCATGAATTGACTGTCCAAAGCGCTGTGTGAACGACAATCGACCTGCAAATCATTTTCAATAACATTCGATTTGAACGTTATCGAAAACAAAAATCCAAATTCGTCATAATATCTACACTGAATAAATATTTCATACAAAAATTATGTATATATTATCTTTTTTTTTTTCTGTAGTAAAATTTGGAAAAGGGAAATTTCATCAAGTAGGTCGACGTGATTTTTTGTTTCTTAGGCCAAAAAAATGACGAACCCCACTATTTTTATTTCACTACCTGTATTACCGTACAATCGTTCGGACTGAATATTACTTCACATATTTTCTTAGACGACCAAAATGTTTCTAGAGAGATTTGATCTTTAAATACTCAGTATATTCTTTTTTAATTAAAGGAAATAATTAAAAAGTTTTTATTTTCGAAAACCGACTCATTTTTCAGTTTCTAGTAAAATATGAAAATAAATGGATATAATGTAATAAAAGGGTTAAAATAATATTTAAAAAAACAGTAGCAAACACCCTGGGGTAACTTTCCCATACAAATATCCACTACCATTTCTTAGTTATTTTTATTTTTATTTTACATTAAACGCTCCCGGCTTATTTGAAAAAAAAAATTACCAATGTGAATCCGTGTAATATTTTAACTTAAAAAAACTCTCCGAAGGCAATGTAAATAATACACTGTGTTCTAACAATGCAAAACTCGTTTTCATTCACAACCTTTTTATACGGTTATTTTATTGACACATTAGAAAAACAATCGTTATTTCAAACTATATATTAACATAATGAATATTTTCCATATAGTTTGTGTATCTACCATTTTATATCTCGCATGGTTATACATAATATCCAATTTTGTTTTAGTTAATAAATTTTTTATTATTTTTTTTTTTCATTACAAAACAGTAAATATAAACTAAAATATTATATTCTTTCACGTACTTAGTTCATTTTGCCTACGCGTTAGGTGTCTAAATGGCCTACTCCTCCCTACTACACTTTTTATTTCAAAAATAATTCGTGAGATGATATATATAATTCGTTTTAACAACGGATTGCAAAAATTATATTATTGAAATATAATATTAGCTTTACCAAATAAACGTGATATGAATAAATATAACACGAAAGGTCAAATATTACGTTTGTTATTTTATGGTTATAATAAAAAAATATAATAATAATACAGCAGTTTTAAATACCGACCCTATCACTTAAATGAACCTTTTCCTATCGACCCTTCACATCAAATGATATACGACCGTATCATTTCTTCGTTATATTACTCAATGAACCGGTGTGTGTTATATCGTCAATGATAATAAAAAGCCGTCGGATTACGAGTGGTGTACCATTTTTTTTTTTTTTTTATTCATCCCATTATTTATCATTCTCTCCCTTTACATGGTCTATATTTATTTTTTCGAGAGTTATATTTAATTTTTTTTTTTTTGTTCACTCTTATTGATATGCAAAATTCACATGTATACATCGGGTGAAATGGAAACCCGTCGACGCCGTTGTTGATCGGATTTCTGGTAAATAAAACAATAATTTTATGGTCATTGTTCAATCCGGAATGCTCTATACAGATAATACGGGGAAAATTCACACACACGCCGGTAAAATCATTTTTCAAAGAAACGACATCTGTAATTTTCTAGAACTCGTTCCATTATGCACCAATTGTATGTACATGTACCTACATCGCGTGTGAATGAGATTGGGATTGCCGAAGTTTAGACCGAAATTAGGGGGTTGTCAGATAAGGGAAAACTTTCCCGTGTGCTTTTTGTTGTGTTTACGCCGTACAAAAGAATCTGATTGTCACGACATCGTTTTACAGCGATTTATTGGGTTCTACGTATATTTTTTATTTACTTTTTTTACCGAGAAAAAACTAATAAAAAAACTCACAATGAAACCATGTCACGCGACCTATTGAAGTAGTCTGGAATCAATCATCCCCGTACTTTCTTTTAAGTCTCGATAGTTATATCATAAAAAGGCCTCGTAATATTTTTTATTTGATTGATATTATCAAATTTCCCGCACCGGAATCAACGTATTATAAACAGTTTTTCGAGGTCGACAAACGATTTATATTGTATGAAGGGAAAATGATGACGCACCGAAGTAAACAGCTATGAGTGTAACGCAAAGCTCAAACAAAAACTTATCAATCAGAAAAGCCTCTTAAACCTTTTTGAACAGAAAACAATAACTTTATATCGTTTTCATTTATACGAGACACATAGTATAATATTAAATTTTCATAAAATGCGTATTATATCATGTGTAGGTTACAAAAATACAATCATATACTTTTATAAATACCGTAAATTATCATATATTTTAAAAATACCTGCTTGTGTTAAGCTTTTTATTTAATTGAATTAATTAAAAATAATTCAGAAAATACTAAAGATTATAACCATAAAATAAATCATAATCATTTTTCAACAATAAATACTGATTAAATATACTGACTAATAATTATATTTTTGTTTTATTAATGGTTAACAAAAATTAAATTTGAAAAATATACTTTTTTAATAAAATATGATTTATGTATGTTTATTCGTTTAACTAAAAATTTGAATTTCATTTTGTCCTAACTAGTTATTCCCGGAACAAATAAAATAATTAAATTTTTATGTATCGTATTTGATTTTCGTACGTGTAAGTTTCAGAAATTTGATGGAACCTTTTTTTTGATTTTTCGATTAATCTCGTCTCTACGGTATCCTATCCGAATTTCAGAACGGTTTTCTACGTGGCTAGTGCTGAGAACATATGCTCCCTACACACGGGCTATCGGATTTTTTTGTTTCGACTTTACCGTGATAAAAACGTTAGGCCGAAACTTAATGTTCCGAGGCGTTTTGTAACGACTTCAAAGGAAGACGAATGGCCGTAATAACAGTAAGGGCTTATGGTTCGGACTTTGCACAAAGGTCCTTTGTGCGAGTGGCATCCTTTCAGCTCGACCATTAAGCTTTTCCGCGGGGCACACATACTAGTAATATATTGCTGGTAATTATATAATAATAATAATAACAACAACAACAACAATATTATCATCGTCATACGTGTAATCTAGCCAAATCTTGTGTTCGTTCTCTCCCGGAGTTTTAAATAATGGCCGTCCACCTCTACAATTAAATTACATCCATAAGGAGGGGACAGGCAGGCAGGGCGTCTGTCGTTCGTCTACCGTCGTAATTCGCGTGTCCTGTGATATACGAGTGTACCTGTTGGATTTTCGGACGTTTAATCACAAAGGCTTTTGTGCGCGGATTTTCGAAAAACTTTTGTCCCACACCAACTCCTCCGGCCTCGTTACATAATGTTTGCTAATTATTAATTTTAACTTGCTCGAGGAATTTAAAATAATAAAATAACAATAATAAAAGTTACGGCCAAACAAAGCGATTTTATATCTTATTGTGATATCACGCGTCTATTATTATATCCATTTTGTTTATTTTTACAAAACAACGGGATTATTTTCAATTAATCATAAGCCCTACGTGTAGATACGGCAAAAATATTCATACACATTCGAAGCATTATAACATTATAGTCTCCGTTTCCAAATACTTGTTCGTTGTATGGTATTATTTTATTGAATCCCATTAGTGGTAACAGTTTTAATAGAAATTTGAATGTGAACCCATATTATTCCGAATTTGTAAATGAACTGAAACACAAACAAGTTAACTTCGCCAGACTTTTAGTCAGACTATTCATACAGCACTGATTTAAACGCGTAATTAATATTGAAAATTTCAAAGAATTAGAATATTTATACAATTTTTATTATTTGATTTCGTTTGAACACAGCTAAATAACTAGTTTGAACATAATGTGGAAATAATAAAATATATCCTATTATTGTGTTTTTAAATATTCGGGATTTAAATTTATAGGCATAAATTACATGGTTAATAATAAATAACAAAAGTCCTCTCGTACAAACAGTGTTTTCAATTATTTATGGTGGAACATAAATCTCCAATGTTTCGCCATCAATCGGGTGAGTTAATTAAATAATATTATTTACAAACTAAAAACCACAAAACATATTCTCATACTGTTATTAATAATACAATATTTGTTTAATTATTTCACATGAATCTAATTTGATTTATAAACTTTATTCAATTGTCGATTGTTTATTATCGGTGAAACGTACCTATTATTCGGCCATGAACACGATTCGTATACAGACGAATATTTTTGTCGGAAATGAGTTTTCCGTGAAAATAATTTTCAAATACAGCCGAGTGCAGAGAGAAAAACGATAGAAATACGGTCCCAGCGGCGGTTTGAAAAACAACAGCATTTAGAAAGGAATGGTTCTCCGAAAACGGCTGGTGGTTAATTTATATATCAAATAGTTTCCATTATCTCAGTTCGCAGTTACGTACGTACGTACGTGTAGTACGTTTTTAATGGATAGCAGAAAGCTTTTATACGGCACTATTTATGTTCGGTTATGTGCACCGATTGATTTATACGCGCGCGCCCGAGAAGTCGCGCACACGGGGTCTTCTTCGCCGTGTTAAACTTCCAACGGTGTTTGTTTCCTTTTTTTTCCCTCACGCGCCATACCCATCATTATTGTTATTATTTATTCACCGCAGTTTTTCGAAATGAGAAACAAACACATATACACACGCACACAAGCAACCCGAGCCATTAATATGAAATACTGTTTAATCGAAGATATTGTTCTTAAAACTTTACCGAGGGCGTTTTTCCGCGTTTTTTATTTTTTTTTATTATTCGTTATTTATTTATTATTTTCCATCCCCCCCGGTCTTCGGGCTCTTTAATCGTCTACACTTTGAGCCGTCGAACCCTCCTCGGGACGAAGAAGAAAAAAAATAATAATAATAAAAGGAAATAAATAATAAGAACAACCGACCGAATAATATCGTCTGCAAACGACCGAAGGCCATATTTCGTAAAATTAGGTTTTTTTTATTTATTTATATTCGTTTTTTTTTTTTTTTTTGTAAAATGACTTGTTTTTCCTCAGGGAATTTCTCGCTATACAATCGATCGAGATCCGCGGTTTCGAGGTAAAATTCTAGCTATAAATATATGCGAATCTTTATGATTGATTACATTCGAAAACATAAACGCGTGTTTATAATATGTACATAAATAATATTATTATGTTGTGTACCTGTTTTTTTCTCATGTAATGAAATTTTGTTGCGCGTATATTTACGAATGATTTCATCACGTATTACTACAATGTACTCAACAAATTATTGTCGTGTAGTCGAAATTCAATGCTATAACAATTAAAACTCGGTGCGATAAAATTAAAACAAATAATAAATTAATTAACAAATTACGTAATATTTGCGTCGATTTTCATACTACATAATAATTATTCGTTTTATAGTTATAAATCTTTTTCGATATTAAATTATAGAAAAAAACTACTTTCATACCTATTAGATTTGAACAATTAATTTAAATATCATGTAAATGTAAAAAAGTATATTTTGAAGTTTTCGACATTTTTCGTAAAACAATATCGTTTTGTATTTATTTTTGAAAAGACATACTTAATTTGGTTTTATAAACTATAAAAACGGTTAAATTTATTGGAGTGTTGTTAAAGACGAGCTTCCCCTCGCCCCTTCTTTCTAGCACTGCTCATTTTAACTGAAACGAAAATGTGGTGTGAATTTTGTTGCTAAAGACGAAAAGGCGAAGACAGTCTTACGTTTTCGGTGTGATGTTGATGTTGCTCCTCTGCTGGCGTGTGCATACAACCAATTTCATCTTTACGCGGAACATAGAAAGCAATAACCTTTGATGGGAAAAAGGCCGTCGCGTATTGGATGTTTTAATAAAAGTTTAAATTGAAAACGATTCGTAGCCGAGGCCATGAGGGAGATGAAAGTTTTATAATATTATTATAATAAATATCCGCGAAACGTAATCGTTATGCGAAGCGAAAAAGGGCTCTTCTCTCCCCGATTGATTATACATGTATACGTGTATACACATCTTCTTCCAGCGTTTTTAAACGAGTTTCGAGCATATTGTCTCAAGTTTACTGACATCAAAGTCACCTTAAATATAAATATACAAGGTCTCGGGGAAAGTCGAACAAATTAGAAAATAATATCAACTTGGCCAGCGGACACATTAATGAAATTTTCTTGAATTCGATTACATGAATTCACTGTACAATGTCAATATCATCGTTACGAGTGTAATTTAAATAACTAATAATTTCATACGCATTTAGAAATAGTATAGTTTGTACACCAATCAATAAATTGTTATTAGTTTATAAATTGTACAGTAACTTTGTTATCTTGTATTATATATATAAATGTTTGAAGTGGCATGTATATCACTGTAAGCATTGCTCAAACTGAATCCCTAATGTTATATCCAGTTATAACTATTTTACCTAATATTTATTACTATAAAATTATCACCACTTATTTGTTTTTGGTAATAATATATTTCATGCACTTTTATTTGATTAAATTGTAAAATCTAATTTTCTTTTACTGTTAAAAAAAAATCATAGAAGATCTGACTCCGACATCCCTCCTTGTAATACATCCCTGTTTGTGTGTGTTTGTATTTTATTTAACCTGTTCACAAATTTCGATTTATTATTTAGCTTGCAATAGTTCATATTGCAATTAAAACTTACCATCAGTTTTTTAATTGAATTAATTATTCTATTCCGTATGAAAGTTTGTTACGTAAATGAAAAATGTTTGTTTCGAATCTTCTACTTACAAATTATGAGTGAATAAATTATCATTTATAAATAAATAAACTATTTAAAAAGTTTGAACCTATACGGCCTGTGTAACCTTGGTAGAACTTTGACCTGTTAAAACAATAATAACATGTGACTGTAAAGTCACAATTTTAAAATTTGCGTAGATTATTTTTTAAGTAAATATAATATGTATTTAACTATGTGATTTGCTTCTTGTTTTGTCTCTATTGTATATTGAAAATCTAATAATTGCAGTTTTATGAATTTTTTCATGTAAAAACTACTCAAACTTTTCGATTTTCATACTTACTGAAAGCACCTCTTGTACATAATTATATTGTATGGATACATATCATACCTCTACTAGTTACTAAGATTATCAAGTCCTCCGCCACAACTACTCGTGCTTGGTAAATCAACTTCAGATTTTATTCAACAAAATTACTTTCAAGTGAATAATTATTCCTTCTCTAACCATACATCGCACTTCCTGTCAAGTCATGTGGGACCCCTCCGATTTACATACAATACAATATATTTGTTATACATGTACATACACTTATTCGTATCGTTCTTATTACCTACAAACTCTTTTAGAATTACTATTCCAATTAATTTTTGTACACGCATTCATTAAAACTGTTTTTAATCGCGCTGCACTTCCATTTGTTCGAAATCGCTGAATTGCTTTTCAAGTGTGTTCCCGTTTTTAGAATAATTTGTTCGACTTTGATGTCCTTTTTTTTATACTCCATTTATTCACGCACCACAAAAAGTCAACACTATTTTTAAGATTGTTTTCGATTTGTTTATTATGGTTTACTTCCCCACCTCCTATCCTGTCTTTGGAAATTTAATAATAATATAATAAAAAATGCCACTTTTTTCTTCCCTTTCACTTTGGTGGTTTGTATTAAGTGCGTGATTTTCACTCTTTACCAACGGCATGTAGTAATTGGCGACCCGAGTCCTCTAATGGCTTTATCAATAATAAAATATGTAAAAGGAAATAGTGAAAAATCAAAGCCTGATAACGCTTCAACTAACTTGTAAAGGTTAAGAGAAATTCTTTTGATTTATAAAAAAAAAACCCACATCTTTGAACCGTAAAATCGACGATTTTATGTTTCTCGCCTCTTTTTATGAAGTAAGTTTTCAAAGTTTTAACGAGATGCTACCGTTTATTTTTATTTTTACGGCCAACGGAAAGTATCAAAATATTGTCATATGTTAAAGTTAATCTTAGTATTTGATTTTCGTACAATTTTTATGATGTGAAAATAACTGCCTTGAAACGATCGTTTGTAAAATACTTGAATAACAAATAAAAAATAAAAAAAATTTATAATAATTCCTTATACAAATATATATAATATATGTTATGTATTAAAACGCACATTGCTAACTTTATATTGTTAGTCTTCATTTTCGTTCGATTATGTATTTTTTTTATACTGAAGCGAAATTGTCGAAAATTAATTTTTATTCAAAATTCACCAATTTATTAGATTTTCAAATAAATGACTATTGTCTTTGTATCGAACTCGAAGTAGACCGATCAGTAATACCGAATACCTTTTCGGTGTATATTTGCTCTTCGGGCTTACACCGATAACACACTGTGCTTGTGAAAATGAAACGGAAAATCTAATAAAACGAACGTCACCCAGTATGGTTATTTATAACGGATCGGATATGGGACGAGAAGGTGGCGGGTTCGGTCAATTTGTTACCCTTTTAATTAACGTTAGGGAAAACTCTGGGAAAACGCGAATATGGGGGACCCCCTCTTTGATAATGTATTGCTCTCTTTCTCTGCGCACGCATTATAAAATGACACTGGTTAATGAAATTCTTGTTCTTCATTAATACAACATTATGTGGTATATACATATACACCGGTATAGTAACGCGCGTGTGTGCGTGAGCTTTTCCGTCGGCCGTCTTCGGCAGAGCATACAAAAGGGACGACCCTGAAAATTTATGTCTTCCGAGAGACTGGAAACTATGCGCTATTATCCTTTGGTTACACACGCGCGCGCGCGATGTCGCAAACACATTCCGAACGTAACAACATTTCTGTAGTGCCAATGCATCGTATGAAGAAGATAAAACACTTGAATTGTGTACGCTGATAGTACATTATCATGTTTTACGATAATTTTCAACATATATAAAATATACGTTATATGCACACACACAAAATAAACGATTTACTAATATATATATATATATGTGAAAAGGCCTATATTGGAAATTATTTCGTTTAAAATGTTTGTACTGAATAATTACTTTCTATAATAACAAATCAAAAATAACAAAAAATTATAATAAATTAATACAAAATTAATTTCATAATGTAACTCAAATAATTATTTTTAATCAAACCAAGCTTCCATTTAATTATCGCTTAGTTACCTATGCAAGTTTGTCTATTAATTAAAGCATACTATCACCGTAATAAAGACTTGTATATATAATACTTAAACATAATAAAATACAAATTTGATCAATGCCAATTACAATCACTATTGGATATTTAATAGGCTGTTAATTATTTTAACATTTCTATCAGCATGATTAATTCTATGATTCATATACAAAATATAAAAATAAACAACCCAATACAATATTAAAAAAATCCTAATTTTATTTACTAACAATCTCGTATGTACAAAAAAAAATGCAATAAATAAATATGACAAAGACATGCGCAAACATGAATGAAGAGTTCATTGACACTACTTCTCACTTACAACTAAAACTAATATACCCGATTAATAGTACAAACTCATACGAAGTATCTAACTAACCGAATGAGATGAAAATAATTGGAAAAAAAACATTCTCTATTGTATATTTTCCATATACGCGCTTCGTCTATCAGTTAATATGAGTACATCAAATTTTCAATTATAACACATGTCGATTGTAAATAAACAATTCAGCTACACCATACTGATCGTGGGCTCGTCGCTGAATGGTAAAATAAGAATTCGGACATTTGGTGTAGCTAAACGGTACACCCCCGCCACATCATATTATTATTATTATTATTATTATTATTATTATTATTATTATTATTATTATTATTATTATTATTATTATTATTATTATTATTATTATTATTATTATTATTATTATATATTCAAAAGACAATTGTGAGAGCTAAATCGTAATATCGGTGGTAATAATATGACATAGGGATGGGTTTTTTCAAATTTCCATTTTTCTTTTCCCGTCCAAAGGTAAATGCTGAGTCTTTTAATCCCTCCCCTTTTCAAAAAAGGATTATACGACACGTATAACAAAAACCTGGAGTGAAAAAAAGCATACGAATGTGCGCTCGGATATGCGTATATGTGTGTGTGTGTATGTGTTTAAAAACGACGCCACATGTCCCTTACTTACTTACTAATCCGGCTGGGTCACTGCGCGGTATTCTTTACCCTTCGGCCAGGCTTAAGTGCACATAATATATTAATTTATGATATGTTTCGTTAATTTTTTTGTAACCGACCGTTTTTTTTCTAGAAACTCTACCCCGGCTCTCCACCTCTGTTTGACGTGGACGAAATATCGATCAATGAACCAGGTACTCTGTGTGCTCTCGTGGGCTCCAAAGGCGTTTCAGTGATGGGGTTTCCGAAACGGATGGGATCTAAATCTCTGTACGACTGCGGCGGTGGCAACGAAGGAGAAAGCATGACGTGCAGGTAAAAATATATACGCAAATTATTATGCAAATGGGATTTTGCCACGTGGACCGAAAAGAAAAGAGAAATAATAATAATAATAATAAAGCGAAGGAGAAAAATATACGTATAGTGTGTGTGTGTGTGTGTGTGTGTGTACATGTATGCGTCTAACGTAAAACCAAGGGGAATCAGCATAAATTAGGTTCAAAGCGATATAGCTTTGTGTGACAGAAACATCGGGGTTTTACTTGTGGACCAGAGGACGAGAGGTCTTTGATAGGAGGAGATTTCATTAACGGTCAAAAAGTCCGAGAGCGTTCTTTTGACGTTGTTATGTATGGAAAATAGGAAAAGCCCGCGCGTATCCGGCAGCCCGGAAAATTAACCCTTTGCCGCCGATGTCGTATCCACATCACGAGTATATGACACATCAGATAAAAATTTCTAAATAATACGAACTAAACAATTACGACCCCAATTCTTCAATTGTCTATTAAACCAAATCATTACACGCATCATTTCATGAGTATATGTGCGCGCGACCACCGACTTTTACTAAATTTAACTAAATGAGTATATATCACTTACATCTACGTATTGTAGTTTTTTTATCGGGATCATTTCGTGAAGCGTTTTCGTATTTATGTTTCTACAACAACATGGCTTTAGCATTAAAATATATATAAATATATATAATAATATAAATATTATATATTTCTTTGACCCGTCTATGAGTAGCCGACTGAAAACAGCAAACAGTTATTAATATATATGCATAATATACGAACATACGATATTAACGACTTTTACTATGATAACAGACAATTGTTTCGTTAATACAATTCTATTTACCCGGTTTGATGTAATGATATTACCTAAAATTAAGTTATGTATTCAGCTAAGCAAAATAATTATAAAATAATAATAATAATAATGACAAAATGAAGTACAGGATCTACTCAAATGAAAACAGTTTTTATTCCACTCATTTGACCACAGACAAATTTCAACAAAATTCCCTTTTTTACATTACTTGGACAATTATACATCAACATTTCCACGTTTACAGTTTATGAATTACGATTAAAACAATTTATATTCGAATTTAATTATTCCGTTTGGTTTTCTCTTTCTCGTATAATTACATATATTTGCCATTATGTAGGTAATAACTTTGAAGTTTATTTATATATTGACTATCATGTACGTTGAGGTAATTTTATAATACAATGCTAAGCATTTTGCAGATCTACAGCTATGCTATTATGTTTTATCTATTTTATCCAATTTTGTTATTTCGTTTACAATTTTATGTTTTCATTTAAAAAACTATAATTTTTTTTAATGATTTATATATCGCATATTGTTTTTTTATAAAATAATATATTTAAATACATATTAATATGTTACATTTCAATAATTTGGCTCCTCATTAGTATATATTTAATAACGAAATGTAAAACAAAAAAACAAAAATGTTATATATAATAATTGTATTTTTATTAATTTATGTTCATTGCAGAATTAAGTTGGTAAATTATTAAGTTAAAAATTCATTTATTTTAAATTCTATTATAAATTAAATCCACTGCGGTTCTATTGTTAATTTGTTCAAAACATGTTCATTCGGATATAAAAAAGCTGTTTTCTTAAAATGTTACGTTTTTTCATAATTAAAACTACATTTTTAATATGATTTGTTACTGGAAAAATAAAATCTACAATATTGCACTGGACCCCACCTTCATTATCAGTATTGTTTATCACAGTGGCGCACCCAGGGGGGTGTTAGAGCTAAAGTCCCCAAATTTTTTTTATAATCTTATATATTATTCTGAAATATTGATTTGTTAGAATTGTGGTGGTGGTAGTTGTAATAATAAATAAAAAAATATATTATTAAAAATTACTGATTGTTGTTTATTTGTGTGTAAGGGAAAGTAGAAAAATGTATAAGTTAGCCCCCAAAAACAAAAAAATCCTGAGTGCGCGCCTGGTTTATCACGTCATTTCAAGGGTCAAAAATAAGGTTAACCTTAGCCAAATATAAATGTTTTGATTATACACCACATAGTCCCTTTACAACTTCTTTGTTAGATCCCACTAAACAAATTTACATGCCTCAACTTCAAAACTACGAGTATATTAATGAGTTGATTAATGTAAAGTAACGTTAAATTATCCCATATGATTGACGTTTCTATCGTCGATTTAATTGAATTTTTTTCAATTGATAAATTTTAAATATTCATTATAACTTATACTTCATAGTGTTATTATTATTATTATTATTTTCTTTTTATAAAACAAGAATACGACAAAATATTCATAATTCAACAAACAAATATTTATATACAAATTTATAATCTGATATAACAGTTTGATTTATTACGCACAGGAGAGGAAACCATCTAAATATTATATCTGTCCATTGGAAATAAGACTACATACCGAATAATGGTACTCTTAGGGGCGTTTAGGGACTCGGGACGACAGGTACATAGGATTTTATAATAAGGGGTTCCGGGTAAGCCAAGCTTCCAAATTGGATCCTGGTAAAATATTAAAATTAGTATTCCAAATCCATACGTTCTCTGTATGCAATATTATACCCGCGTCCGCCCGCCGCAATCTGACCGCAGGAATCGCGGATATGCCGCCTTTCGGTGGCCAGTTTCGCGGTCGCATAATAAATTAAGAATTTATACGTTATTGTTGTGTGCCGCATAGTTATACCCAGAGTCCAAAGGGTATAAATGAAAGCACGTGAGATTAATGTTAAAAATCGTGTAGTTTGTTTAGGACTTTTGAATGTTGTTATTATGATGTAGCCGCGCCGCCAACAAGTCCATAGGGAAATAATAATAATAATAATGTTGTGTTTGCAATCAATGTTTAATAGACTGTCGAACAGTTATTACAATATTTGAAAAATCTTATCAAACGCTGGCTTGCGTGTTAAGACAACAACGAAAATTGCCTGCGCTATCCGTCTTTTTCGACTTTTACGTATACACGAATCACGACGACTGAATCGAATCGTAAACTATAAATTGATTTGGAGATGCATTTCCGTCAACGTTATAGACAAATTGTCATGTCGACAAAACAACCCAAATTTTCGAATAATCGATACGATCGAAATAACACGCAAATGCCATGATAAAATTAGTTTTTAAATATTTCGAAATGAATGTACTTCTTAGGAACAAGTTCGTGATAAATGAAAAATCAATTGAAATGCATTGAATTGTAGACAATCATTAATAATTATTACTAGCATAGTAATAACGCATTAAATACGTATGTCCTATACTATTGCATACACATATTTTATCACGTATGCGCCATGCGAATAAAGTGGAAATGTAATTTCATTTAAGACGTTTAGTTTAAACGGTGAAAACAATATCACATCGTAAAGTTTGAAAACAAAGTTAAAATTGGATTTATTTATATTTTTAAAACGCTAATTGAATCGTTTCTTCTTTTCTTTCAATCGCGTATTGTTACATTCGTTGTGTGCGTGTGTGTTTTTTGTTTTTGTAAAATCGTTGTTAAAGTTTGAAACGCCAACGTAATTTGAAAACGAATATTCGTGTCGTTCGAAACGTTAATATCCGTGTATATCGTGATCCGTATAAAATGTATTTTCCATTACTGTTTGTTTAGGGGTGGGGAACGATTAACCGAAACTCGGATTGCTCGTATAAAAATTATACTCATCGAATCAAATTGATGAGCACATTCCATGTTCGCGTGTAAACCAATAATAACACAATTATTATATGTAACGGACATTCTGGTATACGGTTTTAATAACGTTTCAAATGACGTTCATTAAACGATAAAATATTTATCGATCGTCTCCGACAATAAACACCACGTACACGGTGTATACATATATATATCACGTGTCGGTATTAAACGAGCAGAGCAGATCGTGCAAACGTGTAATATACGTGTATGAGAAGATGGAAAAACGATTAACGCATACGAGTCCCCGCGTTAAGCGAGACGTTTTTGTGTTCGGTGGGTATCTTAATTTAGGTAACGCTTTTTCGCGACGATTTTTTATTTTAATGTGCCAAAGTAAAGACATTTTAAAAAACTAACGGGGAATATTATGCGCGTGAAGACGGCGGCCACGTTGTTATCGTCGCGAAACGTACGAGTTCGTCCTTCGACGTCTTTTTCTATTCGCGCGCCGTCGTTAATCCCGCTGTGCGTTAGGTTTCGCGCTAAGTCCAACGAAAACAACGCCGTGCCGGTATAACAATAACGACGTGGCGGCGGAGTGTCCGCCGTAAAGGCACTGACCGGCCCCGTGCGGATAAGCCGTCCGTCGCGTGTTGCCGGAGAACTTTTAATGAATCCCATAAATAATAGTCGTCCCGATAAGAAACGACGCGCGGCGATGACGGGTTTTTATGGGCCGCGGTTGGCCCACCGCGCGCGCGCATTAAACCCCCCCGAAGACGTGGACGACGTTCGGGGCAACAACACGCGTGATCCGCAGCGATTCTTAACGATATCTCCGCGTTCGCCGTAGCCACCGTGCGCCGACACCGTAAAGCGTTTAATAAAGAACCGCCGCCGCCGGGCCGTGTGTATCGGATGCGCGCACTTTCGGCGTTTTTGCGCGCCGAGTGTATTTTACGAGCGCCGCCGCAACGGCGATTAACTTTTACGCTAATGGACCGGCTATTAAGGCACCGCCGCCGCCGCCGCCCGGTGCGACCTCCGCGCCCGATAATCGATACCCCAAAACACTTTTTACTGGTTAGAGGAGAATTGCACGTTGCAAAGACTGTCGCGTGTACCGTCGTCTTGTAACACGCGCGCACACGCACGTCCGCGCCACTGGAACAGAAGTGGAGGACGACGGGTCGAAATGGTTTCGCAGAGAAATCTGTTTGACGGACGGTCGGACGCGAACAATTCGCTCGCGGGGCGACGGTCGTCGTTGTGTCGGCATATTCGTACGGGATTTTCGATTTATGTTCATCAAGGTACCCGAAAACGTCGCCGTTGTATTTCTCATCTCGCGCGTTTTCTAGTCCGTTTGATTCATTTTTCGAGAGGGGTTGTACACTCGGCTGCTTAACGCGTGTTTTATTAAAACTGGGCCAAAAATCTTTTGCTCCGATTAGTTTTCATCCAATTTTGGCCGGAAACAACGCGCAATCAAATCCGCGCGCTTATCAACAACAAAGCGGTACATCCGGCGTGACTTGCCAAGGGTATACACCCCTTCTTTTTTTCGTTTTCGTTTTCGTTTCGTTTTTTTGTTTTCACGTTTTTTAGGAACTATCGGGAAAAAATAGGGACGACGAATTGACGTTGGCCTGGTCGTTGTCATTCAGCGCTAATTGACGGCCGACAGCCGAGTGAAAAACAAATTAGAGTTTGTACATAATTTATACACACGAATAATGGATACCACTCGAACGGTATTTCGACGGACGCGATAAAAACAAACAAACAAAAAACAAAAGTAGCTAAAAACGAAAAAGGGTGGACGGCGGCGGACGTGGCGCGCGGGTGCATAATTGATTCGAATGCTGCTGATTAGAATAGCGATCAATCGACGGGCCTAGTTCGCGTTCCTAGTAGACCGATCGTAATTTTTTATCGGTTTTCAATCGAACGCGTGCTATTTTTAATAAAACCTCCGCCGAGACACGGTCGAAACAACAAAACCGTTTAAATCGTTTCGCCGTCGGCGCGAATACGTAACGAACAGTGTGCAATTGACGGACGTTTTTACGTCTTCGGGACGAAAAGGATTTGAAAAAAGACAAAACCGCGGCGATTGCTGTGTGCGCGTACTCAACCCCGTCGTCGTATCACGTAACATTGCACCGCATTGTACACGCTTTGCTGTAACGTTACCAAAGACGATAAACACGAGACGGCGTGTTCGGCGGTTGGGATTTTATTTAAATCGACTTCCATAATCGTAAACCGCTTCGCCGGCTCTGGTAAATACGGCTTTGCACGGTGAACTTTACTAATAACGTTAAACTCCATTGACTTAACAAATTGTAACAACTACGGGTTGTATTCGAAATTTGACTGATTTATTAACGACTATAAAACGCGCATGGTTTCCTAATGAATTTCGCGAGATAGCAAATCCGAAATCCCCTCGTATTTGTTTACAAACGAAAATAGCGGCGCGCAATTACATTTCGACCGAGAGAACGGAACCCTCCGCCGAGCGAACGTTCCGCAAATTATCTTATATACGCCGTCGTTACTACAAAAAATACATTAAACAAACGTCGACGTCTGTCGACGACTTTGGTCGTTCTCGTAATTTCAAATTTGCTGCTCCGTCTCCGTAAACTTCCGCGCGCGGCGTCATGTTTAAACATCCGTTTCATTTCAAACGCGCTTTCGTTTCACATGCACATTATCGTATTTCAGTTGTTATTATTAACGTTAATTATATTACTTGATAGTTGACTGTTCTTGCAACGTCGTATGCCGACAATACGTTTGTATACAATCGGCGTCGTCCCAAATTGTATGACGTTAAAATGGTATTTTGTTTTTATTTGTTTTTCATGCGTATAAATATTTTGACTATATTTGTTTTTAAAAGTTGTAATTTTTTGCAAAATATTTAATTGTTTTTATTACGAGTTCGTATGATTTATACAGCTGCAATAATATCAAAACAAAACCACGTGCGTAGTTTTACGTGTACATTGTTTTCTCGAAAATTCATCAAAATAATGTATTTATAGTACGTACCATGTTTTGACGAAAACTCGGATGCTTTCAATTTGTAAAGCGGCGAAACAGTTTTGAAATATTTCAACGAGTTTTGTAAACGTTTAGTAACAATAATAATACATTATGAACGAGACGATTGAATAAATATTAACATAATGATATTAGAATATGTGGATTTTTTTAATGACGATGTGTTAGGTCACTGACGAAGACAGTAACAAATGGCTATACATAATACATCTCTTTCTCTGTACATATGTAGACAATGACGCCCGCGCGTAGGTTACCGCGTAAATGCAACTGCATATGGAACCGTGCTATGAAACGTCTGTTAGCGACATGATCCACCGATATATATTTTTCATAACGTCCCGTAGTGATGGTTTCATTTTTTTTTTTCACTTTTTTACAGCACGTCGCATTTGCAAGACAAGTTTTTCGTGTCCAAACACTTGACGGACGTAAAACGTGTTCGATGGTATCCGGGCAGTCCCGAGGACAACCATCTGGTGGTGCTCACCAACGACAAAAACTGTCTGCGGCTGTTCAAGGTCGACAACGGCGCCGGCAAACTCGTATCCGTGTGGCGGATAGGCCCGCAGACGTCTCCCATGTTGGCCTCGCTGGGCGACACGGCCGTCGACTTCGATTTCGCGCCGCCGGTGCTACTCGGCGATCGCGTCCAGTCGGAACCGTCCATCGTCTGGCCCGTACTCGTGTTGCAAGGAAACGGTACGTAGCTCCTACTGACGACTGTTCGTTTGACGTGCGCGGCGTCGTCGCGACCGCGGAACGGGTAAAAACGCGCGCGACTCGAAACCGGAAAGGCGGTAACTAACGCGTCGGTCCGTACCGTCGGTCGTGCGGAAAATCGAATACAACGTCGTGGCGTGTCCGCGTGTTATTACGGTCGGCAGAGGAAACAACGACAAAAGGGTTTTACGGCGGGAATCGTGGACACGAGTACGACGGTCGGTCGAGTGCTGTTGTACGGGGAGGAGTTGATGACGCGTCGTAAGCGAAACAATTCACGGGAGTCCGGTGTGAAAACAAACGGTGAGCGTTGAGATGGTGCGAGGCGTTCGAGACGTGTAACGGAAGACGAGTGACAGAGAGAGCGTGCGAGAGTGAAAATCTCGTGTATTACGTAATACGACGACCGGAATGAATGTCACCGGAGACGAAAAGGGATTTTCGCGAAAACCTAATTAGACGAACGGAGGAAATTGATGGTTTTTTTTTTGTATAATTGTTCGACGAGGGAAACGCGAACGAGACGATTGTCGCGGTGGTGAAACACGACCGCGCGTGATGACGACGTCCCGCCGTTTGGCGACGGGCGGACGAATTCTCACGACGGCCGCGCGTGTCCGGTTCTTGTACCGTTTTTTCAGGCGAAGTGCTGTGCATGAACACGACCGTCGACGAGTCGACGAACATAAAGTCGGCGAAGATAACCGGTCCTCTGACCTTGTACCCGCCGGCGGACGACAACTACAGCGAAGACGCTTGTTCCATACTCGTGCTGGACACCGTACCGCCGTCGGTCGTTATAGCGTCCAACTTCGGCGAACTGTACAACTGCCTGCTGTTGCCGGAGACGAAAAACGAGGTCAGTGTGGGTAAACTAACCTAACGCGAACCGTTGGCGGTCCAACGCAATGCGGACCGCGACAATCGTCCTCTGTGCACGAAATACGAGCTCGTCGTCTTGCACCGGGTCCCCGATCGTCCGACCTCTCCGGTCCGCCGGGTTGTATTATCTTATCGTCTGACGACCACTGTGTCGCGACTGTCCGCTGGTCAAGGCATTTCTCGCGTGTTGCTGCTGCATTCCGGTACGCCGAAAGTTTATGATCCACCGAGAACCGAAACGCCGTTACGGGAAACCGACCGTCGAATTAAGTTTGTCGGACGAGCTTAACACACGCACACCCCCAATTGCGGCGGCGGTGGCGTACAATGATTAACGATCGTTTAATTCTGACCGTAATGTTTCTTCTTCTCCGTTGTTCTCTCGCGTTTGTTGATCGAACAACGTCGATTTTTTTTCAAATCCTTTAATTTATGATGTTACCTAACGCCTAACCTTACTCGTTTGTTTTTCGTTTTCGTTAACCCTACCAAAACGACTGTTCGGACGAATGTCGACGCGAACCTTTGGTTCTTACGTCGAATCCGAAATGCCGGCGGAGCCGCCGCCGTGTTTTCGTCAATGTCTTTTTTGGTTTTTTTGTTTTAGAACGACGGATACGGACCGGACAGAAAACAGCTGGAATACAGTTTGCACATAATCGAAACGATCGAACTGGAACTGGGCCTCAACGTTTCGGACAACGGCGAGTACAACAACTCGAACGCCGTACAGCTGAAAAAAGACGCGGCCGTCTCGGCCAGATATTGGTGTTTGCACAACACCGGCGTGCACTCGGTCACCGTACCGCTCGCCGAGTTGTTGGACGAATTCTCAAAGAGCGTCAACGGTCGGTACACGTGCACACCCCGTCCACCACCCCACCCCCACGTCCCTTCCCTACCGACTGTTTGCTGTATTCGACTGACGTCCGTTTCCGGTTTCTCACCTATCTCGCGGGCACGCCGTGTTTCAGACGATTGCCGCGGAGCGCCCGACATACACGGTCAGAGTTTCGTGGAATATTTCATTTGCACCGGGCTCATGAACGGCGAGACGAAACCCATCAAAGGGTTCGCCGTCGTGAACTTCCCGACAAACTTGCTGGTCACGTTGCTGAGCGACGGCGAGGTGGTGACACAAACGATACCGGATTTCGTTCACAATAAAATGTCTGTTGCTAACACGTATATAAACGAAGACGACCACGCTGATGATCAAGCGGACAGTTCCAATAATGTGAGCTTAGTTCAAATGTTTAATTTTTTTTTTGAATCCATTTTCTTCCGGCTAAGTAAAAACAACCCAAAAATTACAAAAAAAAAAACCCCCAATAAATTTATTCACATATACTAGCTATCAGATCGGATGATATCCGATCAGAATCGGTTTTTTTTTTCGAAATACAATGGATTTATCACTGCTCTCAAATTCAAAATAATAACATTCCAAAGGCCTATGATCTAAGTAACTCACTCCACGGTACCCGCAAATTTTTAAATTTAAATTTAACTTGTATTATATTTGTAATAACCAAACCGTACATATGAAAATTACTTTTACAATGTTTAATTACCAAATTTATCGAAACAAATAATTGTACATGTCACTCTCGGGAGTTTCAAATAATTATAATAATTATTCGTTTATCATTTTTTTTCAGGCAGACAAAGACGATTTCAGCTCGTTTATATCTGCACTATTGCAAAAGGGCGACGGTACCAAAAATACTATTCTCAAATTAGGTTCAGACGTCCCTAGTGAAGTTGTGATAGAGGTAAACATTTTTTCGTCGACGCTTAAATAGTTTTAATTGCGTTATAATTTCGTTTTAACCTATTTACAGATGGTATTACAAACTCTAAGCATGCGAAAAGACACTTTGAACAATCATAAAATAGTTGCTACTGAAATTGAGCGGAGAGTGCGTTTGCTATCCAATGCCAAAGAAAGGCAATTGTCAGAGCTGCAACGATTGGAAGAAGCTCGACAAAAATTACAAGCAGATGTAGAAAATAAAGCTGAAAAATTGGATGAAATTAACAACAAACAAGAAAACCTAACCAGAAGGTAAATGAATTCTTAAGCTTTACATAGTTTTTTTAATTTTACACAACTCAATGCAATGAAGTTTCCACACCACAAAAAAGTGCAAAGTATTTAAGAAAATAAAAAATATAATTCTTATTAAAAACTCTTAATGGTTAAAATTTAAATACTTTAGAGTTATTTTATAAATGAAAAAAAATTGGGATTTCACGTTATACACACTATTTGAAATTTAAAAAATCAATGTTTTTTCTTACATTTTAACCTTGTTTTTAGAGCTTCAGCTATCCTCTTAAGATTGGTATCAGCATCACCTGAAAGTGTATCGACAAAAAAGAAACGTGAACTGTTAGAATCATACAAAACCAAGATGGATCTGTTGAATAAACGCATTGAGGAAGCCAGAGAAAAATGGAACATTGTACAATCTGAATCAACATCTAACAAACAACTGTATGGGTTCCGTTCATTCAGATTAACTCTTGAACAAGAATTAATTATCAAAGGAAATTTATCTGAAATGTATGTATACACACATAAATATATATATATACTTTGTGTATTGCAATTTAATATACAACTACTTGACAATAAAAATGTATTTTATTGATATTTCAGGGGATCTACGATATTGGACTTGGAGAAAAAAGTGAGAGACTTGAGAACCGTAATCAATAGTATTCCCAGTTAAAAGACAATTATTTTTTTCAAATTGTTTGTTATTTATAAATATTTGTATTTTTTTGTTTTTTTTGATAATTATGGCCTATTATATAATAATTTTTTCATATCAAAATAATAAAATTAATTTAAATACTAAATACAATAATTTAAAATATGTTATTCAATATTTAATAGAAAAATCAAAACTGTGTGTATGATACAAACATTTGGTTTTTTACCATTTTTTCGGTATTACCAATTGTTGATGAAACTGAGTACAAATTCCAATTTACAATTATATTTATTTAATTCATATACATAAAAATGTTCCTAATATTGGAGTTTTAAGAGCTATACTATTATAGTAATAAATTTGATTAATTTGATAATAATACGTAATATATTAACTTGTCTTGGTGTCAAGACTTAATAATTGTTTGAGAATTCAACAGTTTATTTATATTTTCTACAATAGCACCATCACTACTGACAATGTATACTTGATGAAAGTACAACTAAGTATCATTTCCATCTCATTACATAGCACACTAAACGAAATACAATTTTAACATTATTACTCCCTCCCATGTAAAAACTGTTTTACAAAATTTGTTGACAGTTAAATGGGCACAGATTGGATTTGTTCATATTTCATACCAACAAAATCAAATGTAAAAAAATATGTGGTATCTAATCATCTATGAAAATATATTTCAAGTCATACATTTTTAACTAAACTCAATTACATAATTTGTTAATAAAATTAACAAAAACAAAAGATTTAGCTATACATATTAAAAGAACGAGTCTTATCTAAACATTAAATAACAAAAATACAAACGTAACGACTTGCATGAAAACAGTAAAACAATCAAAATTACAATTTTAAATAGTAGCTAAGAACTGAGTGACCAATTTCAAAAACTCGTTAGGCTTCTCAGCGTGCAGCCAATGATTGGCATCGGGTATATAATCAAATTTGGCCGAAGGAAATATCTGTTTGATGGCTCCATGATCTGCTGGATTCAAGAAGGTAGATTTTCCGCCTGCTATGAAATATGTCGGTCCGTGAAACTTTGATTGAACAGGTGGAAAATTACCAAGGTTTTTTTTAAAATTATTATTAATAGATTCTAAGTTTACACGCCATCGAAATTTGTTGTCTACTTCAATAATATTGGTTAGAAGGAACTGTCTGAGGACTGGACTCTGTAAAACATATATACAAAAAATTATTACAGTTGAATAACAAAAACCATTCATCTCAATATCGTTAGTCGGCACGTTATAATTATTTATTATTATTATTCTTATTATTATTATTATTATTCAAAATCTACTAGTTAATGATCGATTATGATTTTACATACCTCAATAAAGCTTTTCATTTGTTCATCTGCTAAATTTCGTACTTTCGATATAGGTACGTTAAAATCTAAATCAACGCTCCTTAAAACATCCACAATCTCTTGAATATCACTCAGTTCTCTACTGTTGATCGGTGATATATCAACTGGTATTAAAGATTCCACAAGCTCTGGCTACAAACATTAAAAATTGATACGTTCGATAATCCACATAATTATAAAAATAATATTAATAAAACAAACCTTACATAGACGATTCCAAAATACATTATTGTTCTGCCACCCATGCTATGACCAATCAATGATGCTTTATTCACGTTCAATTCTTCCATTAACATTTTAAGATCTTTGGCCATTAACTGATATGTCAGTTCCGCTGTATGTGGCGAGTCTCCGTGATTTCTCGCATCGGCAGTTATCACCTTAAGAACAGACATTTCATAAATAACTACTTATTAATCAAGCTCTTGTAGATTACGAAACGAAAAAAAACAAAAATTGTGATTACATTTTTACTAGCCAAAGTTGTATAAGCTATTAAATTTAACGCGCAACCAAATACGAGCTCATTTTTCGTTACAATTTGTAATGCCTACCGTGGTATAGTACATACTTTTCTGCGAGTCGTTTTGTGTATGGCTTTTGATAAACCGTGCCAGTTGGATTTGCTGCCAAAAACGCCATGCATGATGATGATCGGCGGTTTTCCTCCATTGTCGGCTACAAACTCATACGATGCGTATGCCATTTTGATGGGTTCCAGTTTGGTACTCGATGGCCGTCGGTAGTTCGACGACATCCAACAGTCTTTCAGCATACACGTCCGAGACAAAAACGTTTTAGACTTAATCATCATGCAAAACAAGTTCCTGAAACGATCAGATACAAACTTACGACCGCAACAATTTTAAATAACTTTTGCGTCAACTATGTAATGTACTTGCCACTGTCTTGACCGGCGCGGAAAGTGAAATGACGTAGCCACCTACTTCCGAAATGTTTGAAAGCGATGTAGCTGTTCGAGAAACTAACGCAAAGAACAATAGCTTCGACCGAACGATGGCTACGCACTGTTGTACGTATTAATACTTCGTGCTGGCCGCGAGAGAAAACGAAATGAAAATAGCAAATACTCCAATTACCCGCTGTAATCATCAAGATTACGATATTTGATAATAGATAAGAGTGCACATGTGCGATAAGACAAATACTGAATTGGTCAAGAACACGTGGACTACAGGATAACATTGAACTTAACGCTGTTTACTTTATGTAATTTCTAAGATATTTGCCTACTTACTTTTTTTCTTTTGACATCGTTGTTTGCGATTTATTTATGTTTAAAAATATTTCGCTGATTATAACATACTATAGGTTTTCTGTATTTTTTTTAAATGTTTTTTTCTTTATAGAAATATGTGTTCTTTTCCACGTACTTATATTCAAATATTCCTGTACACTGTACTAAACTGTAGTAAATGGTTATCATTACGAGAAATGTTTTATACAAATACTTGAACGATAGAGGATGAACGCTTACAAGTCTACGATTATAAATCAGGTATAATAATACACCGGATTTCACTTTCATTTTTTTTTATAGGTCTACATTTATTTCCGGTGTCGAAATGTGTGCGTTGGCCAAATGAAATCTTTATTTAGAAAAAAACCGCATACTTTCGAAATAAACGGGGGTTTTTTTTGTTTTTTAGTCATGCATTTCACAGAAAACACCACGCACGACGCTAGACGAAGATAAAAAAACAAAATTCTTACTACCGGAATTAACTCGGTCGTAACATACATTGCACAAATCGTGTCACGAAAAAAAAAAAAAATAAATAATCAAAATTTATACGGTAGACAAAAACCGGTCGACCAGTTTCAGAAACTCGTTAGGTTTTCCAGCGTGCAGCCAATGGCCGGCGCCGGGCACGTAATCGAACTCGGCCGTAGGAAATATCCGTTTGACGGCCTCGTGGTCCGCCGGGTCCAAGAAAGTCGAATTTCCGCCAGCTATGAAATACGTCGGACCGTGGAACGCCGACCGAACGGGCGGGAAATTGCTGAGATATTCTTCGAAATTATCGTTGACGGATTCCAAGTTCAAACGCCATCGATATTTGTTGTCCACCTGGATGATATTGGTTAGAAGGAACTGTCTGAGGATCGGACTCTGTGAAATACAGACGACAAATAATTATCACGGTCGGTATGTAACGTTTGGTTTGCAAAGTCGACGGTTTCGTCGAAACACGGTTATCAATAAAAGTAAAACAATTTTTTTTTTTTTTTTTTAAACTTCGCGCATTAAATGATTATTAAATGCGTATCGACTGATATAACATACTCCGATTGAACTTTTCATCTGTTCGTCGGCCAGTTTCCGTACTTCCGATATAGGCGCATTCGAATCTAAATCAATACTTCTCAATGCTTTCACCACATTGTGAATATCGTTCAGATTTCTACTGTTGATCGGCGATATATCAACGACTATTAAAGACTCCACGAGTTCTGGCTACACACGTCAAACAAATAATTTTTCGGAATGCAGGAAAATTATCAATAACACACACAGATGTTATCTCGAAATAAACCTTACATAGACGAGTGCCAAGTACATTATTGTTCTGCCACCCATGCTATGACCGATCAATGATGCTTTTTTCACGTTCAACTCTTCCATCAGAAATTTTAGATCTTCGGCCATCAACTGATAATTTAGTTCTGGCGTATGTGGCGAATCCCCGTGATTTCTCGCATCCGCGGTTATTACCTTCAAAAACATACGAGAAATGTAATGCTTTATTTTTAAGGATATGTATCGGTAACCAATACGTTTAATTGTTATAACGAATACAATATAAATTAGTTGCATTTCTGGTTTACTGTAAACTTTTTTCTTTTTTCTATTTCGACCAAACGATAATGATAGTGAAATCAGAATTTGGCGATCGGACTTTGTTCAAAATTATATGAATTCGCTAACTCTCCGATTTTAAACAATTTTTTTTTTTTTTGAAACTGAAATGCTTCGACGAGTCAAGAACAACAGTGTAGTAATTAAAAATTCGGAATTTCGATTAGTTTTTGAGTTATATAAGCTGCTATGAGTTGACAGGTATTGACGATAAAGGCGTAACACACACGCACGACGTCTACCAACAACGAAATTAATCGAAACTTTTTTACTGTATCCGTTGTTAGAACTGGATTTTGAAAGGAGGGACCAGGGCCTCCACAAAACGGAGAACTCCGCATAATAAGATTTTTTTTACATCCCAATTTAAAACACATTATAACAAAAATTATTATTTTTAGAACAGATTAAAATCACAATATTCAAATCAAAATATCACTAATATATAGTTAAAAAATATATAGTGACGAAATCGAGTAGAGTACCACAATATAAATATAATAATTTATATTATTAAAGTACATTTACTTGTATGTATATGTTCATTGCATGTTTAAAATAAATGTAATATTATTTAATATAATTGGAGCATAATTAATTATATTTTTAGTTTATTATTCAACATAATTAAATTTTTTCAACCTTACCTTATGAACAAAATATTATTTTGAAGTAAATTATAATATAATAGATACATGATACATCAAATGCACTTGTAATGCACCAATATCAGATACATGAAATTTAAAAATAGGGCCTCCACAATCGATCGATTGGAATGCTTGTTGTAGGTTCGTCTTACGTGATGTTTTTTATTTTATCGACAAACGTTGTAGTAGTAGTACGCCACATAAATATTCGTTTATACTTTATTTTAACAAGATATGGCGACAATGCGAAAAATACACCTAGGGAGAAAAATAGCTCAGTATATGAAAAAAAAAAGAAAAATTGTGGTCTCGGGAAACGAATCCGTGACCCATGTGAATTGTATTATTCTATCGATTATAATATGAAATATTGCATATTAGACATTTAAAATACTATATAATACAAAAACTTCGGACTACCGTAATTTTAGAACTAAGCCTAACCGCTAAATTCTGACTTCGTCATTTTTTCTTTTGCCGGAATATACATAAATTCGAAAAAAAAATTAGAAGAGTTCTATCTAAATTATAATTTTTAATGACACAGCTCGTATTACAACGAAATCTAAAGAAAAAATCATATTTTGTTTCACAAGGTTTTGAATCGAATCAAAATAAATTTCCGAAAAACAATATAATTAAAATTAAGGTATCTTTATAATATGCAGAGAGAGTAATGGATTTGCCATAGTTTTTAACTAAAAATATTTAATAACTAATAATACACGTATTTTCTTTATACTATATTTTGTAACTTTAAGTTTTATCTATTCTTTCATCTTTGAACCATCTATATTATTAAAAAAAAAATATATATATATACATATGAATGAGAATAATGCCAGGTTTGACATTTGACCAAAACCATTCGATTAAATTCATTAAGCAAAATCATTTAATAGATAATTATTAATTATGATAGTTTAAAGGCATTAAAAACGTCCATTATAATAATATAGATACTACTTCATATGAAAATAAAAAGAATCCTTAACAAAATAACCAATTATATTTCCTGTTCAAAACAATCTAATCTTACATTAATGTTTTAGCATTTAACCTTATACCATGTTTTATATATATATATAATATATTTCTTTTATAAATGTAATTATTATTCCATACTTTTGTACTCATACGGGACCAATGTTAACAATAAATATAAATGTAATAAAATATTTTCATTTTCTGAGGAACGCCCAAACCAGATTAGCCTCGATACTTTTTTACTCGACTAAAAATAGGAATGGAAAATTGCGTTAAGATCGTGTCGTCGTTTTAACTTACCGGTGTTTTTCTTTTTTTACACAATAATAAATTAGTGCGAACCCATTGGCTCGTTGCTTAATTACTGTTAAAACTTAAAATACATACTTTCCTACGAGTTGAGTCGTGTATGGCTTTGGACAAACTGTGCCAATTGGACTTGCTACCGAACAGTCCGTGCATGATGATGACTGGCGGTTTTTCTCCGCAGCCAGTCAGTGACTCGTATGATGTGTATGTCATTTTGACGGGTTCTAGTTTAGTGCGCAACGATTGTTGGTAGTTTGAGGTGTTCGAAGACGTGCGACGTTCTTTGAACAAACACGTCCGAGACAGAAACGCTTTGGACTTCATCATCGCGGCGGGAATGACGGCTAAAACAATCATAAAAACTTACAACCGTGCGCGATGGTGATTTCCAGAATCGTATTCGACTTACTAAACCGTACGACTGCAATCGTCTGATCAGACGGGAATGCGCAGCGTATCGAAATACCGCGCGTGCTTAGCGAACCGACTGTTCGAAATGTACAGAACGCAGAGACGCGGTCCAACAACGATGTTGTAATATTTTAAAAATGATTTCCAACAGGTAAATTATCAATAGTTGTTTATTACCGACTACCGGTCGTAGACGGGCATCATGCCGGCCGGCAGCATTGCGCTAACCGTCAAAAGATAACGCTTTGATAAAAAAATTAAACGCCAATCAGAGGCAGTTGATGGTAATAACCATAAACGATAAAGACCACAATAGCACGTAGAGCCTTAGATCATTGTAAAATAAAAAATTATTTCACACGATTTATGCATAGAGCGTTGATTGAATTGTATTGTAAAGTGATCGTATTGTATTATCTTACCCTGTGGTAAATATCACAAAATGGTTTTAGAAATAAAAATTAATACGAATCCGACATTGATCACACAATGGATTATAACAATAGTGTAATAAATTATCATAAATCTATATTTATAGAGTATAGAAGAATAGTACATAAAATATACATTAATATTATAATAGACCTATTATAAAATCAACGATATATATACATATGTCATTGAGTAATCCAGTCCTTTCAATGCATTATAGCCAGAAGCATAACAAAGCAACTTTGTAAATTTGGTTTTTTAAATTTTTTGACAACCTTTATTTTTAAATTCGTGTTCGACATAAGACATATATATATATATATCTGTCGAAAATGTTTATGCATAAATATGGAATATTAAACAATAGTTTATTATCCATTAGCATTCAAAGTGGAAAATATCGGAGTAGTGCAGAGAACTAAAACAATGTATTCACTTATTGCACTTTATAACATTTCCAATATATACTATAAACGCTAATAAACGATAAATTGTTGTTTTAAGGTGATTCGACACATTTAAATATTCGTAAATATAAATAAATTATTGTAATAACAATTAGTATTGAATTTCAATATAAAAAAAAATCGAACGCATAATTAAAATAACATATATTCTATAACTTATTGTATTTGGTCCATGCTTGTGTTCGAGTCCGGAGGTTGGGCTGTCGGAACGCTCGCTCAATCATCTAGAGAGCGCTCTTCAATTTCCTAGCCGTCATAGTGCCGAGATTCTCGTTTCTGTGTAAAACGAACGAACATCAATTTGAAAATATCGATTTCGCATTCGATCGTACAAAGCGACATTTCAAATGCCAATTGCACGCGAAACCATTTACATTTG